>JAVBJF010000329.1:0-399168 GCA_033439095.1 Pseudococcus viburni | reverse complement strand
AATACTCAACATGCACTATTTTCCGAGCGATGAAAAGGTAAGAAAATAATTTCATTTTGGTAAAAATAATGCAGGGGATGTTCCATGAATCGCTTGCCACAATTCATTCTAAGTGTAACTAGGTAGGTACCTAACTACCTATTAGCCTACTACTGGAAAATCCTATCATGAAAATTAATGGAATAAATGCAGTTTCAGAAAAAAAAAACACGTTGAATTAATTTTTCATTACCCACCTACGTACAAATACCATCAGGTTGAATTAATTCCTCAAATTTGAGACTCAAACTTCCAACTCTGAGTGGTTCTTGAGTAATCAATGAAGTATTCAAATTTCCTATTCATGTCTGACACGACCAATTCTTTTCACACTTTGATCTAGTGTGGTTCTATACGAGTGCTTTCTATAAGAAAAAAATGCCGAAGTTCATTTCTCGAATCGAGACGTTTCGGAGCATCCAAAAATCTTTAGAATTTTGTAGCGCTGGAAAAGGGTCCGTAAAAATGGTACACATCAACTTCAGCACCGAAAATCTTGGGTTGCTCACATTGGTGACGTATAGATCGATTAAAGCACAATTTTCCAGAATTCGTAGGTTCTAATTCAAATTCACTTTTTTCTACAGGTAATCTATTTTGAATGGAATAAAATTTAATTTCCATAAAATCGCGTAGGTAATATTACGTATATCAAGTACCTAGGTGGAACACGTTGAGAGGAGCAAAAAATATCAAGTACACTTATTGCCCAATTTCAATATGGAAGGGACTACTCCTGATCAACGATCTCATGTTAGGTGATTTTCCTCACGTAAATGGAAATGATTTTAAAAAAAAAGGACCCATTTAATTCAAATTTGGACCTTATTGTGGGTGTATACGAGCGCTGCCTCTGAAAACATCAACATTCCCAACCACTTTACTCTCTCCAAAAATTAAATTCATACATCTAGTGCAATAAAATGTAAAAAAAAATTATATATTTCAAGGTCTTTCTTACCTCTCAATACCTCGTTTCAAATTTTGAATAAAATTTCTGGAGATTCCTCAGCCCCAGAATAGCATAATTTATCCAAAATCTCATCTGGAATAGGGCATGGTCGATTAGAAAAAATTATGGGTTATTGTACATTCAACAATCTCCACATATTTTTAAAACACTTTTCATCAGCGTCTTTATACATCAGGAAGGTCTCAAAATATTAAATTGAATTGTTGGAGAAATAAGATCAATGAGGGGGGGGGGGTTACTGATTTCTTTGCAGAAAGCACTCGTATAAATGCACTCCAAGATTCATTTTTGAAAAAATGAGGTGAAGTGAAACCTGAGTAAGAAATTTAAATTTTTCCAAGCATTTCATCGACTACTCAAAGAACCACTAACAGTTGGAGTTTAAAATCTGAGGAATTTGTTCAAATTGATAGATACTCATACCATCCACATATCGTTTCTATTTTCCGAAGAAACCGAGTTACCATATTCATCTAATGGTGCCGTTTTCACTTCATGGCGTTTTGCCTACCTCTATAATTGAAGGAACGGCGAAAAAATCGTTCAAAGAGATAATTCAAAAAAAAACGTAATTAAAATAATGGATGTTACGCTGAACACTGAAAATCATTTGTTGCAAAGACTTTTTGCCTAACATAAAAAAATGAATGGAGTTATGGATCGCTAAAAACAGATATAGGCGTCAAAAAATTGTCAATTTTTTAAATTTAGAATGATCTATGGCCCCCTTCATTTTGGGTGTTGAGCGAAAAATCTTAATAACAAAATTTGTCATTATTCAAAGTACTACCTATCTATTCCTACGTTGAAAATAATTTTTTATGTCATTTTCTTTTAGAAACACCTTTGCTCCTTCAATTTTCAAGATAGGCAACATGTTTATCTGGTTTTCTTTTCAGTGGTGCCGGTACTCGGTTGTATCTAAAAAATTAAATATCACAGACGATTCGCAGAAAATCCTGCATATAATTGTAAGTGATCATTTAATTGCATTGTACATATATGTTCCAGAGGTACAAACTTTGGATACAACAAGTCGGAAGGGAAGATCTCAAAATTAAACCGAAAGAGAAAGTAAGAAGAAATTACTGTGTGTGCGACGCGCACTTCTCGGAAAATCAGCGTGTACGAAATGCACAAAAAGATAGGCTTCGGTCAAGCTTGAAATACGATAGCTTCCCTTGTTTAGGTAATCTATAACTCACTGTACCCGTTGCTAAATTTATAGTATATTCGAAAATTTTCTTGAAGGGTTGGAAAATTTCATTTTAACCAACTAGGAAAATTTTCTACATTTACTGATTCCATAATATCTGTCAATTATTTACCTACAACAAAATTAACCGAATCTTTGAAAATAAAAACCAAACTGATTTCATTTTTTAGGTATGAGTATTTCACAAATTGATGATTCCTTCGTATCAGACGACAATTTTGAACCTGTTGTAAAAGAAATTATATCAGAAGATAAACAAGGTACTTATTTTTAACGATTTCAACAAACAAACAAGTAATGTAGGTCATAAATATAAAAACATATTCCATGTTTCAGGCACTTCACAAAATAACGATTCCGAACCCAAATGTGTTTCTGTTCAAGAAATGTTTTTAAACGATTTTGAAGGTAAGTACAGTAGAACCCGGATTATCCGACATGATCGGGGCGGAGGAGGTGTCGGATAACCTGAAATGTCGGATAATCGAAAAGTAGAGTTTTTCCGATCAAAACACAGGATAAATGAGTTTTTGATATCAAAAAAAAGAATTCGATACCCATATGTATATTGGAACGGTCCTAGAACTAAATAGTAGGGTGGGCCGAAAAACCAAAGATTTTGATTTTCGAAAAGTTACCCCCCACAAAAGTTGTTGGCTGGATAGACTACTAAAATAAAATAAAAAATTTCAAAATCGATTCATATCTTCCGATCGCGCAAGAGCCTTCAATTCTTCAAAAATTGCCAAAAAATCAAAATTTTGAAAAATTTAAAAAAATTTAAAATTGACTAAAATTAATTTTAGAACTTCTGTAGTGACTATCAAAACCAAAAAGCACATTTTTTTGGAAAAAATCAGTGTTTTATAACTTTTTTCAATTTTTTTCAGAGGCGAAGAAACATGAGAAATTTAAAAAAACTATAAAACATGGATTTTTTCAAAAAAATTGTGCTTTTTGCTTTAAATAGGCCCTAAATAAGCTCTAAAATTGATTTTGATGAATTTTGATTTTTTTTTAATTTATAAAAATTTATGAAAATGTTGAATTTTTGACAATTTTTGAAGAATTGAAGGCTCATGCGCGATCGGAAGATAGGAATCGATTTTGAAATTTTTTATTTTATTTTTCTAGTCTATCCAGCCAACAACTTTTGTGGGGGTAACTTTTCAAAAATCAAAATTTTTGGTTTTTCGGCCCACCCTACTAAATAGTGTCAATTCTCAATGCTGCACTGCTACACAACGTTTACAACACATTTTCCTATATATTTGGAGCTAAATTTAGGACATGTCGGATAATAAATTATTAACCGACATTTGGGTGTCGGATAATGCAGTAGTGTCGGTTAATATTTTTTGATCGGATAATCGAGATGTCGGATAATTCGAGGTCGGATAATCCGGGTTCTACTGTACATACTTATTTTTATACAATAAAAACTTTGAAAGTAGCCTACAAATAATCATCAATTTTAGTGGCCAAAGTAGGTATCTGTAAATCTGTGTATTTTCTCATAATTTAGAAAATTTTAGTATCGATTGTCAAATTTTCTAGAAAAATCCTGAATGTTACATAAATTGTCACATTTCTTGATAACTTGAAACTTCTATTGAAAGTAATGAAAATTTTGTTTCAATTAAGTACAAAAATTTTCGAAATTTACTGATCTCATGATATCTGTCAGTTATTTAGAACAAAATAAGCCGAATCTTTAAAAATAAGAACCAACTCGTATCATTTTTCAGGTATGAGCATTTCACAGCTTGATAATTCCGTACCACTAAGTGACAATTCTGAATTTCTTGTCATAGAAGAAATTATATTAGAAGATCAAGAAGGTACATACTTATTTTTAATGGTGCCAACAAACAAACAATGTAGACACGTAATACAAAAACATATTTCATTTTTCAGACACTTCACAAAATAACAATTCCGAACCCGAATGTGTTTATATTCAAGAAATTTTTTTAAACAATAATGAAGGTAGGTACTAATTTTTATACAATAAAAACTTTCAAAGTAGCCTTCAAAAAAGGATAGAACATTAAAACACATTTCATTTCTTAGGTACTTCACAAAATATCGATTGGGAACCCAAAGGTGTTGTAATAGAAGACTGCGATTCAGATAATTCCGAACCCAAACGTGTTGTCATAGAAGACTGCGATTCCGATGATTCCGATAATCCCGAAATGAATGACAACCCCCAAAAAATTACTGAGTCATCAATAATTCCCAACTCATCAGAAAAATCTGCGCCGTCACAGCAATCTGTTGCTACCACGTCCCTAGAAAAACGTCTTCAGGAATCGTCAAATAAATCGTTTGAGTCAAGATCTGCCAATTCATCGGAAAAATCGGTGAAATCAAAAGATTGGAAAATGCCTAAACGACCACCAGGTAAATATACTTTTCAATTTTTTAATGCATTCTACTGGGACGTAAATCAACAAAAAAAATTGGGGGGGAGGGAGAAAAATTTGCTGAGTAACATTATTATAAAAGGAAACCTAATTATTTTTAAAGGCAAAAATAAATAAACTATGTACTTAATATTGAAACATATTCCATTTCTTAGGCACTTCACAAAATGAGAATTCCGAACTCAAACGTGTTGTTATAGAAGACTGCGATTCCGATGATTCCGATAATCCCGGAATGAATGACCATCACAAAAAAAATACTGAGTCATCAATAATTCCCAACTCATCGAAAAAATCTGCGCCGTCACAGCAATCTGTTGCTACCACGTCGTTAGAAAAACGTCTTCAGCAATCGTCAAATAAATCGTTTGAGTCAAGATCTGACAATTCATCGGAAAAATCGGTGAAATCAAAAGATTGGAAAATGCCTAAACAACCATCAGGTAAATATATATGTACTTTTCAATTTTTTAATGCATTCTACTGGGACGTAATTCAGCGAAAAAATTGGGGGGGGAGGGGGAATTTGCCGAGTAATATTATTATAAAAGGAAAATTTCGCCGACTCATATTTTTACAAAAAATGAATAAATTTGCCAACCAGTTGTACTGAAATCAAAGAACAAAAATTTATGTTCTTTTGACTTCAAATGGCCGGTTAGAGCCCGGGGAATGGGGTCGAATAAAAAAGTAGGTTGATATTCGAATTCCACGCCCTGAATTCAGTGAGAATCGATATGCCACACGCAATTTCAATTTCTTAACACACTTTTCCTCAAAATGGGGGGCTAGGGGGGCACCGAAGGGTCAAATACAAAAAATAAGCTAGTATTCGAACTCAGTGACCCCAAAAACCTTATAAACGATAGGTCACACGTTTTTTTTTTAAATTTTCGCCCTTTCTAGGGGGCTATTGGGAGGGTTCAAAGGGGTCGGATGAAAAAACTGAGCATATATTCGAACTCAGCGGCTTTGAATTAGTAGTAATCGATGTGTTACTTTATTTTTTATTTTTTTTTAAATTTTGGTCAAAATTGTGGACCCATGTACCCTCAGGGGTCTACAGATCCCATCTTGAAAATTTTTTGCTTCAAAAAAGGGAAAAAAGGGCTACCTATTGTGATTTTTTCAGATTTTTAAATGGTACCTTTCATCTTTGGTGCTTATCGTGAAAGTTGAGCTTTCACCACCGAAGTTCAACTTTGAGTTTTCCAAAATATGATTATCACTTTTGAATCTCCTATCAATTCTCCTTCAGACCCTGCAAACAGTTTTCCTCCAAGTACAGCCTATCTCGAGATATGAGCCTTCAAAGTAGAGTAGTTTGGCAAAAAATCGCAATTGCATGAAAATTACGAGGCCCACCCCCCAGCTCCCTTGAGGGTTAGACAAAAAATTATCGTGGTTTTGTGAATAGACCACCAAGGGGAACTCGTAAAAAAAATTGAGTGAAATCTGAAGACCGGAATTCCTTTTTGGTCTGTTTTAGCATGGAATAGCCCATTTATTTGAACAGAAATTTTCTTTGAAAAAACTCGTCAAATTTGCCAAATTTTGAGAATTTTACCGAATTTTTTACAATAAGCTTTGCGTTACACCCTCCCTCTATGTTTTGTCCCTGGCATTTTGACCATTGCCAGTTTCTAATTTATATTTATTCAATCTTAATATTACAGATTTATGCAAAAAAATGCCCCTCCTTGGAGCCGTGGGCGCTACAAGACAGCGGCAACTTTCTCCTCAAACGCTGACTATGTATAACATAGTAAAAACTGTGAAAAGAATTGGAGCCAGGGCGGCGAAGAAAAATGAATCGTTGAAAAAGCGCTTGAAAAGAGTGGAGCGAATATTACATAGCAGAACACTGACTTCTCAAATCGAAAAGGCACAACTAAATCGCACAACAAAAAATTTTTTCACCTCCCAGCTAAAGTGCCAAAGTAGGAAAAAAAAAGGTAGGCGATATACCCTTGAAGATAAAATTCACGCATTAAATATGTATAAACATGGCAGAAAAATGTATCGAATGTTGCAACACAGTTTTGCATTGCCATGCAAGAAAACCTTGTTGAAAATTTTGAGCAAGGTACCATTCGAGGTGGGTTTAAATCGAAATATCCGCCAATTGTTGGTGAAAAGTGTCGAAAAAATGAAGCCTACTCATAAAATATGTTCTGTGATCTTCGACGATGTCAGTATCAAGCCAAATCTCCAGTTTGATAAACGGAGGGACAAAATCCTAGGCTTTGTTGATCTTGGAAATGGCAACCGACGATCAACATTTGCTGACCATGCTTCCACTTTTATGCTGCGGGGGATTGTCAAGAAGTGGAAGCAGCCAATATCATACTACTTCGTCGAAAGTTCCATGGAGGCCGCAGAAATGAAGAAAAAAATTTGTGAAAATATACGATTTGCGCAAGATATTGGCTTGAACCCGGTAGCTACAATCTGCGATCAGTCCTCCGTTAATACGAGATGCATTCGAGAGCTGCATGAAGAGGCGGTAGCAGATTCATTGAGAAAAGAAGAAGAATGTCGATCTGTAGGATTTTATGTGGATGGAAGGGAGATAATTCCTATCTATGACCCTCCTCACCTCCTGAAATGTATTCGGAACAATACAATGGAAGCTGAAGAAGTTTATTTTGAAATGGAATTACCACCAAAAGAAACTGAGAAATCGTCGAAAAAACGTAGTGAATCTTCAGAGAATTCTGCAACGTCATCAAAAACATTAGAGAAGTTGTCTGTTGAGCAGGCAAATACATCGATTGCGTCATTACAAAAACCGTTGGAATTTTCCGAAAAATTTGTAGGATCATCGGAAATGCCTGAGAAAGTAAGTATTTGGCCATACATTGTAATTTGTTATATATTACTGAATTTCCTACGATTATTGACTGAATTTTTTTCAACAGTCTTCGAACAAAGCCGCTCAAAACTCGTTGAAGCTGCACGTATCACCGGTTCTTTCAAAGATGTCTCCTCAAACGAAGAAATATTCTGCCGAGTCAGCAGAAAAATCGTGTGATTCATCACAAATGTATACCAAATCAGAAAAGCTCGTAGAATCGTCCGAAATATCTGAAAAGGTGAGTATTCGACCAAACATCTCAATAGGTTGATGCATTAGGTAGGTACTGAATTTCCTACGATTATTGACTGATTCTTTTTTCAATAGTCCTCGAAGTCGAACAAAGTCGCTGTAAAGTCGTTAAAGGTACAGGTACCACCGGTTGTTTCAAAGATGCCTCCTCAATCGAAGAAATATTTTGCCGAGTCAGCAGAAAAATCGTGTGATTCATCACAAATGTATACCAAATCAGAAAAGCTCGTAGAATCGTCCGAAATATCTGAAAAGGTGAGTATTCGACCAAACATCTCAATAGGTTGATGCATTAGGTAGGTACTGAATTTCCTACGATTATTGACTGAATTTTTTTTCAATAGTCCTCGAAGTCGAACAAAGTCGCTGTGAAGTCGTTAAAGGTACAGGTACCACCGGTTGTTTCAAAGATGCCTCCTCAATCGAAGAAATATTCTGCCGAGTCAGCAGAAAAATCGTGTGTAGGGATGGCAAATGCTTGCGCATTTTGTTTTGTGTGCGCTTTCTCGAGCATATGCGCGCATATGCTCGAGCACGCGAGCATTTTCTGTAATTTTGTACCTCACTCTATTCTCTACAGCATATCCAAAATTCATCGAATTCTGTTGAGCCGTTTTCAAAAAATCCTGTAGAAACGGTTGTCCCATTTCACTGACTCTGATAATTTTTATAATTGAAAAGAACTCCAAATATACAGCGTTTCAGTCACATCTGACATATAATAATGAAAAGTTAGAAGAAACTGAAAAATAGGAAATACGAAATACTCATGAGTTTATCAATTATCAAACATGTTTTTATCAAGCCGCAATTGGACTGTTTACTGTAGAATTTTTTCTGATTTTTTTTTAGAAAATGCTCTTGCTCGCGCACATATAGAAAGTGCGGTCTCGCGCATTTGAGCATATGCTCAAAATGCTCATTTGAGCATTTGAGCATGCCATCCCTAATCGTGTGATTCATCACAAATGTATACCAAATCAGAAAAGCTCGTAGAATCGTCCGAAATATCTGAAAAGGTGAGTATTCGACCAAACATCTCAATAGGTTGATGCATTAGGTAGGTACTGAATTTCCTACGATTATTGACTGAATTTTTTTTCAATAGTCCTCGAAGTCGAACAAAGTCGCTGTGAAGTCGTTAAAGGTACAGGTACCACCGGTTGTTTCAAAGATGCCTCCTCAATCGAAGAAATATTCTGCCGAGTCAGCAGAAAAATCGTGTGATTCATCACAAATGTATACCAAATCAGAAAAGCTCGTAGAATCGTCCGAAATATCTGAAAAGGTGAGTATTCGACCAAACATCTCAATAGGTTGATGCATTAGGTAGGTACTGAATTTCCTACGATTATTGACTGATTCTTTTTTCAATAGTCCTCGAAGTCGAACAAAGTCGCTGTAAAGTCGTTAAAGGTACAGGTACCACCGGTTGTTTCAAAGATGCCTCCTCAATCGAAGAAATATTCTGCCGAGTCAGCAGAAAAATCGTGTGATTCATCACAAATGTATACCAAATCAAAAAAGCTCGTAGAATCGTCCGAAATATCTGAAAAGGTGAGTATTCGACCAAACATCTCAATAGGTTGATGCATTAGGTAGGTACTGAATTTCCTACGATTATTGACTGAATTTTTTTTCAATAGTCCTCGAAGTCGAACAAAGTCGCTGTGAAGTCGTTAAAGGTACAGGTACCACCGGTTCTTTCAAAGACGCCTATCAAACCGTTGAAAAAGTCTACTCGATTGTCAAGAAAAAAAGCTCCATTATTGAGAAAATCTGCTATGATGTTGAAGGCTTCTGCTGCAGTATTTAAATCAACAGTTCCATTATCAAAAGATACGGGTCCTTTGTCAAATGTCCTTTCTTCAAATAAAAAGCGAAAAATAGGAGATGAAAATAAGGAGAACGTTGATCCATCTGCAAGATCAAAGGTACCGACCTATTAATTTTGTAACTTTCATTTAAAAATCAGTGCACTGATTTTTCAATATTTCATTTCTCGACCTATGTGATTGAAATACAAAAACAAAATGAAGATTATTTTGTATTTTTAAATAAAAATTTAGGTAAATTAGGTATCAAGAATTTTGTTAACAATTTCCAATTTTTCATTGATTTTTCTATACAGGTAAAACTTCTACCTTCCAAAGAAACAAAAAACCAAAATGAAGAGATTTTTCAATCATCAGATGAAGATAATGAAAATGATGATTCATCAACAAAATCAAAGGTAGGTATTCATTTTGTTATTTTTTTTCAATTGGTGTATTTATTTCTAAATTTTTTACATTTTGATGGATTTGACTTCAGTACGAAAACAATTTTTTTTACGTTTTTCTCTTTTCTATTAAAAAAATATTGAAATAAAAATTACTTGTTTTCGCTTTTAAAAAATCCGGACAATTTTTAAAGAAATTCCTTGAAAATTGCAAATTTTTATTTCATTTTTTAAAAAAGGGTTGACCATTTTCCGAATAAAAAAACAAAAATACAAAATGAACATAGTCTACGATCCAAACACGAAAAAGTGTTCATCCGGCGATCTTTTTTGAGAACCAAAAAAATGAGCTGCCAAAATGTCGGTACTATCCGCATCATTCGAAAAAGTGCAGTTTCAGATTTTTAACCCTGCACAATGGGGGGGGGGTGGACCCCTAAAAAGGTGATTCAAGGGACATGGTCCGAACCAAAAAAATTCGACGGATTCGGATTGAGGAACTTCTCCCGATACCGAATATGTAATTTTTTTCGTTGCACCCTGCACAACAGCATTTTATTGCACTTCAAGTGCAATTTTTATGCATTTTGGACGAGTTTTGACAGGAAAAGAGCCCTCTTATCCAAAATATATGTGAGAACCAAAAAATACTCGTTAATTTTGTTGAATGAAGTCATTTAAAGTCCATTTCTGCAAAAATGGGCGAAAAATTCCTACACAATGCGAAGTAATGAAAATGAACAGGTTGGTCACCCCATCCCTCCCACCAAAATTAAGTCATGGAATACTTGATCAAAAATGGCAATGCGATACATCGAAATGGGTTAAAATTTAGCGCTGAATCCGAAAATCATCATCATTTTTTATTTCGACCCCCCTCGGTGGAGTTCTGCCACCAAACTTGAATTTGAGGGGGAAACTAAAGAATTTACATCATTTAAATGAAACGTAATTGGAATTTACGCAAATCAGATAATTGTGGTTGATTGATCTTAACTTTCAGCATACCCCTTGACCCCCCCCCCCCCCCAAAAAAAAAATTCCAACTCTCATCCCTCCCATCCCCGCCAAATTATAATAAAAACATTAATTTAAAAACAGCGATGTGGTA
Organism: Pseudococcus viburni; assembly: GCA_033439095.1. Lineage (NCBI taxonomy): Eukaryota > Metazoa > Arthropoda > Insecta > Hemiptera > Pseudococcidae > Pseudococcus > Pseudococcus viburni. The sequence continues at coordinate 388,070 of JAVBJF010000329.1, read as the reverse complement.
TACCGAAATAGTTTAAAATTTCGCACTGAGTTCGAAAATGGTAATAATTTTTGAATTTGACCCTTTGATTTCTTTTCTTTACAGTGTGATTCTGGTTCCCATTCTTCTAATTTAGTTGAGATGACAGCGCGTTGGTCCCATGTCCAACAGCTATATGACATGGATAAACCAAATGATGATTTTAGCATGTTGAATAAATTAACCGAAGAGCATATAAATGCTGCTAAGCTCAAAAAGATGAAAGTGTCGCACGCAGCTCAAGTATTTTCACAACGCGTTGCTTCCACTATGAAATTTTGTGCAGGTAGGTACCTACTGTGGGTGTGATTTTCATTTTTAACCCTTTTTTTTAAAAATATACAATCATTTTGCAGATAATGGACACCTACCAGCAGAAGCAGCGGGTACAGCTCAATTTTTACATTTATTTGACAAACTTTTTGATAGCTGCAACAGCAGTTATTTAAGAGCACACCGCAGTCATGGGAAACCACTGAGAGAGGCGGTGTCTGTGAATTCGAAACACCACGAAGAATGGCGCAAAGCATTGCCCATTCTTTCAACCGTTAGGTTCAAAAAGAAAGGAAGGGTGTACATTCCTCCAACTGTGAAAAATTGGGGCCATACTGTCCGAGGTAGGTACCTATAATTGTTTTTTGAAGGACTTCACTTCAATTCACAATTGCCAATTAGTAATTAAGTTGGCAACTCTGACCTATTCGAATGTGTAAAAATGTTGAATTTTGTTTTTTAAATCTGTTTAGGATTTCAAGACCTGTGGAAAAAACTTCGAGACATCGGGGTTGATCGTCTATGCACCAGGAATGTAAATCAGGATCCAATCGAAATCCTGTTTGGTTCCATTCGCCAACATGGGTATAGAAATGTGAACCCCACCTGCGCTTCGTTCGAAAATTCATTGAAAACCATAATTATGAATAATTTTTCAACCAAAAACTCGCCGTACGCCAACTGTGAAGATGATTTTGGCTCTTCTTCACTGAATTCGCTAAGAGAATTCTTGATTTCGCCGGTAACGGAAGAAAAGGTACCTTTTTTTTATGAATTCCAGAAAGACCATTCATTGAAAATATTGGAAGAACCGAATAAAGATCTGGGGCTCCAAATACGTGCTCTCGTTGGCGGATTCACCTTGAAACAGATATTCCGTACCACAAGGGTGTGCAAAACATGTCGCAGCGAACTGGTGGCTGAGAAAACCGAATCGAGTAATTTTGTTTACAGATTAATCAACTACAGGGCGTACACTTCAAATTGTTTGCTACGTCCTGGTACCTTATTCATCAAGATGTTTTCTGTTGTAACTCAGGTAATGAAATTTTACTTGCCTAAAATTTGTCACGAGACTGAATTGTGTGCAAAATTGACTGTGATTTGCAGGAGTTATTTACTTTCTTATGAAAATATGTTTACCTGTTGTAAACATGATGTAATCGAGTTAATGTTGAAGAATTTTATACCATTTTATATTTATACGTACTGTAAAAATATAAATAGGATATTGGATGGTGTAGAAAATAGGAACATCGATGATCCTATCAAGAAGCTTGCCCTGGAGAGGTATCGTACGTATAGAGCGAGAAAAGAGGCGATTGCAAGTATGAAGAGGTTGGAGTAGTTATAAATTGTGTGTTCAGTTAGTTGGTATCAGTAGGTGAAATGACTTTTGCAGCTTTGTGACTGGTGTTGTGTTCCTACTTTATACATTTTTTAATATTCTGTAAAAAATTTTCAATATTACCTGGGTTATATTATGTTTTCCACAAGTAAACTTATTTAAACGTAAAGAAACATAAATTTGTCTTCTGATAAATTTAGGTAAGTTGATTTTTCAACAAACCTCGAAACGTAAAGTCGATACAGGTTTTCATTAATTTTGCCCAAGAAATTTGTTCGTGTAAGCTGATATGTCGGTGTTGAAGTCAGCAAATTTCGTTGTTAACTGCTGATAGGTGTAATTGAAAAGTTATGTCGTAAATTGGTGATCACGTTGAAAAATTTCTTTCAAGTTGGTGTCAAAGTCATCTAATTTTGTTGTAAATGGCTGATAGGTATGAAAAGTTATTCTGATGAATTCGAAAAAAATGTTTCAATTCGGTGATGAAATCGGTAAATATTATCGTTGATTCGTAATTTTAAATAGGATCGCTAAATTTTTTCCGAAATTTGGCAATCAATAAAGGGTAGAGGTTTTGATTAATTTTTCCCCAAAAAAATTCGGTCGTGTAAGCTGATGAATCTGCGTTGAAGTCAGCAAATTTTGTTGTAAATCACTGATACATATAATTGAAAGATTATGTCATAAATTGGTGATCAAGTCGAAAAAAATTTTTCAAGTCGGTGATGAAATCGGTAAATATTATCGTTGATTCGTAATTTTAAATAGGATCGCTAAATTTTTTCCGAAATTTGGCAATCAATAAAGAGTAGAGGTTTTGATTAATTTTTCCCCAAAAAAATTCGGTCGTGTAAGCTGATGAATCTGCGTTGAAGTCAGCAAATTTTGTTGTAAATCAGTGATAGGTACTTAAAATTGAAAAATTATGTCGTAAATTGGTGATCAAGTCGAAAATTTTCTTTCAAGTCAGTGTTTAAGTGGGCAAAGTTTGTCATCAGTTGTAAATATGTAAATTTGTAATTTTCGTTGATGTCTGTTGTCTGACATTAAGACCATCCTTGTGTGAAACTGTGAACACAGGTTGGGGAAGGGGCCAGGAGAGTGGACGCCCATCTGCGTTAACAGGTATGCATGTGTTTTTTTTTCAGTTTTTGAAAAATGCTCCTTCTCTTCTTTTCTCCCTTTTCCCCTTTTCATCTTTCTTTTTTTCCATTGTGGGTATCTACAATTTTTTACATAGGTACTTTTCACTTTTTTCTGCTTGCAATTTTAACCATTATCTGCTTTTTGCATACAAATTTCTGTTCTTTTTTCGAGAATCTTTGAGACTCTTTTTTTTTGAGCAAGGTGAAGTAGCGAATACTTGAATTGTACACAATATTCGTGAAACATGTTTAGCTCATACAGTAACATAAAATTAAGAACTTATCCTTAATTTTTACATTTCTTTTCTTAGTAGGTAAGTATACATCAATTATTTTTTTCTTTATCGATTAATTTTCAAATTAGGTCTGAGGTATGAAGTCACCTATGAAGTGAAGCATTACCACGGACGTCATACATTAATCTGGACTCTTCACTGAGGGTGAACGGTGCGTGCCAAAAGGTGCGGGTAAAGTCAATGTAAAGTGAATGTAAGCTCCGCCCATGTTGGTAAACATTCTCTTGGTTGAACACGTAATTTAAATAGACGTTTGCCAACATGGGCGTAGCTTTACCCTGCACCTTTTGGCACGCTTCCCAATCCCCCGCACTACCTTAAGTGAAGAGTCCACATTAATGTATGACGTCCGTGAGCATTACAACAGTTGTAATGCTTCACTTGATAGATGGTTCATTGGAATTCGTTTCATTTTTAGGACGGAGGCTGAGGTGATAACTAGAGCTCTCAAAAATATTCTTTGCATGTTTTTTTGTATGCGATAAAATTGCGCATATTCAATACATCTTTGCGTTTCATAAGATTCTGAGTAAGAAAAACCCAACTTCATTTTGCATATTTCGCATATTTCGACCAAAAATGCATATTTTTGCATATTTTAAACACCAAAAGTGCATATTTGTGCATATTTCGACTATTTTTTCATTTTTTGGCATATTTTACTTTTTTTTTCATTATTTTTTCAAAAATTTCCATTTTTGGCTTTTTTTTTGCTGAAATTACAAAACTGTAAAAATTTTTCACATTTTTCAAGCTTTCTATGTTTTCAAAAATGTTCTTTTCAGCTTAGTGGTAAAGCAACACTGCGTTCAACATTTTCGACAATGGTACAGTGTTATAGAGGTTTAAAAAACCTTTTTTTTGATACCCATATTGGATATGCATATTTCGCATATTTTGGGTAAAAATGCATATTTTTAGCATATTTCAGGCATCTAAGAATGCATATATATGCGCATATTTCAGTGAAAAAAGTGCATATTTTTGACAGCTCTAGTGATAACACAGGAAAATTGTAACACAAAACCATGCTGAGTGTAACTGATTAGGGGCCAAGGTGTTTTTTTTTTTTTGCAGAAACTTATGTACGGTAGTATCCTTGACCGAAATTTTTGCTATAAGTATCACGCTGGTACTTTCCCCTCAAAATCTACGTATGCCCCAAAAACCATTTTTTCGTTTTATATGAAGTACGTCCTACTCGACATACGAAAGAAATGTACAAAAAAAAGTTGAAATGAGAAATTAAAGTAGTCGCATTTCGGGTACAAATGTCCATTTCTCAATATTTTTCTGTCATTATATGAGGGAAAAGGGGGTTAAGCCAAATAAGGTCGTAAATCAATCGTAGGGAAAAATATTATGAAAATATTGCTGACAGGGAGTATTTGAAGCCCCTAAATCCAATTCTTTGGGTTTTTTGGCCTCAAATTGAGACTAACCGACAGGGGAAAAGGAGAGGGAGTAGATATTGAATTTTTTTTAGTAATGTCGAGTTTGATATGGAACTTCATGTTTCCAGAATTTCCCAGTTCAGTTCCGGGCTCATTTTCCCAGAAAAACAAAATGGCTTTATGAATAAGGGAGTGGGCTTAAATTTATAGTTGTTTAAAACTGTCGAGTGATGTTTTGAAATCAGTTATAATTCTTCAAATGAAACGGAATGTTCTCATGGGGAGAGGGGGAGGAAAGTTGGCGTTGTAATTCTTCAAATAAAACGGAATGTTCTCATGGGGAGAGGGGGAGGAAAGTTGGCAAAATTTACACGTTGCTTTTTTTAAAATTTATTTTGCCAAACTATAACGTAAAACGCTGCAATCAAGTCGTTGAAGTGGGCAAAATTTTTTTGTGATTTGTTCAGTAAAGAAGCCCCAGAGGTACCCTTGAGCAAGAATTTCGGGTCGAGGAGAGCGATAATTAAAATTTGGCTGGCTCATATTTTTATAAAAAAATCTTTCAACTACAAACAAAAATTTGTACTTTTTTGTGCTATTTCTTCAAGTTTTCAAAAAAGAACTACCTATAGTATAGGTATACCTAATCCTCAACATTCGTGTTCAGAAAAAAAACGAAAATTTTTTCAAAGTTTCTATAAATGAGGATAAAATTTTGAAAATTTTCCCGCATCATAATATTTACTTGTGTAGGATGGAAGGAGAAATGGTTCATACGAGTACCATTTGAGACTGAATTGTATAAATTCCTAAAGATTCCAGCAAAGTCCGAAGTGGGGTGAAAATTGTTGAAGAAAAAACATCCGAAATTTTTCAATGAACCTCCCACCCATGAGTCAGAAGAGGAGGAGACGACAAAAGACAAAACATGTATTTCTTAACTAGTCCAGGCAAATAAGAGAAAAAATGTACCAAACTCCCCAAAAATTAAAGCCTTATTTTTTTTCGCGTTTTACGTTCGTAATGGTCCACTACACAACATACTAAAATGGACACCACCACAACCCTCCGCTACCCCCAGGGGAGGGGTAAACGTCCGCTGAAAACCGGTTTTTCGTGAATATCTCCTCAAATAAGCCTCAAAATTGAAAAGTAGTTATGAACAATCTTGTTCTACGCGTAATTTCCTATCGGAAGGGTTTTTTTTCTTTTTCAAAAACACTCACTTCCTTAACCAAAAATTCAGGGTAAAAAACAACTATTTTTCAACAATTTACAGCATTTTTGGAAAAAATCGAAACTTTTGGAAATATGTCCTCAAAAAAGCCTCAAAATGGAAAAATGGTTATGAACAATCATGTTCTACGTGTAATTTCCTATCAGACAGGTTCCTTTTTTTTTCGAAAACACTCGCTTCTTTGACCAAAATTAAGGGTGAAAACACCTATTTTTTTAATATTCACAGTATTTCTGGAAATTATGGAAATACGAAGCTAAAAGTACCCAAAATGAGTATTTTTTTACACGTGCTGGTAGGGTATTTCAAAAAAAAGTCACCGCAAAAATTTCAACCCCTACCGTTAATTATAAGGGAGGTTATTGAAATTGAATACTGCATTTAAAAAATCAAAGTTGTGGAAGGAAAAAGTACTATAAATGCGATGTTATGCTGATTATTGTGATACGAACATTTCTTTGTGTCGTAAGGATTCAAAAACGATATTTTCAGCTTCGTATTTCCATCATTTCCAAAAATACTGTGAATATTGGAAAAAAAAAAGCGTTTTCCACCCTTAACTTTTTGGCAAAGATGTGGGTGTTTTTTTTAAAAAAAAAAACCTGTCTGATAGGAAATTACACGTAGAACATGATTGTTCATGACCATTTTTCCATTTTGAGGCTTTTTTGAGGAGATATTCCCAAAAGTTTCGATTTTTTCCAAAAATGCTGTAAATTGTTGAAAAATAGGTGTTTTTTACCCTTAATTTTTGGTTAAGGAAGTGAATGTTTTTGAAAAAGAGAAAAGCCCTTCCGATAGGAAATTACGCGTAGAACAAGATTATTCATAACTACTTTTCAATTTTGAGGTTTATTTGAGGAGATATTCACGAAAAACCGGTTTTCAGCGGACGTTTACCCCTCCCCTGAGGGTAGCGGAGGGTTGTGGGGTGTCCATTTTAGTATGTTGTGTACTGGACCATTACGAACGTAAAACACAAAAAAAAATCAGGCTTTAATTTTTGGGGGGTCAAGTCCTAAAATGCCTGGACTAAACACCCAACAGTGAATTTTTGTAATTTCTGACAATTTGAAGTGATGAAAAACATTAATTTTGATAATGATATTTGGTTAAACGCCGAAAAGTTGTATAACTTTTGATTATATTTGTTTTATTGTTAACGATTTGTGACAAGACATCAAAAATGTATATTTTAGTCCTTTTCTCTCATATTCTGTCTTCAAACTTTTCAATTTATCAATCATACTTGTGATTTTGAATATTGGAAAAAAAGAAATAAGTATAGGTTATATTTCATTCGAAAAAATAGGGTATGCTTTTAAAAAAAAGAAAAAGTTTTTAGAATAAGAAAAAACGTCAAAAACATTTAAAAATGAAGTGTTATTTTAAAAAATATCAAAGTGCAACAATGTAATTTTACAAAGGATTGAAAAAACGTGTTATTTCCTATTTTCTACAATCGCTATTAATAGAAAATTATTTAATTTTTTTATTTTTCTAAAAAATTGTAAAGTAGTTTTTAATGTAGTACCTATGTAATTTAAGTTTAATTCATTTCATATGTACATTTTTGTATAAATAAATTCAATTTCTTTGCAATCATACTGTACCTTTTGTTAGTAGTGATGTAAAGTTATTAATATGGTGCATTATCAACGTCGTTTGCATTTCTTTAATTAATTTCTTCATTTTTCTTTCCCATATTTTCAGTGCAAAATATGGAAAAAATAATGAAAACATAGAAATGTCAAGATATGATATGCACTGTATAATAACTTGACATCACAATTTGTTTTGGTAAAAAATTGACAACAAATTTAATATTTAAAAAAAAAAAAAAAGTATTATTCCGACTGTAGCGCTGGTTTATTTCGGCGGCATAGGTATGAACTATCATCAGACACAAATGGCCGCGAAAAAGGTTCGAACGTCTCAAAAAACAAGTTTTGGAAAAATCATTAAGTTGCCCATCTATACAATATATTATAAGTATGTTATCTATGGTATTTACGCTATATGCTACAATATAGAAGTATTGTTATATTTACCTGAATTAAAATCCAAGGAATTCAACGTGATCACCGTGATCACAATTAGGATGATAGGGATGAAAAAGGAAGAGGATGACATTTTGCACGGCAACTTGATTATAATGAGTGTTCACTATTAAACTATACAAAAACTTGAGGTTATAGAAATTACGCAGACACGAGTTCTTCAGTTCTAAAAATATACCGTAAGACGGAATTATCGTACCCGTACATTCGTTTATGTTTATAAATAGAAAGGTTTTAATTTCACACGCGCCGGCAGCAAAATTATATCTAATAGCACGAATTAGAAACGAAAACTTGTATTGAATTCTTCGCGAAATCGTTTACGAAATAAAACTCGCGAAATCGTTTACGAAATAAAACTCGCGAAATCGTTTACGAAATAAAACTCGCGAAATCGTTTACGAAATAAAACTCGCGAAATCGTTTACGAAATAAAACTCGCGAAATCGTTTACGAAATAAAACTATCACAGCAATACGCAGGGCTTTAAAGCTCGGCACTTTAAAGAGAAAAGGACAACCATTCAACTCACACCCTTACCGCATTGCGAACATTGACTTTATATATATATAAAGTCAATGATTGCGAACGTTTACGGAGCCCGTTACAATGGTCGCAGTAGCTGACGAGATAAAAAAAATTAAGGAGTGGAGTGGATCGAAAGAGCAAATTTTATGTCGTTGTGAATTCGTTCTTTTGAACGATTCTTTTGTCTTCGCTCTTGAATAACGACTCTATCATAACAACCCGCACCAAAGTATCATTTTGTGTTTTTCATCACTGCGCATGCGTGCGAACTTGGTATTTCAGTCAGGTTGCTTCGTTTTTTTGATTTTCGTGGTTTTTTTGCCTTTTTTTTTTAATTTTTTAAGTTTTGTTCGTCCGTTTTCCAACGTTTCGTTTTGTAAAATCAATGCAAATAAAGCATGCAAAATTATTTTAATAAAAAATTTAAAGATTTTATTAATAACAATGTTTTTCTTGTTCTCTAACAAGTAACAAGAAAATTGAAAAAAAATTTCTGACACATAAGGTTCATTTTGTCGTAGAGTGTCACTGGCGTATGTCTCACTTTGATACCAAGCTCCTCATTTGCATTGATTTTATAAAACGAAACGTTGGAAAACGGACAAACAAAAATTAAAAAATTTTAAAAAGGCAAAAAAAAAGAAAATTAAAAAACGAAGCAACCTGACTGAAATGAAATACCAAGTTCGCACGCATGCGCAGTGATGAAAAACACAAAATGATACTTTGGTGCGGGTTGTTATGATAGAGTCGTCTTGAATAGACCGAATTCGAACGATATTGCGCGAACGATGAAATTTGTGATAAGAGAAAAATTCTGCTGGTGCACAACGTAAAGTGAAACCACGTTAAATGAACGTACTTCCCATATGCTTAAAGATGTCAACTTTTTTAAACAGACTTTTCATGATGAAAATGATTTTTTTTTTACTTGAAAACTTTTAAAATGAAAAGTACATTTCCAGACCTTTCATTTGATCTATTTATCTTCAAAATTGAACCACTTCTTCAAAAATAAATTGCTTTATTATTCCCAAACGCGGATTGCGTATTTTTTTTTCACACGCAGGATGCGTCACATCGAGTCGCCGTTCGTTCAAACTCGACGTGTGCGCGCGAAACAAGACGCGCATAAATATTCAAATCCAAATTTTAAGTTTTCGATGTTTTATCTTCCATGTTAGGTATGTTTGAAATTAATATAAAAATTGTGACTGTTTTCCAAACTTGAAAATATTTTCAACTGCAATTTTCAACTATACTTAATTAAATTTTTTTCCAACCCTAAAATTTTTCAAATCTTAAATTACGCAATAACGCGAAAAATAAAAAATAATGTCTCATGTCGCACGGAGATTAATCTTAATCATTAGGTATTGAATAAAAAAATGTTTTTTCAATTTTTATGCGTTGAATTTTTTTGGAAGAAAATGTAGTGAAAGAAAAGTCGATAAATTAGATATAGATATCTGGGAAAAATTTCAAAAAATAGGATGAAAATGGTGGAAAATTTTTCATTAAATTGGCACAATTAGAAAGCATTCGAATTTGGAAAATTTTTAGGACCAATAATGTCGGTAAAAATGAAAAAAATTAGAAAAAAAATTTTGCATTGAAAATAATTTTAGGATCAGAAAGAAATTGATCAAAAAAATAAAATTACGTTTTGAAGAAAATTTGAAACGAATTTAATTTTACAACTTTTAAAAATATCAACTTTTTGAAATAATTTAAAATTTCGGAGTTAAAAAATTTTAGAGTACGAAAAAATTTCAGTACGCGAAGTCGTAGTTTCAGAAAAAGAAACGAGTTGAAGAAAATTTCGGAAAAAATGAGGTTGAATGAACATATTTTTAAAAAAAATGAAGTTCGAAAAAAAAGAAGATGATTGAAAAACGTTTTAAAGCGTCATTCCATAAATGTACGGAGTACGGATAATACATAAGTGCAGAAAAAAATCAGCGAAATTGCGTATAATTATTATTTATTACAAAAATGAATACAGGGAAATGGAAGTGTTGCGAAATTGCGTTTTGGATGCCGAAAAGAGTCATTTTTTCCGTGTTTACGTTTCGATGTGACGCATCCTGCGTGGGAAAAAAAAATACGCTCTTGGATTTTGTCGCTATACAAAACAATAATCTGAAAAATAACGTCTTATGTCATGAAGATTTCCATACACCTTAAGACGTAAATTTTAAAATCGACTCCAGTTTGTTTTTGGGCTTTTGACTTGTACCTTCACGACATCTTTGCAAAATTTCGCAAAAATTTGGGCTTCCACCTTGTCATTCGCGACATTTTTACAAAAATTGATAAGGCTGTAGTTTTCAAAGGAATGAATGAATTTTTAATAGGTGTGTTCTTTAACTGCTCGGAGCAGAGCAGAGCAGAGTAGAGCAGCGCGAACGCGTTCTTTAATCACAGATCAAGTTTTCAGAGCAGAACAGTGACGTCACTGCTCTGCTCTGAAGTCGTTCTTTATCCCAGAGCAACGCTGCTCCGATCACGTATTTCTGCTCCGTCTCAAGAGACGGAGCAACAGATCAGGAGCAGGTATTGATAACAAAACATTAGCTGCAGTCCTGTCAACAATGGATTTAACCGGATATGAAAACTTTTTTCTTCGGAAATGTGTTGTCTATGATGATGATGAATTTTTAGTCATTGCAAATGCAAAATTAAGGAAATAATTAATGAAAATCGAATTAATATAATGCGAAATGTGGAAATGAAGACGCCAAAGAAAACTCAGAAAACTGTAACAAACACGTCCCTCAAGTTTTTGCAATACAAAATATTGCAGTGAACTGCACAGCAGTGTTACTGCGATAATTTTAAAACTAAAATCATCCATTTTCACTCAATTTTTTATTTAATTGAAGAAAATTTCAAAATCTGTTCTAACACAGATGATAACAATTTGCTGCTCAGTTTTCTTGCTCCGAATCCGTTCTTTAAACCACTGCTCTGAGCAAGTAGTTCGTGATTAATTCCCGTAGAGGGTGGCAATGTATCGTTGATCCAAGTTGCTCTGTGACGTCATCTGCTTGCTTGCTCAGAATAGTTAAAGAACAAACCTAATATCGTCGCCCTAAGTCCAAAACCTGCTAAGTCCCAAAAATTTGAAAAATGGTTTTTTGATGGTTTCGGTTTCAGGTAGTCCTTCCGCATCAGTGTGACCACCAAAAGTGACAAAAAATACCTGCTAAGTCCCTCAAAACCCATTTTTTCAAAAAACTGCTAAGTCCATAAAAAATGCTAAGTCCAAAAACTGTATGTAAAGAAAAGATGAAAAATAATTTTGTATTGAACACTCAACGAAATACGTGATTTTGATTCCTATTATTAATAATTATTAAATAATTAAGATAATTGGAAGTTGATCATTTTTTGGCAGACGAAGTCCATCATCTCAATTCCAGAGCTTAAAACCGTTTGAGATTCAATTGGTTGTTGTTGTTATGGTATGTAATATTTGAAAATCAAACGGTTTTGGTTTTGGGTTTTGAAAAGGTTTTTATCAAACGTCCAAAATCGTTTCAAAAGGTTTTGAAATTTTCGAATCCCATTTTTTTTAAGTTGGGGTTTTGAAAAGGTTTTGAAAAATTTTTCAATGCATCATGTTATGGTTTTGGTTGTGGTTTCTAGTTTGGTATTTTCGTGGTTACGGTGGTTATGGTTTTTGATTAAAACCGATTCAAATTTCAAACGGTTATGGTGGTTGTTATGGTTTTTTTTCTCGATTTTAAATTTTTAATGGGAAGTACTTGAAAAATAATAATTGTTTGGTACATTTGTAGTCTCAAAGTTCAAAATTTATTAATCAAGAAAAACTTTCAAGGAAACAATACAAATTACAAAATACAAACTTATAAACGATAAAACACAAAATTCAAAATTTCCTTTAAAATAGGAGATCGAGATGCTTAAAATAAAAACTAGAAAAAACCAAACTTGAACTGACGAAACAGGGTTTGGAAAACCAAAAATTTGTGGGTTTTCGTTTTCGTTTTTGTTTCTGTATTTGCAATTACGTTTTCGTTTTTCATGAAATAAAACGTTTTCGTTTTTCAAAAAATGTTTTTTTCGTTTTTCATTTTTTTTCATACACATATGAAAATTTGAACTTTGCTAGTTTTGTGAGTTTTTTTTTCGTTTTTCATGAAATTATAACGTTTTTTTTTTTCATTTTATTTTTTATAAACATATAAAAATTTGAAGGTTGCTACTTTCGTGAGTTTTTTTCATGTTTTTTTTTTTTTTTGGGGGGGGGGGGGTTATGGAGTAGACAATAGACATTCACAAATCAGTGTTGCCACTAAATTTAAAAAAAAAATTCAAAACCGATTCGCGAATCGGTTATTGGTGGTTGTTGTGGTTTCAATCAAATAAGATTGAAATGGTTGTTATGATGGTGGTATTTTCTAAATATTGAAAAAAATATTCATGGTGGTTATGGTTTCGGTTATTTTAAAGTGATTTTGTTTTGGTTATTGTTTTGGTAATGGTTTTTTAATTTTTTTTTTCAATCGGTTCTTTATGGTTCTTTTCGGTTATTTTACTCAAAATTTTTGAAACGGTTGTATTGGTTGTGATAACCGTTTGAAATTTTCAAAATTATCTGGTTGTGGTTGTTGTGGTTTTGGTGGTTTTAAGCTCTGCTCAATTCAATACCTTCGCGGATGTAGAAGTGGGAATGTTTTTTCACTCTCCTGTAAAATTTACTTTTATGGAGTTACCAGATTTTGGACTTAGGGCGACGATATTGAGATCTTAAATGAAAGTTTAAACTGTAAACTTTTTCATTCTATCACTCCATTATTAAAAGTTTCTAATTTCTCGGAGAAAAAAGGGATTTTAAAAAACTGCATTGTTAACTATATGCAACTTGCGTACACTTAACGTTGTTTTTAAAATGTGTGTGCACCAGTGGAATGTGCGGTGCACAGACGGATTTACGCGGATTAATGGAAGGTGCGTGTCGTGTTCGTTTGGGCATCCAAAATTGAATCGTATTATTACGTTTTTGTTACATTTTTGTTTAAGTCCAATTTTTTTCAAGATTTTTTCCAACTTTGAAATTGTTTCCATCCCAACATTACTTCAATTTTTTTCAGCTTCATATTTTTCCAAATTTTCTTGGACTTGAAAATTTTTTTCGTCCTAAAAAGTCACTAAATGGCAATCAAACCAGGATCACCAGTCAAAAGTCGAAACCGATCGTATAACGGTTTACTTTGAACTTTTGGAGTTACATTTTCAAGTTTGTGGAATTCGGCTCCTAAATTTTGACGTAACAAATGGTTTGAAAAAGGGGAAAATGTAGAGAAATGTATTAAGGTTCATAATTTTTGGAAATTTGGATAGAAATTGCTAAACTAAGTTGGAAAAATTTTTCCAAATGAAGGTTTTTCTAAAACTTAATCGTTTTTAGGGTTTTTGCGCGATGCGCAAAAAACCCTATTGCGAACGTTTTTTCTTCTATTTCTTCTATTTCTTCTTCTTCTGCTTCTTTTTTCTCAATTTGTAGCCAATCAGCGACCAGTATTGTAATATTTAAGCATCTTTGCCTATGAAATTACAAAGTTTCGGTGATGAGCTTTACTATTTTCGGTAAAAAAAATGATAATTGCCCATCAAGCTTTGAAAGAATAATGAATAATTTTTTTTAATTTTTTAAAAAAATTGATTAAAATGCAAAAACCCTGTTCGTGATCGGCTACTGCCGATCCGCCTTGTTAGGGTTTTTGCGCTTTAGCGCTAAAACCCTATTGCGAACGTTTTTTCTTCTATTTCTTCTACTTCTTTTTCTCAATTTGTAGCCAATCAGCGACCAGTATTCTGCAGCGGCCAATTAGTTAGCCGCTTTTGTAGGAGCTAGATGCGAGAATGAAAACAAAATGATTTTTTAGGGTTCCCGGCCTCCAAGGCCGAGGAGCCCTATTAAAATCACCCATTCATCATCATCGTCATCGTCATCGTCATCGTCATCTTTGCGATTTTCATTAGATCGAGTGAAGAATCTTATTGGCTTATACCTCGATGACGTCAAGCTGCATCGAGTTAGTAAACCAATTAGAAGAGAGAAAGGTATAAATAACGGAAGTAGTCTATTATACATGGGACGGATAATTTTGTTTTGTGTGGAGTAGTTCGTACTTCGTAGTTTCTTTTTTCTGAAGTCTAATTTCAGTTTAATTTCAACAATTGAAGCGTCCGTTTAAAAAACAACCATAGTCCATTTTGAAATTCTGACTTCAGAGAGTTATTGTGATTGTGAAGAGAAATTTGCACTGAGAAAAATTTTAACCACTTACTCTCAAATGTTCAAATAATCGTGGAAATACGTTGCCATTTTACTAGGGGCAACATGTTTTTTCACAACAACTGTCTGAAGTCAGAATTTCAAAATGGACTATGGCTGTTTTTTAAACGGGCGCTTCAATTTTTTTCCAATTTCAAATTTTCCTGAAATGTTATGCAATTTGCGTTTTCTCCTTTTCTCAACATTTTTTCCAATTTAATTTATTTTTCTCAAAATTTCCGACCCAGAATTTTTCTTGAATTTTTTGAAAAAATTTTTCTACTTGAAGACGAATGCCAAGCAATAACCAAAAACCATATATGTGAAGAAAAGGGACCCAATTTATTTTCATCCCAGAAGCTTCATCAATAAATCAATATTAATTGGTCTTTACTTCATACAACATTTAAAAAAAAATTCTACTTCAAAATTTTTCCGAGTTTGTTGAATTTTGACAATTTTAAAAAAAAAGTCAGCATCACTGAAAATCAAAATTCCGGGGACCCTATTGCCAGGTCGCCTGCGACCCTGCTTGTTTTAAAATTTATTTGATGATGGTGTTGATAATTATTTTGAAGCCTGTTTTATGATTTTGTAATAATATTCCTGCATTTTTGCCTTTGAAATTATAAAGTTTCAGTGATAAGCGTATTTTTGGTGAAAAAAAGAAAAAATGATAAACGACAAACAAGCATCAAAAATAAAAGATTTTTTTTTAATTGATGAACGGAAAAATTAAATATTTTAATTATTAATTTAATAATAATTTCGTAATATTCAGATATTTCTGATTTCAAAATTGCAAAGTGTGATGATGATGAAACACTTTTAGTTGTGTTGTAATGTAATGACATATAATATAAATATAACCATATAAGTCAGAAACCCAACGTGAAGAAAAAATACTAACCGTTCAAGTCCAAAACCCGTAGGCATTTGAGAAAAGGTATTTAGATGTACTGAAGTTCAGTATACCTAAGTACCTTATTTCAAATAGAGATTTTGGACTCATTATACGGTTAGAGTTTAGAGTTACAGTTAGTAATGTTACTAATGTTTCAATTGGTTTCGACTTCGAGTGAGGAGTGATCATCATTTAGCTATACAGATGAAGGACAAGTAGTTGAAAGGCATTTAGTAGAGCAAAAAGCAAAAACCCTATTGCGATCAGCGATCAGCTGATCAGCTTGTTATAATAATTCAAAAAATATTTTATGCGAATATTTTCCTTTTTTTCTAATCATTAGGTACCTATCGGCTATCATTGGTAATCCTATCTTCATTTATGGCATAGTGACTTTTTAATTTTTCATTTGAAAACCAAATAGAAGTTCAGTTAAAGAACAGAAGGAAAAGGTATGGTTTTGAGGTTTTAAATTTTAATCTCGAAAAAAATTGGACTTCCAATCCAAATTCAAAGTATTCAAGAGCGGAGACGAAAGAATCGTTCAAAAGAACGAAGTCACAACGACATAAAATTTGCTCTTTCGATCCACTCCTAAAAATGTAGATAAAAGATAAAAAAAAATTAAAATCATAGTAAGAAAAAATCACAACAATAATTTCAAAACGTACTAATTTTAGAATTATTTATAATTAATTAGGTGTTATCATTGCGAAGAAACTTACAAGTGATTGTTCGCTATGGAGAATAACGGCTAACAAGTAATATTTCAATTCAAGTTTCACTCCTGAACAACCACTTTAATATATAGCTGCTATAAACATTCCCAGACCCATGACCCAGCCTGAAAGTAAGTAACTATAACTATTCGCTACTCGTGCAGATGCTAAAGTCATAAGTGCGTAGTAATTGACTACTCTGTGCGGGTTTTTCACAGTTAGATTTCGCATATGTAGAACATTTGCAGCGGCGAATCGTTTCATCGTTATCACAATTTTATTTGTCATAGATGGTCAATTTACTGTACTAACGCGTTAAACGTTGTAAATACTCGCCAACATGTGGAATTGATGGTCGTTGGAAGTGCGCAAGTAGTTATTCAATATTTTCTCATTGCAAATTCGTCAGCCTGACGTCGAAATTTCAGAATATGGTCAAGTAATACATTGTGTTGTAGGCGTACGACTATCGAAATTTTCTTTGTCGATCGATGAACTCCGTAACGTTTTTCATCCTTACGCGTGCTTCCGTAGCAATATCTAATGGATTTTTAATCTAAAATGGTAAGACAGTTTAGTAATTTGGAAAGAAAATACTTGAAACTCAAATACCGCTGTCAAATCTGGAATATTGTTCAATTACTATATCGATGTATATTTTGTGTAGCGATCAAAAGTTGGAATTCCTTCTTGCTATTTAAGTTCAGACGACGACATGGTAGATATCACAACAACCGGCACAACAGTGGAAGATTCCATTCCAGCCAATGTTCCGTCGCATCACTTACACGGTAATTGTGTTCGTTATTTGTCGTTTCATCCGTCAGAGTTTGATTTCTCTTTCTTATCTTGCTTTTTTGCCGGCGGTAATTTCCAAGATCGGCTGTGTACGAAGCCGAAGGTCTGAGATTGATAATTTTGATTCAGGTGCGAGATGCGACAATCGCCGAAGGCGATATCGATATTTCAAACTGTACCATAAAATGTATTGGGTAGCGCACTGACAGTACAGTACTGACTACCCCTCCTAAACTCGAATCGGCGATTAGTTTTTCGATCAAAAGTGTGGAACTCACAATTGTTTAATTAGTGTCGCAAAAAGTGGCCAATTTTGAGAAAAAGTAGGTAAAATTGCGATTTTTTTCATCTGGAGACGAGTAATGTTGATCGATCAAGGTTTGAAACCAGTTTTTAATATAATTCGAGCCTTCTGAATTCAAATTGAGTATTGGTTTCCAGATAGGAAGTGAAATATCTTCTCTATCGTCGATTTTTGATAGCGAAAAGCAGCCAATTTTTGTTAAAATCGACTCGAATCCGTAATTTCTATTTTTTTCAACCCCATACCTCGAACAAATCCTGGTATGAAACTATTTTTATAATGTACATAATTTGAACTGCCTGAATACGAATTTTTGGGTTAGTTTCTCGTTTCGAAGTGGAGAATTCTCTCAATCGTGAAATTGGTGTAGCGTAAAACGCCAAATTTTCGCTAAATCTTACATGAAATTGCGATTTTTTTCATCTGGAGACGAGTAATGCTGATGAATTAGGGTTCGAGAAGTGAATGAAATACTTTCTTGACCGTCGATTTTTGGTAGCGAAAAATGTAAAATACACTAGCCAGAGAACACCGTACACTTCCAACGAGAACGCCGTGGAAAATTTGACGCATCTGAACGAGTTTTAATATGACGAGTAATCAGATTCAATTTTTTCCAACAATGTTGCATAATTTTTTTTTATTTTTATCGACAAAAACTGAAACAAGAAAATTCATTTATTAATCAGTAAAAAACATTTATAAGTAAATCAATAAGAAAAATATTCAAAAATACAAAATCGACAAAATAAATGTATAAATCAACAGAATAAATGTAGGATTTTTAGATACTTTTTATTTATTTTTAAATATTTAAAAAAAAATTAATTTATACCTAGATACTTTTCATTGAATAATAATTTTTAAAAAAAACATTTTTTTGTTTCTGTTTTTGTGGGAAAAAGTAAAAAAATGTATATTATGTGGTCAATAAAAATTTTAAAGGATTACAGTTTATGCAACATTGTTAGAAAAAATTGAATCTGACCACTCGTCGTATTAAAACTCGTTCAGATGTGTCAAATTTTCCACGGCGTTCTCGTGGGAAGTGTGCGATGTTCTCCGTCTAGTATATTTTACGTTTTTCGCTACCAAAAAACGACGGTCAAGAAAGTATTTCATTCACCTCCTATCTGGAAACCAATAAGAAATTCGGTTTCGTAAGGTTCGAATTGAATTAATTACTGGTTTCGAACCCTAATTAATCAATATTACTCGTTTCCAGATGAGAAAAAAAATCGCAATTTTACATGTTTTCTCTCAACATTGGCCACTCTCCGCGACATTAATTTAAACCATTGTGAGAATTCTACACTTTAGATCGGAAAACTAATCGCAGATTCAAGTTCAGGAGGATCGAATTATATGAAAATGACATCAAATTTACCCCGGCCCCTTTCTGCGGAGAAATAGAGGTAACCCCCTAAAACCTCCCCTCTCTCCCACCGTAAGGAAAATTTTTCATGGGTCCGGGTGCACATCTCAAAAATTTTCTTTGGGGTCATTCTAAAATAAAAACCACATTTTACCAAGGGGTTCAAAAAGTGATGTATTCCTGAGCTAACCGCTGCGCCGGGAGTAATAGGTTGTATCGAGAATGTTGGCCACCTAGTCGGACTTTTGTGCGAATAATACAACATTGCAACGAGTATTCTCGATTTGCCTGTGATTGTCGAGGCGCGCGTAATCGCGTAATGTATGTGATAGTGGGTTGGTCATTCGTACCTTTCTACTCTTCGTGTACGGTGTGTTTGCTAGTTGCTGTCATTGTTGTTGTTATTGTTGTTGTTATTGTTCTTGTTGTTGTTGATGATGATGATGATGATGTTGATGACGTTGATAATGTTATTGTTGAGATAGAATGTAATATTTTCTTTTTGGTTTTGTTTAACACTGCTCGCTGCGTGCAATGTAGGAGAAGAAGTGGAATTCGCTGGCGGTATGCATTATGGTGAGTAAGAGTATAGAGTACATTGAGCCTGGCTGGTCATTGGCAATTTATTCGCATCGGCAAAAGATTATGTAATATGTACCTACCTATGTGGTACCTGGTACCTGATACCTACCTACGCCTAATTATAGGTATAATTTTTCAATATTGTACTCGTGAGCGGTGTGCTCGCCGCGCTGTGCTTATGGTCATCTTGTTTTGTCAATTGTCGTCATTGTTGTCCCGTTGTATTGACTAGACAAGAAACGCCGTAGCATGTAGAGGCGCACCCATCACCTTTCCTATTGCGAGTTGAATTTTTTGCTGTCGTACTTGGTAAATAGCCCTGTGGCGTGGTTGAGATGAAAACCATACAGTACACATTCATCTACTATCTACTAATGTACATAAGAATAATGTAATGTCTAATGTCTAAAGTATTATGTAACTTCAACTATACATGTATCCATTTATGTCGCAATACATAAAATTGATGGTCCGCACTGCGAAGAATAGTTGGCGTTGTCGTCGTCGTCGCCGTCGTCCAAGTCGAATGAATGAAAAATAACATACCTCAACGTCGTTTTACAGATTCGGATGATATTCCCGGAATCGGACAATACGAAGATTTTCATACGATTGACTGGCAGCGCGACATCGCTCGAGATCGTATGCGTCATAGGTACATCATTAAAAGAAAACAAAATTCCATTTTCGACTTGATAAAGGGCGCCCACGACGCGTGGTCCGGCTGGTTATGCGTGCTTCTGGTCGGTTTGGTTACCGGCACGGTAGCGGGTATCGTCGATATCGGTAGCTCGTGGATGAGCGATTTGAAGTTCGGCTTGTGCCCCGAAGCGTTTTGGTTGAACATGGAGCAATGCTGTTGGTCTTCCAACGAAACGTCTTTGGGCACCGAAAAAGGAAATTGTTCGCAAGTGAGTTTTTTCGAGAGTAATATGCAAATTCTGGAGCAGTGCTTCGGTCACTACTAGAAATTTGCCTTCGTTTCGATACATTGCTAGATGGCGCGGCGCGCGCGGTCTTGCGAAACGTTTTCGCTCGCATGCCGGCTTCGCTGTGTTGTACGTTATTTTTGATTGTTTGCATTTCGTTTTATTTTGTTTTGTTTTGTTTTGTTTTATTTTATTTTATTTTCCTGCGCTGCGATCATAGTGGAGAATGTGGTCTGAGGTCTTCGGCTCGTCGAGAACTGGTTTCTGGGCTTACGTAGTTTCGTATTTATTCTTCATCGTATTTGCTTTATGTTTCGCGGCGTTAGCAGCCGGATTGGTGAAGATTTTCGCACCTTACGCTTGCGGTTCTGGAGTACCGGAAGTAAGTCTCACCGTCACCGTCAGTATTTTTATGAATTTGAAATTTCACGCGCGCAAGCGGAAAATCGCCGCGCCGTTTCTTTACCTATATTTCCGTTTGTTGTCAGATTAAAACTATCCTAAGCGGATTTATTATACGCGGCTACTTGGGTAAATGGACGTTGATTATAAAGTCGGTTGGTATAATGTTAGCGGTTTCAGCTGGTCTCAGTTTAGGAAAAGAAGGCCCTATGGTTCATATAGCATCGTGTATAGGTAAGATATATACCACAGTACCACAGTGCCACAGTGCAGTGGGCCGTACTGCGGCGCGCGTGTATCAACTGGTTGTGTCAAGGTACCTATTAGATCTACGTAGATATGTACCTAGTAAATACGTTTACGTGTGTAAATGTCATTGCATGTGTGTACTATCTACTATGTACATATATGTATTACGTATTAAGTACCTTGTGAAGTCGCATTTGTTGCTGCTGAAAAGTTTTGTAGACGGCCGTACTGGCGAATGGGTGAAAAAACAAACAAGTGTACCAGTATTTAAAAAGGCCAGCTCGAATTTAATCCGTGTGGGTCTGATTTTTCAGCCGTAATTACGTACATACGTTACGTATAATCTATGTACATATGTACGTTACGTATGTCAAAAAACCAGATGAGAGTGTTTTCGTAAGAGCGGGTGCGGCCGCTCTCATCGAGCAGTAAGGAACTAATTTTCCGACGATCGAACGTTGCGGTCATTTTTTTTTCTTTTTTTCCCCCCAGGAAATATATTATCCTATTTATTCCCGAAATACGGCCGAAACGAAGCGAAAAAAAGAGAAATTTTGTCGGCTGCCGCTGCAGCCGGCGTTTCCGTAGCATTCGGAGCACCGATAGGCGGTGTGCTTTTCAGCTTGGAAGAGGTAAGCAGCGCGGCGCTTAAACGACCTGCTTCGGTTTGTTTTCACCTTCCTGATTCGTTGCGTGTTGTTTATAAGTTTGTTCTTTTCTTTAGGTCAGTTATTATTTTCCACTGAAAACGCTGTGGAGGTCGTTTTTTTGCGCATTAGTAGCGGCGTTCGTTGTGCGTTCGATCAATCCTTTCGGAAACGAACATTCAGTCTTATTTTACGTGGAATACAATAAACCGTGGAATTTTTTCGAATTAATACCGTTCATCGGACTCGGTATCATCGGGGTACGTACGTACGTACCTACGTAGCTACTAGCTACTAGCTACTAGCTACCGTACGAGTCTAGCCAAATCGATTCGATGATAATTTTGATTTACCGTGGCCTTTTATTTGTTTGCGTTGCGATAGGGGATCATCGCAGCAGTTTTTATTAAAATGAACGTGTACTGGTGCAGATGTCGTAAAACGACGAAACTCGGCCAGTATCCGGTCACTGAAGTATTGGTGGTTACGGCGATTACCGCGTTACTTTCTTTTCCCAATCCGTATACTCGTATGAGTACCAGTCAGCTGATATATTTATTGTTTAGTCAATGTGGCGTGTCCAGTTCAGATGGTCTTTGGTAAGTGAGTAAAGTACAGAGTTGGGTAGACGATATGGCATAGTTGGGTACTGCGTACTGGATAGTCGTTTACGTATGTACGTATGTACTATTGTCCTATTGTACTATTGTACTATGTACTCTACTACTGTAGTATGTAATGTAGAGTAGAATGTACATTACACTACACTGCACTACATTACATTACATTACATTACATAAGGTCAATGAGCCGAATTGAGAACACTTTCTGCAATTTTGAAAAAAATGAAATTTGCAGGGGTTCTAATAAGAGGAGAAGTACAAATTTGGAAAGTTTGGTGGTTTTGTATGAATTTGGTATGTTTAGAGTCTAAATAGAGCGATAATTGAATTTTTTTGGTTTAGAAATAAAAAAGTTATGACGTGTTCTCATTTCAGACAGTGATGTTCTCCATTACCCATGAATTAGTGGGTAATTGAGAACACCCAAGTTTTTCAGCTAATTTTTTTTTAAAAATAGAAAATTTATGACTAAAATACAACTTTATACCTTTTTCAAGTTTATTTTTTTTGAAACTACGTGTTGCAGAGCTTTTTTTATATCGTCATCGTCATAACAATATTTTGATAGCTTTTTTAATTTAGGAATTTAAAATCCATTAAAATGATAAAAAAAACTTCAAATTTTCAAGCATTTCTATTAAAATAATGATAATTTCAAATTTTCAGCTGTAAAAACAACGATACCAGCAAAAAAAATCAATGTTCCCAATTACCATAGAATTCTGAAAATCTTATGTTCAATTGGGAACACGATTTATTAAAATTTTTATGCAATCATAAATGAAAATGATACTCAAAAGATGTTTTCTAGTTCATTTATGACTCATAACACTATTTACTTTTCCATAATATATATTTTTTTTGTTTAATTTGAATGCATGAAAAATTGAAACTTAGTGTCTCATGTTGAATTTTTACGTACGAAAATTGGTTTGTGTTTCTTTCTCACTCTTCAACAAATTTGAGGTGACTGATACTATAATTCGTTATGGAGGTGCCCAATGTTAATATTTTACCCCATAGTTGGTTTTGGGAGAACTTTTAAATATGTTTTTCTAGAAGTGTTCTCAATTACCCATTGTTCTCAATTAGGCTTATTGACCTTATGTAGTACCAGTCGAATGTAGGTACTGTACTTGTACATGTAAGAACGATGAGTGTACATATAGGTATTGTATAGATAACACGTCGCTTGCTACTGACGGCGGCGACGACTGCTGCTGCTGCTGCTGCTGCTGCTGCTGCTGCAATTAATTTGGTTTACATATCGTACCGTAAATACGTGACGTCGCCCTAACCTAACCTAACCTAACCTAATGTTTGTTAACTGTTTGCAAATTGTTCTCAGCGATTACGTTTATTTGAACAATGTTACTTCGTTCAAAGAGGCTACGTCGGCGGAAGCTGGTCCAGGCGTCTACCACGCTATATGGCTTCTCTTACTCACGTTGGTGTTCAAATTGATCACGACCATTTTCACGTTCGGAATGAAAATACCTTGCGGACTTTTCATACCCAGCTTGTGCTTGGGAAGTATCGCCGGCAGAATAGTCGGCATCGCTATGCAACAGCTAGCTTTCCGTTACCCGCACCTTTGGATATTCAACGGAGAATGTGACAGTTCGGACGACTGCATCACGCCCGGCTTATATGCGATGGTTGGCGCTGCTGCCGTGCTCGGAGGCGTTACCAGGATGACCGGTAAGTGTTGGCTTCATTATAATTGAGCGTTTGCCGGTTTGCCTATCTGCGCGCTGTGCTAAGCGAAGCGAAGCGAAGCTAAGCTACGCTTTGTTATGTACCTACCCATCTGCGACCTGAGACTCTACAGGACCTGTACCTGTACCTGCACCTGCACAAGTAACGTTCGGGTGCGGGCGGTAGCTTAGCTGCATCGTGTGGCGAGTCACGTCCCGTGGACCGCTGTGCTGGCCTCGTAGCGTTTATATATGTTAGACTCAAAGTCCGAAATTGTACACACCGCAGTTTGTACAGGTGATTTTGTACAAACCGCGGAGTGTTTGTACAGCTCGTGAGCTATCGAACTTTGTACAACTTGTTTTGTACAATTCGCGATGTGTACGTTCAACACTGTACCAAACGCGGAGTGTACGGACAGTGCTGACACTCTGTACAACCAGTCTGTACAAACTCCGAAATAAAGGTTTAGGTACGACCATTCATGAATAAAGCACATCGTAACGGTGTATTCGACGATAATCTTTGCTGGTTTTATTTTTCTTTGTCTTCGCATCCAACACTTCCTTCACCAGCTTCTTGTACAACTCTTCGTTTTTAATGCTTGAAGAATTCACTCTACACTCCATCTCCTCCAAGTCCTTCTCAAAATTTTCTCGAAATTTATCCATAGCCGACAAAAAACTGTACAAGTCACAACAATTCGGTACTTATTCTATCATAGGCAACGGTCATTCCCTAACTAAAACGAGAATGAATTTACACTCACTGGTATCAAATATCTTATCTCAAGTACAGTTACATTAATGATTAAATAACAGCTTGAAATCATACAAATAATTTCATGAATGGTCGTACCTAAACCTTTATTTCGGAGTTTGTACAGACTGGTTGTACAGAGTGTCAGCACTGTCCGTACACTCCGCGTTTGGTACAGTGTTGAACGTACACATCGCGAATTGTACAAAACAAGTTGTACAAAGTTCGATAGCTCACGAGCTGTACGAACACTCCGCGGTTTGTACAAAATCACCTGTACAAACTGCGGTGTGTACAATTTCGGACTTTGAGTCTAACATATACATTGTTTAGCTTTATTTTCATGTTTGCGTGCGTGCGTGCGTGCGTGCGTGCGTGCGTTCGTGCGTTCATACTGTATTAATAATGATGAATGTATTGTATTGTATTCGTACCGAAACAGTGTCGTTAGTGGTAGTCATGTTCGAGCTGACTGGCGGCGTACGGTATATAGTTCCTCTTATGGCGGCAGCCATGGCGAGTAAATGGGTCGGCGACGCGCTCGGTAAACAAGGTATATACGACGCGCATATTGGTTTGAACGGTTATCCGTTTCTGGATAGCAAAGAAGAGTTCGCCCATACCGGGTTAGCGGCCGATGTCATGCAGCCCAGGTACCGAAATCGTATTACCTATGCCTACCTATTTTCATTTATGTTACGTACCTAACGTACGTATTCTGAAAAGCATCTCTAATTTGTTGTTTCTTTTTTTTCCCCCATTTCTTCTTCTTCTTCTTCTTCTTCTTCTTGTTAACGAATTTTTCTCCGCGCCATTCTACGCATGTATGTACGACATAATGTATTAACCCGCACACGCGATCTCAGACGAAGCGAATCGCTGAACGTGTTGACGCAAGATTCGATGACCATTTACGAAGTGGAAACTTTAATGAAGAACACCGAACATAACGGATTCCCGGTGGTAGTTTCGCAGGAATCGCAGTATTTAGTCGGCTTCGTTTTGAGGCGAGATCTTTCGCTAGCCATCGGTGAGTGTCGATGTCGGAACTAACAGCTCTGTATATTTCCGACACGTAACCGTAAGCTTGACGCGATTCGGCGCGAGATGCGATTCCGCGTGCTATACGGTCCGATTTTTACTTTTGTTTCCGTTTTCTTTTACTTTCCAGCCAATGCGAAACGAACGAATGACGGCTACGATGGGAATTCGTTGGTCACATTTACAGTCGATCAACCGTGTCTACCTCCGAACGCGCCGCCTCCGTTGCGATTGAAGAAAATCCTAGATATGGCCCCGATTACCATAACGGATCAAACTCCTATGGAAACGGTCATCGATATGTTTAGAAAATTAGGTCTTCGGCAAACTCTGGTCACTCACAACGGGTACGTACTACGTAATACGTAATACGTGCTGCGTGCTGCGTACTGCGTAGATGTACGAGAACACGGTACGGTATACAGGTGAACAGGAAAATATCATTGACGAGGATTAATTGTTTTCAGCCGTTTACTCGGTGTTATCACCAAAAAAGATGTGCTTCGTTACATTAAACAAATGGGCAACGAAGATCCCAGTTCGGTATTGTTTAATTGAAGAACGTGGCCGAATCGCTGATCGCTGTGATGTCTGGAAGACATTCCTACCAGAGAGAATAAGTATTACGATACGCGTAGCAAGGCTGCGTAAACTATGGGCTCTACTATCTAGTACTCGTAGATGAATACATTTCACATTCGTAGGCAATTAGGCGTTCGAATCGCGGTTTTTTGTAACGCCTCCGATGACTCGCGCGTTTTGTTTTGTGTATGGTATTGGTATTCGAGTGACAGTGTACCTCTACCCAGTACCTAGCTACCTACTGTAATTACGTTCGCTGTGCTGCGCTGCGCTGTTCGATGCGAGTACCGCACCCAGAAACTACCTACGCTACGTAGAAAGAACGAAATTCGAACAAGTTGTTTGAGAAAAATCGAACGAACATACTGAAATGAAGATGATAGGTAGTAAGTTTAGTGTAGTCGTAGACCTAGGTTAGATACTGGAAATCGAAACGTTAAAATAATATGTAAACTTAATTTTATTGTTGTTTAAACGCACGCCTCGTTACTGTCCAGTCAGTTCGGTATACTTATGTATACTAAATATAGAATGATGTATTTATACGCGCCACCCGCGTACCAACGTGTCATCTAACGAGTATTTTTATTTCACTTTCCAAAGTCCACTTGTCTACTGTTCGCCCTGTCTCATATCATATAGGTAGGTACCTACTACCTAACTACCTACAACCTACGTATATGTCGCGTATTCAAAATGGATTCTCGACGATTGTCACTCGTATGTAATATAACTTTTATGCGCATAACGCATTATCTGTTTACGTACCTATGTCTGCGCGTGTATTTATTTTATTTATTTATTTTATTTATTTATTTATTTATTTATTCATTTATTTATTTATTTGCTATTTGTTAATTCGTTTATTCATTCATTTTTATCATGTCCGTTGATTCGTTTGTTCGTTTTAATTTTTTATATTCCCACATTCGTTTTTATCTATCTTCCTTTCTTTTTGTTTTGTCAGTCGTCGATAAGTTATTTTTTTTTCATCTTTTTTTTCTCCAAATAATACTACGTGTATGTATACTTACCTATGTAAAAGAAAAAAAAAGGTCAAGATTATTACGCTGATAGATAAATCTTCAGTTTTTTATTGTAATTTGATCGATGCGACTAGCGACGTTGCACCCTCGTAAATGTACGCATTTTTATCACGTGTGCGTAAGGCAGGTACCGTACCTGTCAACTGTTAGTTGGCACCTACACCTACACATCGGGACGTACACCGGTACACGTTGAAATATTTCTCTTCGAGATAGCGGTAACAGGCGAAAAAAAAATTAATAATAAGAGAAGAAAATTTTTTGCAATTTTTTATTTTGTACCGCTCAGTGACGTTTCTTGCTCACAATTGGAACAGGTGATGAAGTTACAGCGCACAAAGACGACAAATCGGGACATGTGCTCTTAACGGCAAACCGGTTAGGCAATTTTATTAACGTCGCGTCGATGAAAGCGATCGCCCGGTGTACGATGTGTACCATGGAGCAGCCGTCGGGGTTAGCATTCGTGTTTACGGCAAACTAGTTAGGCAATTTTATTAACGCCAACAATGGAGATCGTCCGACAAACGCGGATTAATTTTTCGAAAATATTATTGTATGTGTTGTTTTTTTCTTTTAATTTCAACGTATGAAACAACGCAAAAAAGGACATTGAAAACGATCCTTAGTTATTGTCGCTGGCGAATCTAACGGTATCGACGATTGATGCTTTAAAAATTAAGATACCTACGAAAGTGTGTGAAATCGTATTTTGTACCCCTTCGATCCTCCAAAATAGGGTAACTAGTGGCCTTAAAAAAAGAGAGAAATCGCTGATGTCACACAAAAAATTAAAATTTGTAGCTTCTTTTACAAGTCTTAAATGATTTTTCCATTTTTGTACTTTTTTTTTTTTAATTTGTAGAAAATTCGACGGTTTGCAACAGACGTTGACCACCGAGGTATCTACTGGTACATGAATAATGCATACACGCAAAAATCCGAAAATAGTAAGTACCTACCTACGTAATTTTATTGAAAAATACGAAAATCTCAGTAAAGCAGATACGGGTGAAATATTTAAAAAAAAGAGCAGGACCTACCTATTTACATTTTGTAGTTTGAGCATGTCTTTTTTTTTTGTAAAAATCTTCGCCCGCAGATATTTTCCAACAAAAATTAGGTAGGTAGTAGGTACCAGATAATTTTTAAAATATACTCGATTAGCAGTGATATTTTGAAATTCGAACGATGAGAAAATATACTAGAAACCTTTTTTCTGATTTTTTCTTGTTCAGCTCGAGCACACGCACACAGTCCAACGGCAGAGGACAGCTCGAAAATATAATGCGAATGGTACTTAAACAGAAATATTAAGTAAATGAAGGATTTCGTTGCAATTGGTTGAATAAAGGTTGAGAACTTTCATCTTCTTCCTGGTGACTCAAATGCGAGGAAAGTGATAAAAAAAAGGCTTCCGAAATTCGTTTTCTGCTATAAGTAAAAAAGTTTTCACGCTTCGTTCGGGTTCTGAAAATTTGCTTCTTGTCGTAAAATATTTTCGAGCTTGATCGCTCGCTCGCATTGTAAAAAGCATACCTATGCCTAGGAAGTGCCTGGGAGTGAAAAGGCTGTTATATGTCTGCGCGACATACATATATGTAAGGTCGACGTTTCTAATCGTGAACACAGTTTAATTGAGAACGTTGCATAAAAACAAAAAACCCTCGTTTTCATCAAAATCTGAAAAAATTGATTTCAACGATCATACAATATAATGCTTACCTACACGTAAGAAAATGCGAAAAATTAAAATTCTCTACGTACTTGGAAATTTACAGGGTATTTTTTTAGGATGGTTTCAATTGAAAGATTTTTTCTACGTTAGGCACATCGACTTTATTTTGCGCCACTTTTTTGAAATCGACTGAAATAGCACCGCTGAGGAGTAAGCGGGCGGCGGATTCGGTAATTTTCTCGCGTAAATATTTGCAAAATCTCCGCTTCTGATCGCTACTGTATGCGCCACCGAAATTTGAAAATAAGCTCGCGCTCGCGCCACCGCGGCATACCTACATATTGGAATTGTAGTCGTTGAGCCGCATTTTCTACCTACCGATGGGACATCGGACTGGACGGCGGAAATTCAAATGACTAGCGTGTGTTGGCATTACCGTTGGAATTAGACTGTTGGAGCGATTAGGACCTGAGATATGCGCTTCCAAAAAAATTTTGATCATATTCTCAATTTATTTTCAATTTTTTTTTCGCTTGTTTTTATTACAAAAATATTTCATTTCAATAACTACGCGTTTGAAGCTTTTTTACCTCAGTTTTTTCACAAGTTATATTCGAATATGATTTTTTTTTTTAAATTTAAAGCGAATCTGTTCACTCGAGAGTCGATTAAAGTACCTACGCTAAAAATGGAAAGTAAAATGAGTGATTCTAATCACTCCGACTCAAGTACCAATAGAATTGGTATTTCAAAATTTTATATAAAATTGTAGGCAAGGTGGTGATAGTGGACAATCAGATGGGCTTAAAGATCAACTAATTGTACACATTTTATTTTTTGAATCACATGTTTTCAGCGACTTTAAGCAAAGTTACGAGCATTTTAAAGAAAAGGTGCCAAATATTGATTCTATCCCCCCCCCCCCGATTACGGTACGTGCGTTGGTAAGTACATATTATGTACATATTTTACACATACCTATCCATAATTAATGTGAACGACGGGACGGACATTATTACATACCCGTATGTCGTCATCGTCATCGTCGTTGTATTACCGGTAGGTATACTGCATGCTGCATGCTGCATGCTGCATGCTGCATGTACTGACGCGCAGGCGTAGGCGTAGGTACGCGTAAGATAAGTACAGAAACATATATACCAACAGACAGAGATATAATACATATGTGGATAGAGATACGAATTCAGGTACAAAAGAGCTGCGTATAATAATAAATAATACAAATTTTATTACAAGTAAGTATATACATACAAACTTCAGGTATATGTGTAGAAATTGATATACCCAGTTATCTATGCCCACCTACCCGGACAATACGGCCTGCAATGAGTGATTGTATGCCATGCCATGCCACGCCATGCCACGCCACGCCAAGTATAGATTGGTGGTACACGCTACCTGGAAGACATACGTAGATGGAGGAAGCTATTAGATATGGTACGAGTACGTTTACGTATATCAGCTCCAGCTCGTTTCGTTATTCCGAAAAATTCTTATACCTAGCGAGTATTCTCATATTCGGATTTCGTTTTGTTCTTGCCTTTTCTTTTTCTTTTTCTTCTTCTTTTTCTGCTTCGGGCGAATTTATTCGCCTACTTTTGATCGTTTCTCGCGATACTTTCACTCGTACACGCAGATAGATAGGCAGGCAGGCAGGCAGGTAGGTAGGTAGGTAGGCAGGTCGCTCGGTCGCAAGGTAGGTAGATAAGTATTAATTGTACTTTGATCACAGCTTCAGTCGGGTAAAAAGAGAAAAATTGTTTTCGTTGCGTCGAACGCAAACGCGAACGCGAACACGACGGCACAGAATGAGCATCGAAAAACGTAGCATCGTTAACACTACTAAGACTAACTGGCTTGCCAATGAAATTTACTCTTCATGATCCATCGCTGCCCTAAGCTGCCATCGCATTCTTTCAGCAACGGAGTGGTAGGATCTTTCGCACTTGGTCGGGCTAAACACTGTTCCGTGTTTATATGTTTGATCGTCATTAGCTAATACAAGAAAGCAAAGAAAAACAATTAACGTCAAGATCCGTGCGAACGGTAGCGCTAGATAAGTATTACGTACGTAGCGCAGATAGAATGATATAGGTATGGCGGTATTTACACATAATACGTAGTACGTACGTAAACGAGTAGACGTAGACGCTTACGCTTTTCATCTACGATCTACGTACCTCAATTACATATGTACCTAGCTACCTACATACTCGTGTACGAGTAAACAGCGTCAAATAGCATATACCCGTAGAGAGCAGCGTATAATTACAATATATACTCAACTACACAGTAGGTAGCTAGGTGTAGCTAGTTAGTAGGTACTAGGTACATGTACAACATACACGAACACTAAAAACGACAACTACATTTTTCAGGTTACATTATTACTTTTTTTTTTTACTTTTTTTTGGTAAATTTCGCCCTTACTTTGCTCGCGCTCAATAAAATTATCCGTTACCTACGAGTATGTAAAAATTTTCAAAATTTTATATCAACTTGCCACGACGAAATTATAGGTATTAAGTTAAATGTAAAGGCAACATTTACAAGTGAATCTTAATATTGCGTTGGCTTTACTTAAACACGACGCAGCGCGGCGCGGCGCTTTTTTCGTTCCGTACACGGACAAAGAAAAGTCTGAAAACTATTTTTAAAAAAATATATAAATATATCCTCGTAGGAAATGAAAAAAACATTAAAACTCGACCAGAAAGGAGAATCGTGCTCCAAAAAAGCGCCGCGTCACTTGAACGTAATTACGCGGCCAATTGCCGGCACCGCCTACCGCACGAAAGAAGGTAGTCGAGAGAGTACGTATTAAAGCTTACCTCTTCGTCGTAAACCCACGCTTGATTTCCAGCCATTCCGTGACATCGTATCAGGTTCACAGATCCAACCGGTGATGCGACATCCAAACAGTTATCATCGGACATAATTTGAGCGCGTTTCGTATACGCGAAAACCTAAGATCAACGAAATAAAAAATGAGCCGATTCGTTCGCTTTTTTTTAATTTCTCCTTTCGTCCGCGCTTTTAAACGCCGCGACGCGCCCAATTTTGCATTGGTCCTACGAGTCGCGTCGTCCGAAAAAAGAAACGACAAGAAAGGTAAAGAAAATGCAGCGTCGCGGCGCCAAACATGAACATGTACGGCGAAGAACTAGCGTAGCAGCGCAGCGCACCAGCTGCAGCGTACGTACGAGTACTTCGAACGACATAATTATTAAGGTACATTATATAGATGCGCTCGTACTCGAATAGATACGTAAGTATCATGTGTGCACTGTAGGTCTCTCTATGGGTCATTCTAAAATTTCGCAGAAATTCGTCTAAGATTTGAAAAAAATGTTTAAAAAAATTTTCTGAAAAATTTTGATCAGAGTCGTCAATGCTAGTGTGCCAGATAACATTCACACGCTCACGCAAATGGAAAACAAAAATAGATTTTCCCCGTGTAATTTAAATGGGGAATGCCACGACGACGATGGACATCCACGACGAAGGACAAAATTGTAGAAATGTCAAAATTGTAAGAAAATAATGCGTTTTGAGGAAAAACCAACTATTGCATCGAAAACCGAAAACTGGTTCACCTTCTTATTTTGAGGCAGCTTTGAAAAAAAATGAAAAAATGAGGTACCTATAGCCTCACAATGAAGAGCCACGACGAGGACGTTTCTGTGTGCCGAATTATAAATTTGTAAACATTTTTCACGAAATCGTTATTATTATGAACACTGAAATCAAATCTACAGCTCGACAGTAATTTTATGATGTCAAGGTATCGACTAGACCAATTGTTGTATTCTAAAATAACCAACTGTCTCTCTCAGCTTTTCGAGAAAAAAAGCCACGACGAAGGACCAAAAATTCCGTACGCTACTTTGAGCTTTTAAAAATGTGCTTCATCGACTTTGAAATATGTTTTAAACGTCATAATAAGTAATATGGGACCTCTCCGCATTAAGTTGGTGAAATACTTAGTTCAGCTTGGAAAGTTGCGATAGGAGAGAACAGAAGTATTTTGACTTCAGCACGAAATCAAGTACAGACCCACGACTAGGACATTTGGACTACTTTTTTACCCCCCTCGGGCCTCGGGGACAGGAATATTTTTTTGCTCCACTATTTTCGCAGGAATATGTGGGGGGGGGGATGATTATCTATCTATACATTCCAACTGCATTGTTCCAGCATGTATATTTCCCGAGATAATTACTCCGTACAGAGTTTTCTGCGAAAATTTAGAATCACCCCTATAGGTAGCAGGTGGCAGGTGGCAGGTGGCAGGTGGCAAGTAACGTACCAAAGTAGACTAGAGTCTAGCGACCTTGTTCGATGCGATGCGATGCGATGCGATGTAAGACTAGATAGTTTGGTAAGTGTGGTGTACGCCGAATACATAGGTAGAGGTACCTGTACGCAGTTGGCGCCACCTCGCAGCTAGCACCTAGCTGTATCTACCTGTACCTAGCTAGTAGCTTAGCTACCTACGTAAATTGCCAATAGGTACCTGGACGTGCGTACTGCGCAGCTAGAGACTAGAGAGAGGTGTGGCGCGGCGTCGCGATACGAGATACGATCAAAATACAAATACGGTAAGTAGGTAGTAGGTAGTAGGTACTAGGTAGCTAGGTACATAGAATAAGTAAGAACAAGCGATGCCATCGGCCATCGCCATTTCGTACTTGATTTCCGCCCAATCCGTGGCAGTAACTCATTCCAACCTTTTCTCCGCTTTTTCTCGATAACGTATCCAAGCAATTTTGCGTTTCGGCATTTTTAATCTACACCGCAACAAAGTACAAACAAAACCAACGATAAATAGCAAGGTACTACAGGTAGGTACTAGGTATGTATGTATTATCTATAACGCGCCGCGTCACGTCGCGTCGCGTCGCACAGTATACGTAAGTATACCTACATATGTATGTAGTATGTAGTATGTAGCTATGTACATGTACAAATGAGCTCGCGACGCGACGACAGCACTCGTGTACGTGAACTTGTAGTACACTCGTGTGACTACTGACTAGTCGCTCTAGATTTACTAAGGTACTCGCGGTGAATAGAGGCCTAGAGGGCATACCTGGACCCGGACCCGGTCCTGGACCTCCGCCTCTACTTTACTTACTCGTACATATATATGCACCTATGTAGATTGTAGATGTACCTACTTATAACGTCAACGTGTTGGTGTTGTTTTCGACGTTACTCACGTCAGTTAAGTAGGTGTTACCAACCAAATGCAGTTATGTGTACTGTGTAGGTATAGGTACAGGTAATATCTACGTTATGTGCTCGCGGGTTGAAGAGCGACATTCGACATTGCAAAACGGAGCAAGTCCAAAAACAGTACATGGGAAAAAAGAGTTGCAAGTAACCTTTTCTTTTCAGTACATTCGAGTCTCTTTTCTCATATACACTACACAGTTTTTGGACTTAATTACCGCGTTTTGGAACGTCGCTCTTCAGACTATTGCAAGATTGCACTCACCTCTCCGAGGTAGTAATAATCCAACGGCATTTGCGATTCGGGATAAACATTTTCCAGATACCAGCGAAAACTTTTGCAGCTTAAACGTTTTCTCAATTCTTTGCGTGCCGACACGTCGCCAACCTCCACATTTGTGGCTCCTGCGCATAAAAACCAGTATTTAAAACCTGCCATCGACGCGACGAGCCCCGGCAAGGGAGTGGTTTACCACCATCGCCATCGCCATCGCCATCGCCATCGCCATCGTTATTGCCATTCGCCATCACCGCCATCACCGTTCGCCATTTGGCAAAGTAAATAAATTACATAGGTAGGTTACCTAGCTTAGCTTAGCTTAGCTTAGCTTAGGTTAGGTTAGGTTAGACTCCGGCGCGCTATGCCGCGTCGCCGTCGCTCGTGTTGCAAGCGAGTGAACATGGAGCAGTGATTATAGAATTTATTCGTGTACACGGCATTGAACAAAGGAATCAAAGCGAAACGCTGCCCGACGCGACGCGACTAGGTATTCAATTTACGAATAGGTAGGCATTTCCTATCACATGCGTAATGCGTAATAGGTATGGTACCTATTGATACTCTATCAGGTACAGGTAAGTGCAGTTAAGTGCAGTTAGTAAGTGACGGATGCGCATTAAGATTGCGCCGCGCCACGCCGCGCCGACTAGCAAGACACCTACTACCTACATACAAAATACCTACAATATGTAGCATGTAGCATGTAGCGTGCCTGCACCATACTTATTACATATACACACCCAAGGTGAAACCGAAACGCTGCAGCTGACAGTAAAACTAAAAGCGCAGCGCATGCAGGTACGCGTGAAGTGCGGTGCGGTGCGGTGTAAGGGTAAGGCTAAAAAAAGTAAACAGAGGACGTATTCAAAGAGCGCGCTGTGCTGGGTTAGAAAGTAGTAGTCAGTGGGTAGTGAGTAGTGAGTCTGAGTATCCGTAGCAGCCACAGCTACGAGAGCGTTCATCTACCTGCATATGTATGTACAATAATGTACCCATTTGCAATCGAGTGTTCTGCTCAAAGCGTGGCGAGAACCGAGAACAGAACAACGATGTATCATTACATGCGCAAGCGCAGGCGCATGCACATGCACATGCACAACACACAATACGACCGCATATCTGTCTCTCTGTGTCTATAATCACGACTAAGGTGAGCACGATCACGATCACGACCACTAGAGCAAGCTTGAACGCGATAGCGTAACGTTCGCAAATACCAATGCATTATTAGCTGGGCCTACTTATGTGTATATATGTATGTATGTACCTACTACCTAGCTAAGTACCTACAGTACATGGAGTGCCATTTACGCTACTATCCAAAGCCCAGACTGATCGGTGCTTGCGTCTACAGGCCAGCCCAGCCCAGCCCAGCCCAGCCCACGTACCTATGTAGTTTTGTTCGACTTACATCTTGAATGCGTCGCGAAGTAACATACGGAACACGTGTTGTACACGACATGGATGCAAGCGAGTACCTACATCGGTATGCAGAGCACTGAGCAGAGTAGTAGAAAAAATACACCTAATTCTTGATCCGGCTATCGTATAAGTATACCTATACCTATACCTATACCTATAATACAAGAGAGAAAAAAAAAACTTCGGGTGACCTACGGCTTTAGGTTTAGGTTTAGGTTTAGGTGTAGGTGTAGGTGTAGGTGTAGGTGTAGGTATACTACACACGTTTGTTGTAAACATTATTCACAATACGGATACGGATGTGGATGTGGATGTGGATGTGAAGGGACGGTTCACATTGTATGTAGGTATCTACTTGGCTACGACTCAGCGCAGCGCACAGTTACGACTTAACAAGTTCAAAGTTGAAATATCGATAGGCGCGTACGTTGTGTAGGTGAAGGTGTAGGTGTAGGTGTAGGTAGGCTTAGATCGTTGAGATACACAGCACATCATACTTCATACACAAAACCATCCAGGTAATAGCCAATGCCCAATGCCAATAGGTATTCGGTACATACGTAAGGTGCGGTGCGACGACTAACAGTTTTTCCATGCGAAAGAAATCTTACCTGGATTTATGGCATAAAAGAAGTACTTCCACTCGTCCATCCATACTTGGGCTACGCGAGCGTTATTACGATTCACAATACTGGACGTACCCCCGGGAAACGAATACGGGGTGGATTTACGAAAAACATGGCCAACACGAGAACACGTGATAATCTCCAGCCTGCCACCGCACATCCATACCTATACGCGTACGTGTAATATACACGCGCGCACACACACATACACAGTTCCCAGTACAGTCGCAGTCGCATTCGCAGTCGTCGAGTAGGTAGGTGCACATTAGGGTGGATCGCGAAAAAAAACATACCTCGGATTTGGACCAAATTTGGTGGAGTGGATCTCATAGATATGGAGACCTCCCAAAAAAATTTTGAGCCCCCCAGGTGCACGTGGGAGGGAGCAGGGGGGTGGTCAAAGTGCACCTATTTTTGAAAAAATCGCTGTTTTTTGTGTTTTTCAGTCACTCAAAAGTCGTGCGAGAAGCCTTCGTAGCACTTAAAAGGTGCGTGCGATTTGAGTTTCTACATCTCCCTAAACCATCGCCATCCTCCTTCGATCAAAACTCAGACGGCTACCAGGGGGTGGAAAAGTTGCAGATCGCAAAATTCAAGTAACATTTCGAGCAAAAAATGACGCATTTTCAGGGAAGAAATGGCCAAATGAAAAAAACAATTCGAAATTCGCGTTCAGCAGGTCAAAATACCCCGATAAACACACTTTTCGCGATAATTTTACTTCAAGTCTGAAAATTCATTTTTTCATGATAAAATTCCCTTTTTTTTACTGCTTTTTCATTATGAAAAAATTAATTTTCAGACTTGAAGTAAAATTATCGCGAAAAGTGTGTTTATCGGGGTATTTTGACCTGCTGAACGCGAATTTCGAATTGTTTTTTTCATTTGGCCATTTCTTCCCTGAAAATGCGTCATTTTTTGCTCGAAATGTTACTTGAATTTTGCGATCTGCAACTTTTCCACCCCCTGGTAGCCGTCTGAGTTTTGATCGAAGGAGGATGGCGATGGTTTAGGGAGATGTAGAAACTCAAATCGCACGCACCTTTTAAGTGCTACGAAGGCTTCTCGCACGACTTTTGAGTGACTGAAAAACACAAAAAACAGCGATTTTTTCAAAAATAGGTGCACTTTGACCACCCCCCTGCTCCCTCCCACGTGCACCTGGGGGGCTCAAAATTTTTTTGGTTGGTCTCCATATCTATGAGACCCACTCCACCAAATTTGGTCCAAATCCGACGTATGTTTTTTTTCGCGATCCACCCTAGTGCACATACGACGTGAGGCGTGGGCCGCCAGCCGCCAGCCACCGCCACCGCCGCCGCTCAATTTCTCATTGATGCACGTCGCGTCGCGTCGTAGGTCACGGTCGGTAGGTAATAACTTGATAGCTAAACGGTAGCAGGTACAAGCACCTGCACCGTGGTGGTGCTGCTAGGTAACCTAAACCTATACCTACCACGTACCAACATTTTTTTGGGGTATCATACGCGAAAGCGAAAGCGAACGCAAACGCAAATGCAAATGCAAATGCAAACCGTTTCAAGTTCAAAGCGACCAAGCGACAAAATTAAATATTTTGAGATTAAATTTTTTTTTGACCCGCCGCTGCGCTGGTGACACTGAACTGTCTATCGCAAAAATAACGGTTTTCGTGAAAAATATTAAGAAATTAAGACATCATTAATACGTAACACGCGAGTTACGACTATTTTGTGATCATTCTGCCCCTAACTTTGAGTTTAGCCAAACGGAAACGAGCGACAATAAGTTTGCCTACATTTTTAAAATCATCGCAAAATTTTCAACTTTTCAAATTTGAAAATCGATACTTTTTTGCATTTTCGACTGAACTAGTTCCGCACGAAAAGATGCAAGCGACCACGAGTGACTTTTAAAATGACTGGATATAAATTTTCGGCACTGTCACGATCCTTTACAAATTTATAATTACATTCTTGAAAGTTCCAAGTTATTAAAATTTACATTTTCTACATGAATTACCATTTCTTGAACTTTCAAGACGTGAACAAACGTCAAACTCAATTCACTCCTTACTCGAAATCACGTTCATGTCGCTTTTACGTTTGCTTTTGACCCGACACGGTTCACGTAAACGCGTGTAATAGGTGGTAAGTAAGTATACATAGATCGGTACGTATGTGAGTGAGAGATGTCGCTGTCGTACATTTATGGCAGTCAACTTCGCAATATCTAATTCTAATGCGCGTTGCGCTGTCATTTGCCTACGACTGCGACTGCGACTACGACTGCGACTGCGACTGCGACTGCGACTACGAGCATCATCTAGATAGGTAGACGTACCGTAACTACTTTGGGAAAATGACAAGCGCGTAATGACAATTTTCGACGCTTTAAGAAAGAAATGCCGGTTTCTGCCAACTTTCGAATCGACGTTTTTCAAAATACGGTATAATTTCCCGACCCGAAGGCAGTAAGGGTGCGAGTTACTTTTGCACGTCTTTCTTCCAATATCAATACTACCTAGTACCTCTACGTAGTACGTCTACGTATACGGTAGGTGTGATTATTCGTGAACGCCTTAGACCTACCACTACCCCGCTTCAGCTATGGCTACCTCCACGCTGCGCTGCTCATGATTTGAGAGATAAGTACGGAGCGGCGCGGCGCGCCATGAATATTCATTTTGTAGTTACGAGATTAGTTAGGTAATAGGTACCTATAGGTACGTAAGCGTAAGAACAAATAGTCCGGCTCGTGAGTACCTACAGCAAGCAGTAAGTACAAGTACTACGTACTTAGGTTGGTAGGAACTCAACTGGGTATAGGAAACGGTATATGGTAAGTACTAGGTACATAGATAGGTACTACATATATATGCGTACGCGTACGTAAGTAAGTCGAGTTAGCAACCGCACAAAATGCAAAATGCAAAATGCAAAATACAAAATACAAAAAAAAAAAAAAAATGAATGATGATTTGATGTTATAATAATAATG
The DNA here is from genome assembly GCA_033439095.1 of Pseudococcus viburni. NCBI lineage: Eukaryota > Metazoa > Arthropoda > Insecta > Hemiptera > Pseudococcidae > Pseudococcus > Pseudococcus viburni. The sequence continues at coordinate 348,565 of JAVBJF010000329.1, read as the reverse complement.
ATGGTGAAACCAGCGTTAGTAAAGGCATCGATGCGTAATGGATATTGCGTAATGCGTTAGCTAAGTAGGTATACAACTAAACATACAGACATAGTGAATGAAGCGTCCGTTTAAAAAAGAACCATAGTCCAGAATCTATATACTGTATGAGAAAAGGGACCCAGGTGCAACCTTTTTTTCGATACACCTATGTCCCCTTTCTCATATACAGATTCTGGACTATGGTTCTTTTTTAAACGGACGCTTCAAATGCAACGCAGCTACGCGATAATTACGAATTATATAACCACGCGCCGCGCCGGTGTCGAGGAGACGAATAAGTGTAAGCAACTGATACTTCACTTATTACCGTCCCCGGTCACCGATCACCGATCACCACTAATCTATCGTAATCGACATATCCAGCTTGTAGATGGTAGGTAAACTGGCGAATCTAGCAGTCTACGCCATGCCACGCGCCAACCATATCGTAATAAGCAAGTATAAGGAAGTGCCTGCAGTACCTAGTACGCACCTACCTACCTACCTACCTACCTACCTGCGTAAGTAAGTAAGTAAGTAAGTAAGTAACAATAATAGAGTAGGTACTAGATACGGTTTGCGTTGTTTTTACCAAACAACGCAAACGTATACTTCGTTCGAGGTGAATTTCCGATTCGGCGATTGATAAAACTGTAATTATCGTCGTCGCTACCGCGATGACTGCAAAATAATATTAAATGTAAGTAAATACATTAAATAGGTACGAAAGATGTTTTAGTAACGCAACGCAACCGATTATTAGTCTTTCGTCAAACGAAGAGCAGAAAAACATACATACATACATACAAACAAACAAACAAACAAACAAACAAAAGCAACCGAACCAAACAACCAACCAACCAACCAACAAACAAACAAACAAACAAACAAACAAACAAAAAAGGAATTACCTAGACTATTTTGTTAGGTTGAAAATTTTCGCATACCAATACAGTGGCAGCGGCCACCCTACCTGGGTTCATGGCGTAATAAAAGTCTCGCCATTCATCCATCCATACTTCTGCAACGCGAGCCGCATTGTGCAATACAATATTAGAAACACCTCCCGGAAACGTGTAAGGAGATTTATCGCGAAATACGTGCCCAACGTGGGAACAAGGAATAATTTCCAAAATTCCGCCGCACTGCCAAACCTAAAGAAAATTTTCGTCGTCGTATACTAGGTACGGTACTACGGTACTTATAATACATACCGAATGTATCGAGGTCGTTCGGTTAAAGACGCGGAAAATGATAGGTCTAGCTGCAGCTCTATATAGATACGAGTAAGTGGTAGGTGGTAGGTGGTAAGTGGTAAGTGGTAAGTGGTAAGTGGTAGGATACCGCTTACCGCTTACCGCTTACCGTTTACCGTTATCGTTACCTATACGCGTAGCTGGAGCAGATCTAAATATCTTCACCTGTACGGTACTACCTTACCCATTCTTCGATGTAAACGCGATCAGCTCGACACGCGTTCGAGTTTACACGCGAATACGAGTACTGTACATCATACGAAAGTATGTAATGAACTAATGATGCATAATGTAGCTTGCGTACTGCGTGTATACGTCACGTCGCGTCCGTAGAATATTCATATCCGGCGCCGCGCCGCGACGAGACGAGACGAGACGAGACGAGACGAGACGTATCGGTTTCAACGTTCGCCAGTCGCCACACATATGTACCTATACCTACATACTTTACTTTACTAACAGCAGTAACAGCCCTCGTACTTCGGTGAACGAAAGAGACTTGGCGCGGCCCGGCAAACAACTCCATTACTTTTCGTAACGTGGCTTGAGATAGTTGGCCAGCGCAGCTACCAGCTACGCTACCCAGTAATATGTAGGTATTTAATATTTCTGTCCACCAATATAGGTGAGCTATTACCGGTACCTATTCATCATTCATGACCTACGTGTAGTTGGCTAATCCGAGAATGGATAATTAATATGTAACGTATTTAAACGGTACATCCGCATAATCGCGAATTCCCAGGTTTTTTGATTCGTACTCCCGACTTTTTACGTACGCGCTTCGCAGATATTGAGCGAATCACTTGCATTTCATACGTCCTTTCGACCGAAATTCGCATTCAGTCGTAGGCTTGAAAGCTTATCTACCTATATTCGAAATGAGTAAAAACTGACGTGAGAGCCGAGCACGCGCCTCTTCATTTCATCGGAAATTCGGAAATGCGAAATAATTTCCGTCCCCACCCCCTTCTTTTTCTTCTTCTCTTCAAAACTTGATACCGGGTGCTCGATTAATTATGCCTCCCCCCCCCCCCGATACTTTTTATGTCAAAAATCGTAAGTTGGCAATACTTCGTTCGATTTGTTCAATTGAACGAAGTATTGCCTGAAATATAAAGTATCGGGGAGGAGGGGAGAGAGGGGAGGCAGAATTGATCGAGCACGCGGTACTTCTATACCATAATACTAGTCAAATAGTATCAAACAGTATAAGAATACGACAAAGTCGAGTATCGAAATTTGAGCAGCTTCGAAATCTCAAAATTACCCGCTCAAGTTACTCGTAGCCTAACCGCGTAGATAGATGATACTCGTAGGATGGAAGGAAATCCTGAACGCGCAGGCGTTTGCCTACTCAAAAACGTAGGTATTTCTGTTTTTTACCCGAAATGACATTTCCAGATTCTCTCCGCCCCATATATCCATTCCTTCGTCGTAAGAGCCGACTTCGTAAAAATATTCTTTATCAATGGAGAACAGACCGCCAGCCATGGTAGGCGTTCTGAGCGGAGCGGTTCTATCTCCTCCTCTTCTGGACATTTCTCTTTGCGGAACTCGGTACCTACGCGCAGATAACCCATCCAACAAAAACAAAACGAGTTAACATTCGAAATTACAATTCTAATACTTATCGCGTAGCGCGTACACAATTACTCGGTCAATTACACGTAAGTAAGTAACCAAACATGGGAGGGGGAGAGGGGATGCGCGCATATACGAGACTAAAACTACGTATGCTAGATACCTAGACCTTATCTACCTACTATCTAGTAACTAGCATTCTCACGTTTTTCGCAAATGAGAGAGAGAGCTGACGAGGCAAAATTCGATATGTTTCGAAATTAAACGCGAGCTTTCAGTTTCAGTTATCGAAAAAAGTTCATCTCAGTCAGAAAACAGTAGATACTTTCCAAACGCGATGCGGGTGAGATGGACCCGAGCTGAATGCTTGCGGTTGGTTTTTTCGCCAATACAAATACATATGTTTAAATAGCTCGAATCTCGCTTCTAAAAAATTGCGTGATAAAACGTGCCCATGACAGATATTTTTGTTAGTAAATAAAACTTTCACGACGGAATAGGCGAGCAGTTACAAATTTTACACGTATTCGACGATATTTCACACGCGTGAAAGATACAACGATAACCATGCAAATAAACGCGATCCGTGACTTACCATCTGAAGTTCAATTTCCAATTGAAACCTCCCCACGTCATATCGGAAGCGGTGATATACTCGAACGTTTCGTCAGAGATCACATCGATTATCGGGCAAACCACTGTTTTCCTATTTGTACCAGTTCAAGAAACACAGAAACATATTATTGCGAAATACTTAAATTATCAAGGTAAGTAAGTCATAGGTAATAGGTGTATCGCTTCCAAATTGATAAGAATAACTCGAATTGCCAAACTAGAAACAACTTACCGATCAAAGAGAATAAAGAAGAAAGCAAACAAGAAGAACAAGAAAAGAAACTACAGCCAACACCTACGACCCTTAAGCAATTTTTACCATAGCCTCTAAACTTGCACGTAACACGACGTACGTATCTTCTATCTACCTGTACGCACTGCACGTTACTCTTTGTCTTTAGTAATCAAACGCTCGATTTAATTATGTACTTTGGTTCGAGCGCGTGATGCCTCTGAATATTCGTCATTACGTACCTGTACCCAATACCATAATTAGACACATAGAGAGTGGGCAGCTACTCGCCTGTTTTCAACGATCCTGGCAAGAAGCGGTTCCAGCCATCCTTCAGTACACTCGCAATGCGCGTCCAAGAACGTTATCACCTGTCCGTTGACGTGTTTAGCTCCCAACAAACGCGCTCTAATCAAACCAGAACGCTTTATCGTTCGCAGCACTTTAACCGTCACTGGTAATGTAGCCACGTAATCTTCCAGCTGCCTACCCAAATATTCTGAAATATCGCGCGATAGTCGCTTTCAACTGATGGTAGTCGGGGTCAAGGGTAGTTGTTTGGGCGAAAAAAATGACGCCACGTCACATTACGTTAACGTGAAAACATTACGTACCTCTTTCGCTGGCGTCGTCTACCAATATTATTTCTTTCAATAGCGATTTCGGCGATCTATTAATTACGCTCCAAACGGTTCGCAGCAACGTCGACCACGCTTCGTTATGAAATACGATCACTATGCTCGTGGAAGGTAGTTTGCCGGCGTACTTTTTACTCTTACAACTGAAACACAACACACGTACAGACGACAGTTAGATATAATTATGTACATACAACATATTTCGGATACCTATACGTACAGACGCGATTTTACGCGACGTGACGCGACGCGACGCAACGCAACGCAATCGTACGGCCACAAAAGACAAACAATGCCACGTGCAAGTACCTACGCATTATCCGTCATCGTCATCGGCGTCGGCGTCGGCGTCGGCGTCGCGTCAACCTTACTACGCATCGTGAACGTTTGACTAACCTCGCATGACGAACGTCCATAAGAGATCTATTTAATGAAATTTTGTCGCTGGCTAGTATATTGAATTGATTGAGTTTGAATTTTTCTTTCATAATGGCATCCTGTTCTGGTGGTATCTGTACGCCGTTTCCTTGTTCTCCGGGTTTGCCAGATTGTGGAAACACCGGTTTCGCTGGTACCCATCTATATAACTCAGCCGGCCTATACGTAAGCGGTATATCGGTCACATCTATCGCGTTTTTATTTTTCATATGGACGAAATGTAATTCGTTCAATTTCAGCGCTTCCGTTTTTCCTGGTACATCGGATTTATTTACCGTCTTTTCTACGTATTTTGTTTTGCTGATGTTACTTAAGGAATCGAAATAAAACGCAAGGATTATGACGTCTACGATGAACCATACGAAAGATGTGACTAGTATGATTTTACAAGAAGTTAATCGGAATCTGGAACGGAACATTTTACACTATATTTCAATCAACGAGTATCGCGATTGCGAAAGGTGTCATCTGAAAAACAAACCGACCATTACAAATAAATACACACAGGTGCACAATACACACTACTGATGATCGAACTCGGCCGTAAAAAACAAAACTGTAGATATTACCTCGAGAAGATTAATTTTAGCTTTCAAGTGAACTGAGAGTTCGTCATTAGACTCGAATATCTGACGTCGACGGTAGACCTACTACAACATCGTCATTATTCGCTACTGTCTCCAAACCATTTTCCCAACTTTTCGGAATAGGAAATACAATAGGTGGTTCAATTGCAACGCAGCTATTACGACTTCACCGCAATAACCACCGAGGAAAATATGAGAATTTGAAACACGAATGCACCAAACTAAACTAACATTTATTAGATGCTTATGCAGATGTATTCACGAAACTAATGATCGAACCGACGACGGTAAAAATTTCACACGAATCATTTAGCAATGTCGCGAAAAAAGATTCCTCCTTCTCATTTTTACATTCGTTACCTGCAACGACTTTTGCTTCGTGGAAAATGAATACATAATCAGTTTCAGCCGTTGTTATTGTTATCACTTGATCAAGCCACGGAGACATGGACGCAGCTGGATGCTGCCCATCGATGCTGCCCCTTCTTCTTCTGCCATATGCGTTTACGGATCGACCGGAAACAGAACGCGCTCGACGTCCGGTCCAATTCTCGCCTCTTGCGTCTCTTTGACTCCTTCCTAGTCTAGCTCCTGCTCCTTACGTCCTTACATCTTCTTTCATCATCATACTCATACTTACCACTTACTTCCCATCTCTCTCTGAGATAGTGACTTAGTGAGAAGCTCTGATCAAATGAGACTGAGACTGAGGTTTTCTACAGTGATTAGTTGTTAGTGCCTTGAGTGATTTGTGATTCCTTCCAAACAATCTAAAAATTGTTTCAAATCAAATCAGTGACAGTAATTCTGTTTCCATTCTTTTCGAATTGAATAAAAATACCAGCTAATGTTACTTTATTAATACCTAAATGGTGCACAATTAATGCAGTTGAGGAACTTCGCAGTTCGCACTTTGTAGTTCGGTTCTAGATTAGGTCGGTTTTGGAAATTTTAAATTTTCGCGAAAATAGTAAGTAAAATCTTCTTTAATCCGATTTCAGGTTTGATTTGAATTGAAACGAAGATGTGCTATCTTAAAGATGGCATTCTTCACGTCTATACCTACCCCTAACACACTTTCAAATTTCCAGAGAATTGAAAATATTCGTAGATTTTGCTGGACTTTTTCCTTTTTCAATTTCCTTACCCATTTGAGTGTCGAAGCATCAATTGAATACCTCAATCGATACGTTCAGAAGTAGAAAGCTAGCGGTAAATGAATAGTGGTTACGGTACAATATTTTTTTAAATTGATATGTGCGATTCGTTCCTCTCTGGGCGATTGAATTGTATGTAACGTAGTTTATTTGAAGTTGGATAAAAATTTGCTATAATTATACCAAAATAGTAATAATAATAATGAAAGAATAAATAAATGAATTTTAATACACGCCAGTAAATACAATCGAGGATACATACATAACAACCATAATGATAATGTTCACCGTTTCGTTTTCAGGTATTCTACATTGGGACCATATAGCGCGTAAATCATTCGTCCGAACAGAGATTGAATATAGATTCGAGTACCTGCGATTGGTATGAAGCGTTTATCAATAATTGAATGTGTTTGTCTATTTTTGCAAAATGTCGATGATAAATGCAACCAATAAAAATCTGGATGATTTACGTGGAGTAGTCCAATTATTGTGGGGAGTCGACGTCCAAGAAGATACTTTTCGAAGATGGACCCAGGGTTTGTTACCTATTTCATTTATTATGTAATTAGAAAGTAGCAGTGGAGTAGTTCTACATATGTGTAAGAGTGGGTCGATTTGGTGACGTCGTCTTTTTGCGTGGTTATTCATCATCGAGAGATTTGTTCTTCGTCATTCCGGCTATCCCTAAGGATATGATCGTTGTTGAAAGAGGTTTCAAACAGTGAATCAAGAATACACTTTCATGCAATGGTTGTATAGTATAGATATTAGATATTGATGGTTTAAATCGTAAGTATTTCGAATATCGCCTACTTGGTTTATGGTTCCGGAATATTATTTTGGCTTTTATTTTCTTTCTTTTTTTAAATTGTATTTTTACGCGTTTGAATGTAGGATTCAGCTTCAGTGCTGACGAACCCACTGCTTTGGTTCAATTCGAAGGAGGACCATGCGGCGTCATTGCTCCTATACAAGCTCACATACTAAAAAATGTAATTAGCACCAGAAACGAAAGTGACGATTGGAAACAAGTACGAATAATGCTGCTTGTTGCTACATTGTTCAGCTGATGTACTGAATCGTTTGTGTCATTTTACTTAGGCAGATACAGAAGAACAGAATAATCTTTTGACGGATGCTTTTAGCGAAATTTTAACGAAAGCTCATAATGGCGCTCAGTATTACGTTGTACATACTTTGGACAAGGAAGTTGTGGACAAACCACTCGAATTAAACCATAGCTTATTTCACTCTTCATTGAGGTAAATTAAATATTTGACCGTTCGCGTATTCTGCGCCTAAGAGTTATTCTGCTGTGAGCGTTGCTCATTGATTTACTTGTCGACTGTCGAATCACGTGCCTAGCTCCCTACCTCAGTTTCAGCTTCCTCGTCCACGCAGTACCTTGCTTTGCTATAATTTGTGGTGAAATTATGAAAGTGAATCGCTAAACTGATTCTAGGTTGACCGTACTGAACGATATACAAGAAGTGAAAGCATTTCTCAAAGAGAATATCAACATATTTAGGGATACATTCGGCGTATTGCTGTTTTTATACTCTGTTATGTGTTCTCGCGTGAGTACAGAATAGAAAAATTTACTTTTTTTTGCGTTCGCCCTCAATCGTCTGCAACTTACGAAGTTGGTTTGTGATTCTTTTTTCAGGGTTTGGAGGTGATTCAGAACGAAATTTGTGGCACCGAAGAGCCGCTCATTGATTATTCCCACGGTTACGGTAGTCAAGTTCTCATCAATTTGCTGATCACTGGTAATGCGGTGCCATATTTGTTTAATGAAAAAAGAGACGTTGGCGGTTTGAGTGAGTACAATAATAGGAACTTGAAACAAGGTTGGAACCCCGTTACTTCATTGTTCGTCGCGTAATGTTTATTCGTTGTTGCTTTATTTACAGCCCTTTACGGGATTCCCAAACAGAGTGATATTGGTTTTTTAACTCTGCTGGAACATCTGCGTTATTGCGAAGTTGGTTCGTATTTGAAAAAACCTTCATCATCAGTATGGGTGTTGGCTAGTGAAACTCATCTTACAGGTACAATTAGTATACGAAACGCTCGGTCACGATTCGGGTTTCACATAATGTCTGCCGATACGTCGCGATTTCAATCGAATAATATGTCGATGTGTTGTTTTTTACATTTGTCATCAGTTTTATTTTCTTTTGAAAAAAGATTGACCAAATCCGAAACACCGGCTGACATCGCCAGGAGAATTTTTGGTCAATTCGATCCAGAAGGAAATAACTTTATTAATGCCGATTCGCTGGGCGATTTGCTAAACAAATTAGATTTAGTTTCTGACAAAGAATAGTAAGTCGAGTGAAAAACGCGCCTCAAAGTCGCAAATCACTTCCTCCCTTAACTCCCGAATTTTGTATATTTTTCATTGTTTTTTATTTTAATTGCAGTGTAAATATTATGCGGGACAAATTGGATGGCGAAAAACTTGGCATAATTTTGTTATCATCTTTCATGGACGAATTTTTTCCCGAAAACGAAAGATTAAATCACCCGGATGTCTTCAGAGTATTTCACTACAATGGTCAACCTCAATCGAACCCAGATTCAAAGGTTTGTTGAGTTTTTGAAACAAAAGAATGAGGAGAAATGAGGAAAAGGAAGCTGTGAAACGACTACCACCACCTGTCTAATTTATGTATAATTTTCATTTGTTAATTTCAGGTTGTTTATCATCAAGGAACTGCGGTTCTTTTAGAATGCGATCTACCTTGTACTATTGAGAACAATTCCCTCTCGACTTGCTTGCAAACCAAATGGCCAAGTATCGATGTTCAGTGGAATTCAGTCGTCACGCCTTCGTTAAACTGAGTTGATGCACATGAAAATGTTACCAAAGTGTACCTATGCTACGAAAATCATTACATCTGGAATCAGTTGGCAAGATTGTATCAGTCGAATAAATCGTTGCTATTGTAATTCCTTTGTGATACGAGATAATTATTAATTCCGCTCGTAATATACGTTCCCAAATATTATGCACGTATGCACCTTCCTTCGTCAACTCGTTTCTCATACCCATCGTGTTAAAGTTGAAATCGCAGTAAACGGTTTTTCTCATCACACAACGTAAGTTTAATTCGTAATCGTATTTAAGTAAAAGTAATGTACTTATTTTGTTCAATTTTTGCCTGTCTGCGTACGTACGGCTGTTGGAATGGAGAGACTGAATGAAGTTGAAACTTGAAATTTTGATGTGAATCCTAATAACCGAGACCTGAAAAAATCCGAATAATTTCATTATGAACAGTCGTGCAGTTTCACGTTAATGATGTTTGAACATGGAAAACTTGACAATGACGAAGGTTCACAGGTTCACGCGAGTAGATTTTTTGGTTTTTGGCTGCACTCGAATCTTGACTGCCTGTGCATGTAGGATAGACCGTCTAACGTCTAACAATAATGCTTCAGTTATAAAATGTTGATCAAATCTCAGACCGAAAAAATTTATTTGATGTGTGAAGAGGTAAAAGTCACTATCTTGGAAAGCTTCCAGAAGGATCACTAATTTCACCATTCACCAAATTGAACTCTGAGGCCTTCGAGACTAGGGCTGGAGGACGAGAAAGCCCGACACACGTTTTGACATTTTCTGCGAATCTGTCAAACTTCTTTGAATCTCCCACCTTCATCATACATCATACTTCCAAAGCTCTGTTCTCTGAATTTTTTGTAAAATACAAGATACGCTTCCGCGTTCCACCTCCACTGGCAAACAAGCTCAAGATTCAAAAGTCAAAATGTATGCCAAGAGAGTGGACAGTACCTCCGACCTAGCTGGCTCCCCGGCGCTTCCAGCACCAGCAGTGGAAAAATGTTTCGTGATATCTGATAGTAATTAACCGCATAACCTAAGTAGAAAGAAACTTGACAAAACGAAAAAATATTGTACCAATCACAATAAAGCTTCAAATCAAAGTTAGATTTTGAATTTATATATTGGTAGGTATCTATAAACTTTAAAAAACAAAAAACGAAAGAAAAAATGCTTTAAAATTATTTGAAAATTAGTAACATGAAAATGAAATGTCATCAATGTATTGTGTGGTAGTAGCAGATAGAATAATAGTTTCCGTTTCAGTTTTTGGTAAATGCAGTGTAGACAACAAACACGGTACGGTCTCCCTTTTTTGCCCTTTCTTCTGTTCAGATTTTTAACGTTAGACTTCGTGTCGCCCTGTCTCGAACTCGGACAACGCCGATTCGCTGCTTTCGATGCGGCCATTTTGCTTAAATTTTGGGGTCCAGTTTACGTTTAGTTCTAATTTTAATGTACCGAGGTATTCAATGTGCTTTGTTTGTTCTTAAATTAGCAGGCTCAATTTGAAATTGTTCAGTTTTTTTGTTGATAAATACGACTTAAGCCAGTTTTCATTCAAGTTTGAGTGTAGTGTAAGTAGTGTAATACATATTTACGTTTTGAAGCACTGTTTATATGTATGCGAACGTTTCGTCGCCTTTTTTTAGTGCTTTCCCTTTTTTGTTCACGTATATACGAGTTCTGTGTTTGATTTATAGGCTCACCGCATAATTAGTTTTTAACGTCATTTTGAGGATGCAGTACGTACAAGTCACCGATGTGGAGGATTCAGAACCCATTGAAATTCCGTCCGAAGATGATGGAACGCTTACAGTTTCTGCATTAGCTGCTCACTACCCAGGTGCGACCGGATTAAAATATCGTTTGGGTGGCCATATTCGTGCAGTGAAATTAGCCAACGGAATATTATATCCCCCGGAAAATGGCTGGGGCGATAACATCTATTACTGTATATTTCCAAAAGGTGCGCGGTTTTATTCTTCACTTTTACATGACGTTGCGAGTTAACGTGATAACCGATTTTGATAATTTTATAGATAATACAAAAAGGAAAGCCGACGATGCCTTAGAAACGTCTGAATCTAAAACTTCAAAAGTTGATACAGAGTCGAAATGGGTGCATACAGATCTGGTAGTGTTGGGATTACCTTGGAAAACTACTGATAAAGAATTACGCGACTACTTCTCGAAATTCGGTGAACTACAGCTAGCTCAGGTACTACTTATTCTCGTTATAGATTGCGAAATTCGCGCGGCAATTAGTCGCATACTGTATATTGGTTTACAAAATCTACATATTCGTGCATGCTTTTTCTCTTGTCAACTTTTATTGTTCAAACGAGTTGAACGCACTCGCGTTTATCGGTGTTTATGTGTATAACCCATGACCAAATGACTTTTTATTATGGGTTGTGTTTCTGATGTTTGCCTGACTGTGTCTTAGGGCCGTATTCATAAACGATACTTAACCAAGTGATACTTGAGTAATGAATTTTAAATCAATTTTTTGAGTCATTTTGAATAACAATTTTTTGATTTTTCAACAATAAATCAAATAATTAGATCCTCAAGTATAGACTTATTATTGAAAAATCAAAAAATTGTTATTCAAAATGACAAAAAATGTATTTTAAATTATTATTTTTGTGATTATTTATCAAATTTTGAAAATTTCTTGAATTTGCCAATACAAATATGAATAGTTTGGGTCAAACACTGTCTGGTTAATATTTCGACGTATAGAATCGAAACATGATCGAAGAATTCAAATGGTTATTACTGATTTGGCGTGCACTATAGTGCCATTGTTTATAATTTTAGCTCCCACAATAGCACTGCCCACTGCGCTCTCTCGAATAATCGAGTGATAGCTTGTGTTTGCCTGTTTTCAACACGTAATGGGCGTAATTTGCAGGTGAAAATCGACCCTATTTCGAAAAAATCCAAAGGTTATGGTTTCATCAGATTCGCTGACCAGGAAGTACAAGTCCGAGTTATGTTGCAAAGACATCAAATCGACGGCCGATGGTGTGATGTACGCATTCCGGTTTCAAAGGTGAGCATTTCAACGTTATTAAGTAAAACATTGTTCGATTGTCCGGCGCTTCGTAAGGTTGTACGTTCGCTTTTATAGCGTGTGGTACGCTGTGTCATATTAACTTGTGTAGAGGAAACGCGAATTTTGTGTACAATTATAACTGAAATGATATGCCTACAAGTATTTATTCGTTTATATATAATGTTTCAGGTGGTAACTTCTTTAGCCTGTAAAAGACACCAGTTATTTACTCTTCGGAAATATTTTATGCGTTACTCACTAAGCTTTTTTTTTTCTTCCATTTGAAAGTGCGTTGAGGACATCATTAACGAAAAAATTTATATATCGAAAAAAATTAAAGAGTCATTGAAATCGGCTTCAGAACACGGTCAAGGTGAGAGGTGTAGGTTCTCGTGTCACGGTTTTTTCACGCAAGTTTCTCAAACTATGGGCATTTTCATCATTATAGAGTAGGATGTATTTTGAAACGAGATATTCGTTGACGAATTGAAATTCAGTGATGTTATAGATGATGGCCTTTTGAAATGAATTGTAAACTGCGGTTGTAAATGCTAGATTCATAGCAATATGCGCGTTTGCATGATTCTAAGTAAATTATTGTTCGAAGATCTCGAAAAACTTGAGGTTTTGTTTTTTGAAAAGTTACATTCATATCGCGGGATTTGTTTGCCGAATGACCCCGATTATTAAATTTGATTGATTGATTGATTGATTGATTGACCGACTGACGACTGACTGATAAGTTGTACAGTTCAGTTTCTGTATTTGCGGTTAGATGGAATGAAAAAGTGAGGAGGTGGGATGTTTTTGTTTTTGTTTTTTTTTTTTCATCGAACTGTTAGTTGGAAACAGAACTTTTTGACGAATTATGTAGTTCAAACGACAAAACGAACAATTGCGAGTCGATTTATGGATAAATTTTGAGAGTATTATAGTGTTTGTAGTTGTACAACGTTGTTTCTAAGTATACACGTACTTTGCTGATGTATTTTCGTCTCGGATATATGATTGGATTGTTTTAACAGGATAGCGTCGGCAAGAAGTCTCCGTATAAGGTATTTATAGGGCAGTGTACAGAAGATTTGACTGAAGACGTATTACGAGAATATTTTTCACAGTTCGGCGAAATAAGTGATTTGTATGTGCCGAAGCCATTCAGAGCTTTTGCATTTGTAACATTTGTTGAGTCTAATGCCGCGAAAAATGTATGCGCTCAAGAGCATCAGATTAAAGATACAAAAGTTTATGTTACTGAAGCGGTGCCGAAAGGAGAAACAGAGAAATACGAGCGCGGCCGCTCGCGAAGAGATAATAGAAACAGACGAGGAGATTACAGTGGTGCAAATTATGACGATTATTATGATAGAAGGCGACCGTGGGCTGGTAGAGAGGATGGTTGGCGAGAGCGCTGGAATGATGAGCCCGGTTACAAAGATAGTTCATGGAGGCAAAAAACCAGTGGTTGGGCTCGTTCTCCGTCGGGCAACAGGTGGAGGGATTCCGTTGTACCGCCTGCCACCGATGGAAATTTTGATCCGGATGTGGTGGCCGCCGTTGTCAATAAAGCTGTTATGGGTGTTATCGGAAATTTAAAAGGAACCCAACCAACTCCCGCTTCTGATTTAGCTCCCGCTAACGGAGGTGGCTACTCTAAAGAAGATTGGTGGAGTCGTAGATGAACGCGAACGTATTGTGGTATCATGTTGTGTTAGAAGCGCTTTTTTTCCTCCTTTCGTACATTCTATCGGTAACGATGAATTTAATAAGTATTTTTAAACATTATGATTATTCTTCTTATTATTATTGTATTGTTATTTTGACGACTACTGCTATTCATTCTTTCTTTTCAATTATTTACTTTTTACTTTCATTTCACTTCGATGTAGCTGCGTTGCTGACAACATTTTAAATCAAATGTTTCGTGTGTCTGCAATTTTTCTAATTTATATGTACGATCGACAAATAAATTCAACTTGATGGCTTGTTGATTTGAGTTGTATTTTTTTTGTATTATATTTTTCAATTTTCGTTGCGGTGCGAAATTGTACCTACATCATTTTCGTGATCACATCACTTTGCTGCTCGATGATAAAAGCCACGTGCTCATTTGTAAAAAATATGTACCGTGTTATTTAATTCGTTTCATGAATTGTGAAAGTCGTTCGGTTAATTCACCTTTTTCTTCGAAAATACTGCAGATAAGTAGAGAATTCTATCTTGCGAGTGAACTTACGATGCAGTTTATTCGAAAAGCAAGCATTTTCTTAACGGACTTTCAATGCTGGCCGAAACTTGGCAATTCTACTGTGTTGTTCATTACATACCTACAACTAACATTTCAGCGTCACCGATTCACGAGCGAAAGCACTTCACTGTTCATGTTCCTTACAATACATACAATTCCAGTAAATACATACTGAATTATTGTTTATTTTGCTATTCGATCGTTGTTTTTTCCCGTTTTCATCGTCACCGTCAAAGCGAACTAGCGAAATAAAAAAAGCGCTTACTACCGAAGATTGAATAAGTTGTTTCGGAATTTTTGAGCGATGACTTCCGAAAAAACGGAAAATGCTGAAAAAAAATAAACTGAAATCTAGGAATATTTATTGCGGTATTCATTGATTCTTCACGAATCGAAGCGAGAGAAACACTACGAAAATATGTTATAGAGTACAAAAAAAAGCACGAGGTTTTTGAACTGCACATGGTGTAGTAGGTTGTGTTATGATAGGGGCAACGAAGAATAGAAATAAAGATAAACGAGTACACTGAAAAAGTCAATTCGATTGCTGAGGAATGAAATATTGATAATAACTTCGCGTATAGTCGATCATCAGTTCCTGAGTGCATTCGGGCAATTCGCCGACATGTACACCCGGCGATCCTCCATACTTAGCGAATGATGGTACTACCGTTTCGGGAGGTAATACAGTATCGTCTGCAATCATGCTGCAGTCTTTCAAAATGCATCGCCTTCCCTAGAAACAAATTCAACTTAATCCTGTTGGAAAAGCGTTAGTTGTAATAATAAACTCTCCCGGTACGCTTACAATGACGACGTTCTTGCCAATGTACACGTAAGATCCCACGTCGGCCGCGCTCACGACTGAATTCTCACCAATAAAGACATGATCGCCAATTCTCATTGGAAAAAACGCAACTCTGAAACAAGCATGCAAATCGGCAACTTTTATTTTTCCTTCGATACGATAATTATACCAAAGGTTACAATTTTATCAATCTTGTAAAACCGTTCCCACGATCACATTTTAAAAATTGATCGTTTGTACTTGGACGCACGTTAAAGTGCACCACTCAAAGATCATAAAAATGAAAAATGAAATACACATTATTACCCATTAACTTGCGCTTCAATACTACATGACAGTTTAGATTTTTTTTTCGGTTAATCGCCACAAATTAGACATTTGCATGCACGTACTCCGGCAGTAGGTAATCATGTACCCGATATGCTTACGTAATTTTTCGAAAACATGCCACATTACATAATCAATAAAAACAGTAGCGCCGACACATTTTTTTTACCGGGTTCGGACCGTGGTCTTACGTATATCTATCTAATATAGCAGAAAGTAATACCCGTGGCTGAATTTCTTATACGGTGGTCGGATCACAGAATTCTTACTGATGATGCAGTATCTTCCAGTTCGCACATTGGCCAAGTCGCCTCTAACTATAGCATTGGACTGGACGATTACTTTACCCAACAAAATAATATTTTGAGAACCGCATAACGTTGTCTGTCGACTAACTTTATTTCCGGATGCCTAGAATCGGATTCCAATGAAGTATCGAGCGTGTGCTTTGAGATCGAAGAACGACGTATCAGGAAAAACACTCACCGTTTCAACATATTCCGCTTTATCATAACACACCTCTTGTAGTTCCATTACAATCACGCATGGAACATTCAACTCTCAACGATAGACGACGATACAGGATGAAGGTGATAAGCGTAGCGTTCATCACATACTGTTAAAGGACTGCTGGTGCCGCAGAAGTAGATGAACAACCGGCCGGAGATGAAGAGAAACCCAAAGTTCGCCACTTATCCCTCCTGCTCCTAAATTAATCACAGAACCAACAATAACGAAAATTCAAATGTTTTATTTCCGTCTTGTTTGGAAAATACTTTGTAACTTCTAACTAATGTCGTGTATCATTGTAACGTTGGCAACGTTACATTTAGCATGAAATTTATGAAATTCTTACCAATTATTTTGCCTTCAGTTATATTTCCAAGAGAGTTAATGCAGGAGTCCGGGCCTCCGGATTTTTTATTTTATTTTTTACAGGAAGTTTGTTGTCTAGTCTAGTCTGTAGTGATAAGGGATCTAAAAAGAGAAGGCTGGTGTAGCAATTAGAAGTTAGAACATTTGATTGATTGAGCACATAGTAGATAGGTAGCTAACGTGTATCTTATTGGTCAAAATAATTACCTACCTCGAAGTCGAAACAATCATCAACCATCAACCATCTCTAAAGCTGGGTTTATACTCACCGTAACTGTCCGTAACTGTCTGTAAGAAAAGTAGAATAATTTTTACTTTTCCGTAAGACGCTGTAGAAAATATTCTGTAACAGACCGTAACGTTTTACGGCCAGTATAAACTACTCCGTAACACTATGTAGTTTTTACTTTTCTGTTAAATAAAATTACGGCCTGTTACGGTGAGTATAAACCCAGCTTAAAATTCGTGGCTGAAGGCGCTGAAGCAGTCTGATGCTTAAAGCTAAAATCATTAAAAAAAATCATATCATACAGAATACACTTCGAAGTTCGAAGTACAACTTTCAGAAAAATCTGAATATCATCTCAACTTTCGCACTGAAGATTCCTCGTGCACCACTCAAGTTTGAAAGTTCACACTGCTGAGTGCTCAGTGAGTTTCGGCAAGACGTAGTTATTTTTTGTTCAATTGTTTTACTGTATTTTTTGCTCCGCGTGCTTGTAACATCGTAATGTATTTTTTGTGATCTCTCTTCCGAGTTCCGAGTAAAAAAATTAGTCATTGGTGTTATGAAAATAATGACTGAATAATTTTCTCGATTATTTTCGTTTCTTGTTCTAATTTCTACTACTTTTTTTACTTTCGTTACTTTCGAAGTGAATCTTTGTTTTTTCTTTCTCCTCCAAACTTTTATCTACTCAATGATAAGTATTGGTTTCGACCGAAATTATTGTTAGCTTGGAGCTTGGACGAATGATATTTTGTTTTTAAATTAAAGTTGCAGTTTACCGTCGAGCGATGCATTTCTGCATCAGTCAATAATATCGAAATTGCCTTCTTACTTTGTGAGTAGTCACTCGTCTACTTGGTTTTTAATTTAAATTTTTTGTCGTTCGATTCGCATATCGTGTTTCGTTGTCATTACGCTTTTTGTTTTCGTGTTGATCATAACTTTTACCTATCGATTATCGTAAAATTTGCGTAGAAATTTATTCATGTATTGCGAATTCATTTGATTGCAGAGTGAACATTTCAAGACAGTATGTCTTTGAAACCTAAAGAAATCAATTTTAGTGAAACCTGGAATGATTTACAGAAAACCGTTTACGGCGTTATCACTTTATCGAACGTACCTAGACCTGTGTGGAATGATCGATTTTTGTTCGTATTTTATTTTTGTGATGAAATAAGCGTCTACTTCAAATTAAAATTGTGTGATTTTTTTGACAGAGATGTATACAGATTATGCGTTGCCTACCCTGAATCCTTGGCTGATAAATTGTACTTGGAAACGAAAAATTTCCTCGACGATCACGTTAAACATTTGTTGGAACAGTTGAGTGGTTTGGGTCATGATAATATATTGCAAAATTATTACGAAGGTTGGAGCCGATATAGCGAAGGAATAATTTATCTGCATAAATTGTATTTGTAAGTACTAAAAGAAAATACACTGCGTAATATGTTTCCATCCACCGTGCTGCTTGAATTTAATCGATAGATTTTTTTTTTATTAGATATTTGAACCAACAACACATTAAAACCAATCAACTTTCGGAAGCAGAATTAATTTACGGAAATCATCAGCACAATGATATGGAACAAATGGAAATCGGCGAATTAGGTACATCAATCGTACATTGTGTACAACTGTGATCAATATTGCGTTTGCGAATTAGAATGTATGTTTAATTGATCAATTTGTATGGGTTAGGATTGGAAATATGGAAGAAAAATATGATCGAACCCCTTCAGGCTAGTCTGGTGTCTGCGGTATTGGAATGCATTAATCAAGATAGAATAGGAAATGGTCATCTGGTGAACGCGGAAATCGTGCGAGGTGTTATAGAATCCTTTGTAACGGTTAACAAATTTAAGAAGCGAGATAATATCGAGGTAATTGCTTGTTGATAATCGACTTGCGATTGATTGGCAATGGCTGGTGGCGGTGATGTCACAGGATTACAACGTACGGTCTCGCGGTATCGACATGACTGTATTGATGATATGTATCCGGTCGTGATCTTTAATAATTTCTTGAAAATACTGAAGGAAACGCAACCGAAGTACAAAAATCGATAAAAAATTCGTCCCATGTGTTTTTTTCTCGAATTTTCGACATTTTGTTGAACAGTGCAAACTGCAGAGATTGAAAAAAAAAACATGATCCATTACCGCGTTTCGATAAAGAAATGTCCAGTATCAATGCGAGATCGTCGCTACCTTGCGGCACAATTTTCCATCCGCGTACACTTGAAAATTGTCTGTAAAATTGTCAAAACTACGTTGTTGCAGTTGTACAAATCTGTATTGGAGAAACCATTAGTGGCGGCTAGCGGCGAGTATTTTCGACTTCAAGCGAACAACTGGTTTCACAATTGTTCGATCACGCAATATATGGAACGCGTTATTCGATTATTTGAAGAAGAGTCCATCCGTTGTCAGCGGTTTCTTCATAGCAGGTATAATTGGATGTTGCCCGATCGAAACTTGAAAACAACGTTAAATTTGTTTTGTATTTTGAGTTACTCAATTCTAGATTAATTATTTTCAATTTAGTTCTCACGCCATCATGAAAACGTGTTGTGAAAAATATATGGTCGAAGATTATTTGACAGCATTATACAGTGAGGCGAAATCTATTATATCGCAAGAGCGACAACAAGACATGGCAAATATGTATATTTTGTTACGTTCCGTTTCGAAGAATTTGATCCCGTACATGGCCGAATTCAAAGATCACATCGTTGACGAAGGCCTACACAGATTGGATGAAATCAAAGGCGACAATGTAAGATTCTACTAATTTGCTTATTTACCTACTTTGTATCAAAATCACACGAATTCATCGGCACCGATATAGTTTCACTTTGTCTTTGGTGAATTCTGCGATTGCAAATGCAGTCCTCGCTTTCTAGCGTTTCTATTTTATTGCAGATGTGTATGTCTTTCGTCGAAATAATCATGTCTATTTATAAAAAATACAAGCAAATCATCGAAAAAATATTTCAATCAGATAAAAGTTTCACGGGTGCTCTTGATAAAGCTTGTATTCATATTGTTAATTACTCGCCCGACAGTAAAAGTTACAAATCGTCCGAATTGGTAAGTTGCCACTCATTTTGCGTTTTCGTACTTTCATTTATTCATCTACGGTATCTTTGGTATCTGTTGATTTTCTTCCTTTTCGTTTTTTATTTATCTGATAGACTTTGTTTTTATTTAGTTGGCAAAATATTGTGATCAACTGTTGAAAAAATCATCCAAAGGCTTATCTGAAATGGAAGTTGACGAAAAATTAAGCGATGCCATTATAATTTTCAAGTACCTGGACGATAAAGATATGTTTCAGAAGTTTTACTCTAGAATGCTTGCTAAAAGATTGATTCATCAAAACAGCCAATCGATGGATGCTGAAGAAAGTATGATTGATAAACTAAAGGTGAAGAGAATTCAATTTCAATTTTTGTTATTACGAATGGTTAATCTTTATGTAGAAAATCAACACTATCGAAATTTCTATGCCCAAGTAAATAAATAAACGAACAGAAAGTATACCTAACGAAATGAGAACAGTGACATTTGAATGTTGACACACGTTCGGTATCTTCGTGTTTTCTTGCGATAAACGTAAAAATTTTTCCCAATTTATGAAATGGAATTCATAAACTGAACAGAACCCTGGCGTAAAGTGTTCAACGTTTTACATTGGTTGCTCGATTTCCAGAAAAAAAATTAACAAATAAAATGAATGAGTAACCTTTTCTTTTTTTTAATTGTGATCAATAGGGAACTTTTTAAAATTTAAGCTTCAAATTAGCATTTTCGTATTACCTAGCACCGAACTACTCCGAGTAGACGCTGAATTTCCGACTATTTAATTGCAAACCGCAACGAACTCGATCTTCTTGCCTATGACATAATATTAAAGTATTGATGTACGTGCCGAATAAATTGAGAAAACGTTCATTTTGTATCGTCGATTCGTCATTTCATAACTTATTGATTTCAAATCATGTTTTCAGACTGCTTGCGGCTACGAGTTCACGAATAAACTGCATCGAATGTTTACCGATATGAAGATATCCGAAGATTTAATTGAAAAATTCAACTCCTCCTACTTACCTGAAAATCACATCGCGCTTTCTTTAAACTTTCACGTACACGTTTTACAGGTGAAATACTCATTACTCACAGTCTACGCGCCATCACTTCCTATTTGCTCGTTTGACTGCGATTGTTATTTCTCCTGTTGAAATGATTTCATACTAAATTTTTAGTTTTATTTCATTGTTTACTGCGCAGGCTGGTTCGTGGCCTCTCGGACAAGCGGCGGTTACTTCCTTCACGATACCTCAAGAATTTACGCAATCTATGCAAGCTGTGAGTACTTGTACAATTGAAGCGACAGCTACCTATAATGCTTTCTCTATGTATTACGCATTAACTCGTCGTTTATGTGTCTGTGTATTTTTTTGCTTTATTAATTGCCTACAGATATATGTTGTATGTTCGTGTCTATTATTACCAATTTTGATTTTACTTTTTTAATTTTTGCTTTACTTATTGGTACTTTGTAGTTTGAAAAATTTTACAATTGTCACTACAACGGCAGACGCCTCACGTGGATGTACCACCTCAGTCAAGGTAAGGAGAAAAAAGTAATTTATTCGAGGTATCTCGCCGCAGTTGCGTAAGTGTGTTATTAAATTGTATTCTGCTTTACAGGAGAGCTTAAACTTTGCTATCTCAGTAAAGTGTACCTCATCACTATGCAAACGTTTCAAATGGCCATTTTGTTACTGTTTGAAAGTTCACCGTCACTCCTGTGTTCGGAAATTCAAAGCACTTTACAATTGAACTGGGAGCAATTTTTGAAAAATTGCGTAACGTTAGTCGAATGTAAAATTCTTACATCCAGTGCAAAAGTAAATATTTTTTTCATTTTTGTATTAAAATTTGACTTTGCTCGTCGATTGTTTGCATCTAGGTATTTGTATTGCTAAAATTGGTAACCTACCGGTGAAGATTATTGCGCTTCTTTCAATCCTTACAATTTTTCTCCAATGTGTTTTCCAAACACGCGCAACATTCTTATTCGCGATTCGTATGGATGCGTAATTTCCTATTACGATTTCGAAGTGCCGAGTGAGGCATTTCCAGTCGCAATACACGCCGAACTCAGGCTTATTGCGAAGTTGAAGCGTTTTGCCATACAGAAATACTGTTTCGCGAAATGGAAATGAGTAACTGTCTAGTTCTTTCGAATAAGTTATGTGGTTTTTTTTGTCTGAATTTATCTAGGAGCTGAAGCCCGATACCATTCTGTCATTAAATGAAAAGTATTACAACAAAAGAACTAGACTACGAATCACCGCCAGTTTACAAAAAGAAACACCGATGGAAACCACTCAAACCATCGCTTCAGTAGAAGAAGATCGTAAATTATTCATTCAAGCTACCATTGTGCGTATTATGAAATCTCGAAAACTTCTCAAACACAATGCCCTAATTCAAGAGGTTTGTATTTGTAATTCGGTTGAACTCATTGGGTAAGCCATGAGCTTATAGCCTTGTAGGCTTGTACCTACCTTCTGCATAGTGCTCATTACTTACTCTGAAAACAATTCATACGTTTTCGATTGATGGATTTTTTATCCTTAATTTGTTTTTCTTTCATTTCAGATTTTAAGTCAGTGTTCCACGTTCAATCCGTCGATAAATATGATAAAAAAGTGTATAGAAACACTGATCGAAAAACAATACATGGAACGAGATCGAAATTCAAGAGATGAATATAGTTACATCGCGTAATTCGTTAATCATTGCGAAAAACTACGCGTTGAAGAAAGATTTTTGTATTGCCGAATTAATTTTACCACGTATATCTCAGTTTTGAGACATACAAAGACCTTAGATGATAATGTTTTCCGATAATTTCGGTGGCAACCGATGCGAATGTAATAAAAGTAATCAGTCTAAACAAGCGCCTGCAGTAGTGAAAGTTATTTATTCATTCGTCTCTCGTACCACCATTCCCGTAAGTACGAAGTTAAGTACCTACGTAGCTATGTACTTTTTTGTGTTACGGCCAATTTTTAAAGGTCGCGTACAATATCTTCTGCTTATCTGTGTAAAAAGCAACGCCGTCGTATACGTACCACGATACTCGTACTCGTATCTTCCCATCCCCCCCCCTGGCTTTTCGTCCCTACTTTTGTTAACTATTAACATGTAATTTTTGTATGTACAATGTACCTTATGTACCTAAATTAATACGTTCACGGTACTGAGAGTAAGCAAACCTAGGCCTTCCTATACTTCGATTTTCACTTGTTTTGAAAATGATAACTGCGAAATACTACAAAATGAAAATTGTAAAAAAATTAATTACCAATACAATTTATACGTATGTGATGTTGATGTTTGGTAATTTTGTACTTAGTACGTGACATAAGTACTTACCTAATTTTTAAAGTTATCATGGGTTTTTACGATTCGCGAAAATCCTCCCATCATTCGATAATAAGCTTTTATTTTAGATTGCTACTCGGCGGTTCGGGATTTATTTCGCGTGTTGCACCTTCGTTCTCGCGGTATGGCCCATTTTCGCCTAGGAAATGTCGTTAAGTATAGAAAATCGAACGAACCTCAAATACGTGATTAGCGACCTCGAATCAGTTGGGAAACACACTACGCGTTTATGCTGAGCCCTTCTGAAATTAGCCACGAGCGAGGGGTTCCAAAGCTGGTTTCTAGATAGGCCTAGGAAAAGTAGTAAAGAGAAAATATTAAATTATGTACTTGATAAGAGAAGTGAAATTGTATTTTCCAACTTTCTTCACCTCACTTTTTTACTCTCATCCACGACTTGAAAAATTAAAAATGAGGAGGGGGGCAAAGAATTGATGAAATTACTAATTCGCAGTTGCTGATTACGAATCCGAAGTCCATTTTGCGCCTTGGGTCTTCGTTCTCCAGATGCAGCCCATTTTCAGAGGTTCGATGAGGATATATTCTTGAGAAGCAATTTTATTCCTTGTTGACAGTTTGGTGAAAGGGATTGGGTGGGACGATCTTCTTTTTAAATGAATGGATAGGTACTCGACTAGATTTTTCGCTTTTTTCTTTTTATTCGATTCCTGAGTATCAGTCGTAATATCCCATTATTTTTTCTTTTTCTGTTTTACTTACCATAGGTTTTTTTTTTCATCTAAATCTACGTAGGTTAGGTATTATAAAATTTGTTGAATTTTGAAAATGAAGGTTCAATTGAGGAGCGTGATATCAAAGTGAGACAAAAAGTATAGGCTTTGCATTATGTTTGTCTCACTTTAATACCAAGCTCCTCAATTTAAAAACAGCCTTAGACAAAAAATAGAATCCTATATAGTAAGAAATTTCATTTTTGAATTTCGAAGGAAAGATCAAGACCAATTTCTTTGAGAAAATATGATGCAATGAAAGAATGACATTAACAGCAAACACCAAACAGCGTCTTTTTTTTTTTTTGTAAATTTTACTTTCAGAATATGAAATAAATGTACGTAGGTAAATGTGAGTACGTATTTTTCCGTGAACTTTCAATTGTAGCTTGGCTATAATCGTTTCTTCTTTTTTAAAAGAACTCATCAAAATGTGCATAAAATGTGAGTCGAAGAGGTGATCTGTAGAATAGAAATCAAGATATCGTGGTAGCTGGTAGGTATCGTTATCGTGTAAAAAATTGATTTTTTACGTGATAACCTGGTTTCTACTTTCTAGGTACACTAACTTTACAGATCGCCTCACTTATTTTTGAAATAAAATAATAATTATTGTGCAAAAAGTGGATGAGAAGAATAACCTTATAAAAAGCAGCAACAACCCAACAACCAAAAATTTATAAGACGAAATAGCCTAGGAATAAAAAATTGAAAATTATAAAGTTATTATTGTGTTTGATTTCAGTTTCAGTTCCGGCTGCTTCGTTGTTTACAGTTTACCTCACCCTTACCTTGACCCATGACCCATACTGTATGCAGTGTTGTTATTTGTTGTAATTGAAAATGAATTTTCAATTTTTTTTTGGAGAGAAGAGAGAGTTTTTCTCTAAAATATTTGACACCATTGACATGTGCGCGCGCGCGACGCATGTATGCAAAAGCCTAAAACAAAACAAAACGAAAACGCAAAAACTGAATACAGAAGAATATTTCGCCGGTACGATTACTGAAAAAACGTTTAGAATTATTATTTCATGGCATTTTAAACTTGTTTATTCGCATCGTCCAGGATCTATGATGGATTCGGCAGAATTGTACGATGAATTCGGTAATTATATCGGACCGGAACTGGAATCTGAAGAAGAAGATGATGATGACGATGACGATGATGAAGAGGAAAATGAGAGGAATCGAGGCAAAAATGTGCGCAACAAAGAGGTGAGTGGTAAACTTTTCCATTTTCAAAGTAAATTGAAACAATTATTAAATACCCGTTATGCGGTTGATAATTGCATCGAGTAGGAAGAAAATGAAGAGGAAATGGACGAAGACGCGGATATGCAAATGGCTGTAGTTCTCCATGAGGACAAAAGATACTATCCGACATCGATGGAAGTTTTTGGTCCCGACGTGGAAGCGATAGTGCATGAAGAAGACACTCAAGCATTGACGGTTCCCTTGATTGCTCCAATTAAACGAAAAAAGTTTCAAATTAAGGAACAGGAACTTCCCGAAACTAGTTATCAGTTGGAGTAAGAATACTACATTACATTAACATTTTACAGTGATATTGTTTTTGATAATGCCGTGTTTCGTTTGTTTAATTATTCACGCAATCCTATAGGTTTCTCGCCGATATGATGAATACTCCGCATTTGATACGAAATGTAGCCCTAATAGGTCATTTGCATCATGGTAAAACCACTTTGGTGGACTGTTTGATCAAACAAACTCATCCTTCGTTCTCCGAATCTAACGAAGAAAGAGAGCTTCGTTATACAGATACACTTTTCACCGAACAGCAAAGGGGTGTTAGTATTAAAGCAACGCCTGTGACGCTAATACTGCCCGATGTGAAGGGTAAATCGTATTTGCTCAACATTTTCGACACGCCGGGTAAATCAAATATATTTCCCAATTTAAAGGTACGATTTGAGGAAAATAGGGAGCAAAACAACTTATTCCGAATCTGTTATCTTCGGTTTTAAGGTCATGTGAATTTCTCCGATGAAGTTACGGCAGCGTTACGTATTTGCGATGGCGTCGTCGTTTTCGTAGATGCTGCTGAAGGAGTTATGTTGAACACTGAACGTTTGATCAAGCACGCCATTCAAGTAAGGGACATACCCGAAGGACTAGAACGATAACTTTGGTCTACGATCCTATTCCTACTCGACTAGATTTTCTGATCATTAAACTCGTTCAATTTATACGATTGCAGGAAAAAATGGCGGTAACATTATGCGTCAATAAGATTGATAGATTGATTTTGGAACTCAAGTTGCCGCCGCAAGATGCGTATTATAAAATCAGACATATTATAGAAGAAGTGAACGGACTGATAAAGTAGGACTGCTTTCAATACCTGGTGGCCGGTGTATGATATTTTTTTGGTATCACGCGATTCTTATCACTTCCGTTTGCTACCGTTCTGTTGTTGTAGCGAATATTCCGACCAAGAAAGCCCGAGAGTGGTGATGTCGCCGATTTTGGGAAACGTGTGTTTCGCATCATCACAATATTCTTTGTGTTTTACGTTACGTTCGTTTGCGAAATTGTACAGTCATACCTGTCCCGAATTGAATATCAACGAATTTTCGCGAAGACTGTGGGGCGATATTTACTTCAATGCTAAAACGTAAATTCTCAACTAAAGGGTATATTTGACCTTGGTTCGGATTTCCGATCTACCACTCCTCCTCTTCCTCCCCCCCCCTTACCCATGGCATCTCTTTGGGTCTCTCAAACCTCTCCCTTTCGGAGTTATGGCGATTTTATTGCATTATTTTCAAGAATTTTAAATTTCAATGGAAGAGAAGGAAATTTTGTGTTCTTCGGCACAAAGTTACATCTCATAGAAGTGTATTTACGATAATTTTTTCATCAATTTTGGTGCACTCCTTCATGAGGTTATGGCCATTTGAAATTTTCAACTGTAAAAGGGCTTTGTTAGCGATGTTCGATCACTTTTTAAAAAATACGTGTTTTTTAACGTAGATTCACCTCACGTATTCGCCTTTGGCGATTTCGATGCCGCAATGCCCGAAAATAACAAGCCCCCATACAAACACGTTGTAGCAAATTTTTCAAATTTTGAGCGTTTTTAACGAAAAGAAATGACCAATTAAAGAAAGTAACGCCGTATTCGTGTTTTGGGGGGTCAAAATACTGCGATAAACACCTTTTCTGCGATTGGTTTTCTTAAAGTTTCAAAATTCACTTTTTTCACTGATTTTTCATGACAAAATTAGCGAATTATTTTGAAGCTTCTAGTAAAGCGATCGCGAAAAGGATGTTCATCGGAGTATTTTGACGAATCCGATCTTAGTTTCTTCTTGTGGTCATTTCTTTCCGTATAAAGCGCTCAAGATTTGGAAAATCTGCTAAAAACAACATTTTTGTATGGTTTTTTGCCGGTTTTGGTCCTTGCGGCATCGAAATTGCCAAAAATGAATGAATGAGGCGAATCTACGTTTGAAAAAAACATGTTTTTGGGATCTTTTCAAAAAGTGATGGGACTTTGCTATGAAACCCCTTTTTACAGTTGAAAATTTCAAATGGCCGAAATCTCAAAACTATCGTAAATCCATCTCTGCGAAATGTAACTTAGTGACAAACAGCAGAAAATTTCCTCTATTTCCGTTGAAATTGAAAATTCTTAAAAATAATGCAATAAAATGCACAGAACTCCGAAAAGGAGATGGGGGGGGGGGGGTGGAGGTCAACAATGTTTCCAAATTTTTTTTACATCAAGGGACCTCGAAAATCCGAGCCAGGGCCAAATTCATCTCTTACCTGGCTATAGCCTTCGGTGTGCGTGATGCTTAATGTAAGACGATGACGTATCGCGACCGTTTGTGTCTCGCCGTTTCACTACGAATAAGACAGTAACATGTAGAATTGTTTGTGTTTAGGAGGAAATTTTCAAAAAAACCGCTTCACGGCACAGCCCAACGAAGTTTCGTCGAATTCATTTTGGAACCTTTGTACAAGCTGTTCGCTCAAGTGGTAGGCGACGTGGATTCCACATTACCGGCTATTTTAGAAGAACTCAGCATACGGGTGAGCAAACAGGAAATGAAAATGAACATACGTCCGTTATTGAGGTTGATTTGCGGTCGATTTCTCAACGATTTCAGCGGTACGATACCCCTTGTTTTCTTTTTATCATTTTCCTTGCGGAGTCTTTTTGTTGTGCGCCCTACCTCTCCCTATATGTACTATCTGTGGCTGGTTAGTTGTTATTTTACGTTGATGTTGCAGGGCTGGTGGAAATGTGCGTAAATCATATCCCGTCGCCGATCGATAACGCGCGCACCAAAGTTGAAAATATCTATACGGGTTCACTGAATACCAAACTAGCGCAAAATATGTTTGATTGCGATCCGAACGGTCGCC
Organism: Pseudococcus viburni; assembly: GCA_033439095.1. Classification (NCBI taxonomy): domain Eukaryota; kingdom Metazoa; phylum Arthropoda; class Insecta; order Hemiptera; family Pseudococcidae; genus Pseudococcus; species Pseudococcus viburni. Next base: position 320,041 of record JAVBJF010000329.1, on the reverse strand, counting down.
TTATGGTGCACAGTTCGAAAATGTATCCGACCGACGATTGTACCTTTTTCCAAGTATTAGCCCGAGTGTTCAGCGGTACGCTTTACGCCGGCCAAGATATTCGACTTTTAGGAGAAAATTATTCTTTGGCCGACGAGGAGGATTCTCGCGTGCTTACAGTCGGAAGATTGTGGATCTACGAAGCCAGATACAGGATGGAAGTTAATCGAGTACCGGCGGGAAATTGGGTGCTCATCGAAGGAATAGATCAGCCTATTGTGAAAACCTCAACTATAACCGATTTGAATTTGGACGAAGACGTCTACATTTTCAAACCTTTGAAATTCAACACTCAGTCAGTTATAAAAATCGCAGGTAGGTGATTTCGTTGCCCATTTCTTTTCTTGCACGTACGACGCGTCGCGACGTGACTCGTGCGATAGTTGAAAATTTGTAACGTGTGTTGTGATTGCGATCCCAGTGGAGCCGGTGAATCCGTCCGAGTTACCTAAAATGTTGGACGGACTGCGGAAAGTCAACAAATCTTACCCTTTGCTGAATACCAGAGTCGAAGAGTCTGGAGAACACGTGGTCTTAGGCACCGGAGAACTTTATTTAGATTGCGTAATGCACGATTTACGTAAAATGTATTCGGAAATAGGTACGTAACGCACTCGGGTTAGTTGTCTGTAGTACATAATTATGTAGTTACGAGTACGATCGTCGTTGGAAATTCAAATGAATTTGGTCGGATGGATTGATCGAGCGTGTGTTTTCGAGCGCAGATATCAAAGTCGCCGATCCAGTCGTGTCATTTTGCGAAACCGTTGTGGAAACTTCGTCGCTCAAGTGTTTCGCCGAAACGCCGAATAAAAAAAATAAAATCACCATGATCGCCGAGCCGTTGGAAAAAGGATTAGCCGAAGATATTGAAAATCAGATCGTTAGCATCACGTGGAATAGGTGAGTAGATTTGCGTTTCCTGGCGTTGGATTATTTACGTTAGGCCTAGAGATCGCTGTTCTATGGTCGTAATTTATCGTAATTCATCCGTGTAGAAAAAAGTTGGGAGAATTTTTCCAGTCTAAATACGATTGGGACTTGTTGGCGGCAAGATCAATTTGGGCTTTCGGTCCAGACACCACCGGTCCAAACATTTTGGTAGATGATACGCTGCCTTCGGAGGTAGATAAGCATCTATTGGGTTCGGTCAAAGATTCCATAGTTCAGGTACTTGTAACTTGTATACTGCACGTATTACGTACGTTTCGTGTTGAATCCCAAGGAAACGAACTCTCTCCTCAAACAGACGGACGAGTGTACTTGGATGGATCTTGAATCTGTGTGTTAGCGCGCACCGCGTCGAATTGTGCGAAAGCGAATTTGGTTCGTTGCGTCGCGTACAAAACCATCTAGCACGGCAATGTTTCATTGATTACTCGTCTTCGGTTAACGGCTAGCCTAGCGGCTACTTGCCCTAGATCTGCGTACGTAGTACGAAGGTAGCTGAACTGCGTAATATTGCCCGTCGTGGTAAGGAACGTCTGACGAAGAAAAACGGTACCGCCAATGTGATAGTTTCATTTTGTTCGCGTGTCGAAAAACTAAACTCGACGAACGTATTTCTTCGCGTGTATTTTACGCTTTTTCGTTGCAACGCAACGTTTTTAAACGCAAGTGTTTGGGGTAAGGCTTGGTAGTTAGTAACGGGTTGAATTGTTTTTCAGGGTTTCCAATGGGGCACGAGAGAAGGCCCTCTATGCGAAGAGCCGATTAGAAACGTAAAGTTCAAAATTTTGGACGCTGTTATTGCGAACGAACCTTTGCATCGAGGAAGTGGTAAGTATTACCACTCACAGCGACACCGACCGACGCGACGGTAACACGATGCATGATACGCGTGAATAATCGCAGAACTTGTCGTGTCCATTTCAATTGAAATACTACCGTAGTCGATTTTGAAATTCCGACTTCGGACGGTTATTGTGAACAGAATTTGACAGCAAGTTTGTGTTTACCGCAATTCTTCAACGTTAGGATTTAAAAATGAACTACGGGTGTTTTTCAAATTGCATTCTCTTCGCGAAATTCCTATCACTAATGTACATGTGTGTATGGGTATTATGTAGGTACTGTTTATGTATATGTAAGTATTGATGATATGACAAATATTTCTTTACGGCGTGCAGGGCAGATTATACCAACGGCAAGAAGGGTGGCGTATTCCGCGTTTTTAATGGCTACGCCTCGTCTCATGGAACCCTATTTATTCGTAGAAGTTCAAGCGCCGGCTGATTGCGTATCCGCAGTGTATACAGTGTTAGCCAAAAGAAGGTGAGCCGAAATAAATCTTCAATTGACGCGTCGTATGATGCGGCAAGAGTAAATAGCGCGCGCGATTCGTTGTTCACGGTAATTGGTAACATAGCGTGTATGCTTAGGGGACATGTCACTCAAGACGCTCCGGTTCCCGGTTCGCCGCTTTATACTATCAAAGCATTCATTCCGGCTATCGATTCGTTCGGCTTCGAAACAGACTTACGAACGCATACTCAAGGACAAGCATTTTGTTTATCAGTTTTTCATCATTGGCAGGTAAGTCTAATTTGTCGTTTGTTCAACTTGCCGATCGTTGTAATACGGACGGATGTTCGAGTTTTCGGAATGCGAAATAGGTATTATTAGGTACTGTTTTCTTTCTCATCGCCGGTTTCTTCCTTTCCTCCACTACCATCAGCACCCCCACTCTCTAACGAACGATGTATCGGGTTACTGTTTCAGATCGTTCCGGGCGACCCGTTAGATAAAAGTATTGTCATTAGACCGTTAGAACCTCAGCCTGCGACGCATTTAGCCAGGGAATTCATGATCAAGACCAGACGAAGAAAAGGCTTAAGCGAAGACGTTTCGATTAATAAATTTTTCGACGATCCGATGTTGCTGGAATTAGCTCGACAAGACGTCATGTTCAATTATCCGCTGTAATATAATGCAGTGTTGCGAAGTGATTAATTTTATTGTTCGGTTCGGATCGATGTAACATCGAACGTATTTATTTGCGACTTATATTGTAATAATAACGACAAACCGACGAGTAATTATAATTCCAAAAAAAAAGGAGAAAAAAAGAATTGTAGTATTACGAATGCGGCGGAATGTGTGGCAACATGTAATAAATACAACGGTTGATGTTAGGAAACGTTGAAATGACTTTTTTTTCAGTTTCTTAATAATGAAATAACAGACACGAGTTTGGCGGTCAGGCGTTTACCATTCTAACGATTCGTTGGTGCAGTCCTTCTTACAAAAGTAATACGCAGCCGGTGATTCGAAAAGTAAGTTTTCGTTTGCTCGGCATTCGTCGAACGTAGACTCCGAAGAAAATCTCAGGTGCAACGCGCAAGCTTCGCGAGGTTTGCGCGAATTTTTCAATTCGATAATTTCGTCGACGACATTTTCATTCCGTTTAACTGTGTCGCATAGCGTTGCTATTAAATTCGAATCGTCGAAATGCACGAAAGGACATCCGCCTTCATCTCGCATACCAATTTGCATAGTCTGAAATTTCCAATGCAAAAATCAAAAACGGAGAATGAGTACATGAATAGAAAAGCAGCGAATTGCGTAGCGTAGGCGGGCACAGAACGCGGAGGCTTCAACCTCAACATGAACGACGCGACATACTGCTCGTGTAATTACCTGCATATGTTGGCAACTTTTGCAACTTTTCTCTATTTTAGCCCCTTCAAGGCCGTACAAATGCCTGATACTGTATCGATATTTTTGTTTATTTTGCTGCCAAGAATGGGTACAACTGCTACTGGTTGAACAGCTTTGCGAATACTCCTTTTTCCAAAATTCCAAAGATTCTTCCAATTTTAGACCGATATCTTTCAGGAATAAACTAAAATAATATCTCCAAATATGCGTGAGCCGATGGTTTTCCCGCAGTACGCGCAATAAATGAGACATACACGGTGGAAAGTAACGCTTTTCCATGTCTACGTGTCGATGAAGAATTTGCGAACGACGGATGGACGGACGCCATCGATTACAGTCGTACATATCGTAAAGTGTGCGAAACGTTGATTGCCATCGTGTGTCTGAGTTGATAGAACATAACACCGAATACGATATCATCGACAAACCGACATTGAAATGGTGCACAAACAGCTCTTCCAGCAGTTTAAACCACATGGAACAGGGTACGAAAGCACGTCCTTGGCGCAATTCAATTTGACGTAGTCTCACCATACTTGAACATACTTGAAATGGAACTGAGAGCGAATTTCGAGTTATAGGTAGTGTGTGAGTCGTGAAGGAAAAAAAAAAAAAAGAACTAAAAATATTCACTTTCAACATTGTACCGCTGACAATTTTCGTGGCATTCGTTTTTGAAGTGTTCGCAAGGCAGTCTCTGCTTTAATTTACGTGAAATTTCTTTCAACGCTGACAATACCATCGTACCGAAGTATGATTTCTCTTGACGTACGGTCGGAACGTTAGTTCCTCGAAACAAATCACCCATTTGAGAAAGATCGTTGAGCGTACTGGTGCAAAATTTCCGTATCTCTCTGCTTTGGTGCGCATTTAGACGATTCGAAAACAATTTCGTTTCTTTCTGTAAAATGAAATCTGTAACTTCTGGTCGATTCAAGCAAAAACACCTGAAAGTAACACACCCATTAATGCAGTCAGAAAAATTGCATCGTGTACTTCGCTAGTATTCAATTATAGCTTAGCTACGCACTACGTGTATCAATGAATTAATTTTCGGCACGAACCTCAAAATGAAATGTCCAACTTTATCCAGTTCCGTACCAGGTATTATACTTTCTATCATAGTCCCGCCGTCATCGTCGTCGAAGTCTGCCTGTAAGAAACGTCCAAATCTAGAGACACAACACTGGTTGAAACTACGAAGATCCACTGTCACTTTTGGCGGTATTAGATAGAATATCATTGCGTGAATTTTGATTTCGCCAGTCCAAATGTCGGTTCCGTTGATTTAAAAATTTATAGGTTAGTATACGAAATTAGAAGAAATTTTTTTTATAGGCAAAGAGAGAGACAAGACACAGCAACATTCGTTCCTCGGAGTTTTTTTGAATCAGAAAATCAATTTCACAAAATTTTGGCATCATCTCTTCACGTCTTCAGGGGAAACAATCGAAGATGCGTTCGATTCGAATTATAACCACTGATAAGCAATAAGTGTTATGGCGCGAAACAGTGGTTGATATGGGTTGATAAAAGTGGGCTTCTGGCCTCTGGGGTGGTTTCGTGACCTGTGACCTGGTTCGGCTCAGGCTCAGCTCAGTCTGTTGGCGGTATTGTGCAACCTCTGTCTGTATTATTCAGAATTATTAATTTTCCATGAAATGGAGACGTACAAGGCTCGGTGTCATTGAAGATGATCGATGCTATAGTATTTTGATGAAGTGTGTGAGTGAACTGTGAAGTGATGAATATTAACTATGTAGAATGAAAGAATGAACATGAACATGGTGCAGCTCGCTCATATTAAGCGATTTTTCATATCACTGTTAATTATTTAATTCTTATTATGGGTTATTGTTTGATTAGTATTACTTTTAAACGTTATTTCGGTGAAGAAATATTGTGTTTTAAGCAATCATGCATTCGTCGTTGAACAAATTATTCATTTGTCGTAATATATTTGTATCTATTCGCTGGTGAAGCCAAAACTGAGAAGTACCGCAAAGATATCAGCGAGTTATTGGTTTATGAATTTGGATTTTTAATAATTTTCTCTTCTTTTCATTAAAAAGTGCTTCAAAACAAATTACGTTTTTAAAGTGGAAGCGTTTCGTGATTTGCAAATACCTGTAGTAATGTTCGATGTGATCGTTTGTTTTTTGTTTTGTTTTTTTAAAGAATAGTTTTCGAAACAGAAGTTGCCTGAAGAGAATTTTTTTCAATTTCAGTCGCGGCGCCGCTACTTTATTATTGCTAAAATTAGTAATCGCTACGCTCTGAACATTTGTAATCGGTGACTTTCTAGTTTTTAGTCCCAGTACTTTGATGGCGGCGTGTTAGCGAACTCGTCTTTTTGGAGGGAAATGATTTCCTGAGTATGAAGATTGCACAAACTTTTTAATGGCCCCAACGCGTAAAGAAGTGTACGAAAAAAACGCCTGGTTATGGGTAGACACGTGCCAACCACTGGCAATATCCGACGAGCACGTGCGAACTGCTTACAGGATCAATCTTTCCAGGTGCAAAATTGGAGCATGCAGGTAATATTGTAATGAAGATTGATGTCCGTCTTGACGCTTGTGTTAATCGTTACATTGTCCGCTCGTCTGAAAATGCGGTTCATTCGGCTTTTGGTTGCAGACGAAATTGCAAAGGGAATCCGTTTTGCTTATCAAATCTTGGCGAACAAAGATGGCTGGGTAGTCACGAAGACTCGTACTGCGACCACGTAATCGATCCAGAGAAAGAGCGACGGAAACCCGGCACTTACGTGGGCTTGAAAAATTTAGGAGCCACCTGTTACGTGAACAGTTTGTTGCAGTTATGGTTTCACAATCTGAATTTCCGGTAAGTTTATAGGTATCTACTAGATTTTTTAAAAGTACAATATGTTCAATGTATTAAAAATTTGACCGGACGCGACGTGAGGCGTTTTCTAACCGTACCATTGTCTGATCGTGATGGGGATAATTTTTGTTTGTTTAGAAAAGCCATATTCAAGTGGGATCCTCTGGAAGATCCAGAAGAGAAACAAAACGTCACGATTACGGAAGAAAAATACGTACCATTATCCGTTCTAGGTCATTTGCAAGCAGTATTCGCAGTAATGAGATATGGAGAGCGACGATTTGTCGATCCGACCGACTTCATTCTATCGTTGCGATTGGATACCTCCATCCAACAAGACGCTCAAGTGAGTAAATGTCTCAGTGTTCTTCGAATGCGTCCTGTGCTTCGACGTAGGTAGCTTAGGTAGTAGTAGGTGCGTGTGCGCGCAAGCACGTTCATATTTTATTTCGTTTACGTATTAACGTCGCAATGTGGATACTTTTCAGGAATTCTCCAAACTTTTTCTGTCTAAATTAGAAACGACTCTGAGTTATCAGCCTGCGAAGGAAGTACGAGACTTGATCAAAGACAATTTTTGTGGGGAGTATTCGTATGTGACCAGGTTTGTGTAACAATGAACGATACCAAAAAAAAAATGCTGAGAAACTTTGCGATTTCTATTTTATACGGAAAATTGATGAAGCAACGAAATCTGTTACACGCAGGTGCATGAAATGTAAAATGGAATCCAAGCGGCCGTCAACATTTTACGAACTCGATTTAAACATAAAAGGTCATAAAACTATTCAAGATTGCTTGAGAGAATTTATGAATATCGAAATGCTGGAAGGCGACGACAAGTACTTTTGTCAGCTTTGCGGAATGAAGCAAGACGCCCAACGATTCATTTCGTTGACCGAATTGCCGCCCGTACTGAATTTACAGCTTATGCGTTTCGTTTTCGACAAGTGAGAAAACCACGCTTCTGATTGAACTACATCTACATATATGCGTGAAATAACTTTCTTGCTTTACCCGGTACTCGTACATGGTTACTACGTGAGTACCTGGCACTCAAGTCCGGTAGATATAATCGCGCCGATTCTTCTTTTTTTTTTCAATTTTCATTTGCAAGTGCGTGGAAGAGTTGTTTGGTGGTTGCGTTTATTTGCACCACGTTCGCTATTCGGTTCGCTATCCCAAATGTACAAAAAAGGGGCGGATGAGATTGAAACGTCATCGTTATCGTTCGACGGAGGAATACCGAAATCCGTTGTTCTTGAAACTTATTTGCTCGTCTTCTTCGTCAGTACGTGTGGCGAAATAATTGTTTTCGTTATTTTTGCATGCGCGTCGCGTCGTTCGCTCGTCGTTATTATTTTTAATGCGCAGTATTTAGTTGTCAGTTTTTAAAGCGTGCTCAATTCGTTGGTGTTTAAAATCAGCTTAGCGTACGCGTTCGTCAAATTATGATCGAAATCGGTATCGTCCATTCGTTTCCGATTTTCTCGAACGAATTGATTCGCCGGAAGTAGCGTAAATGCGTTGGTTATTCGAAAATGCCGTTCGAATTGCGAAAAATATGTTGAAAATATTGCGCGTACCAAAATGACCGATGGGGAAAGCGAAATATCCGGGTTGTAGGTGAGCGCCGGGCGGCCGTGTTCGTAACACAGAGACTGGAGGCGCTGCGGCGTAGATAGAGAAGATAGTGTATTTCGTGTGACGATGGTTATCTACTACTAATTAAATGAATAAGATACGGTGGCAGAAAGGTGTTGGTAACTGGCTAGCCGTGTAGGTAATATTGCTAGGCACCTGACCTGAAACCTACGTAGTAGTTACTAGTTACCTACTTAGACTTACTCATGGCTACGTTTAGCAAGGGACGGACGCAGCTATGTCTTTTTTAATGTGTAATTTGTATTTTTTTTACGAATCAATATTTGCGCAGGAATACCGGTTACAAGAAGAAATTGAATACTTTCGTACAATTCCCAGACAAATTGAATATGAGCGAATTTTGTCCAAACGTTAAAGGCAACATGGAGTATAATCTGAGCGCGGTTTTGGTGCACGGAGGACGAAGCGCGAATTCGGGACACTACGTCGGTTAGTATCACCTTATACGGTTGTTCACATCTTCGATCGTTACTTTACCTCATGCTCGCGTTACTTACGTACGTAGATGCGCGAAGAAGGTTGCAAAACGTACACTTATTCCGTAAGTGTGCGAACGATTGTATGTGTAGGCGACTAACGTAATCGTATCCTACTCTGGCCACTGGACGATGGTCAGGTAGCAGGTACCGTGCGCATCACGCGACGGAACGTTACCAGTCGCTATTCACGACCTTCGATTTAGTATTATGTACTTGGAATTTGGCTGCGACGGCTTCCACTTCAACTTGAGAAACATTTGTCGAAAAAAAAAAAATGATTTTTTCATAAAACGCGACTTCGTATCGTATCGTATCGTATCGTGTCGTGTCGTGTATTTGGAATTTATTCGTTAACGGTTATTAATGATGCGGCGCCGCGCGGCATCCTTCCGGCCACTCCCTGCCGAAGGAGCTTTGGATTTTTTCGACTACGTATGTGTTAGGTAAAAATAGAATACATCGTACGTGTACTTACCTCTTGAGTGTGTGTAGGTAATCGTTAGGTACATAGGAATTGTTCTCGTAAATTTGCCAGTTTCATTACGGGCAAATTAAATAATAATGCTTTTTTTTTCTCTCTCTCTCTCTCTCTCTTTCTCTCGTTTTAATTTTTATTATTTTACAGCCCATATCTGCGACAGCGAGAGCAGCACGTGGTATAAGTTCAACGACGAGTCCGTCGAAAAAATCGAGGGAAAAAAGTTGAAACTCGGAACCGAAGACGAATACGAAGGTAATGAATGAGAGACTCCGCCGCGCGGCCCTGCTTTCTTTACAGAGCGAGTTAATTTTGTACGTACCTAGCGTCGATGGCACGTGCTACGTAGTAGTGCGAGTACGAGTACGAGTACGTGTACGTGTACGTGTACGTCGGTTTGCGTACTGCCTAGGACGTAGGTCTAGGTAGTAGGTAGCTAGGTACATACTACGTATTATGTACTACCGCTTCTACCGCGTTCGCACGTAACGCACGTACCTATTTAGGGCGGCAGGTTTTGTTTTGTTTTGTTATGTTATGTTATGTTTCGTTTCGTTTCGTTTCGTTTCGTTCGTCATCTCACCTATCGTTATTGCTGTGGTAATTTTTATCGTCATGTTTTACTGGACTACAGACGGCGGGAAAAAAATGAAAATACCACGCGCTCCCAAAGGTTCGTACCACTCGCCGAACGCGTACATGTTGGTGTATACTCGCAGCGACGTTGTGTCGACGTCGACTCCGCTACGCGATGAAACGTGCGGTAAAGAGATCGCCGCCAACGACGACGACGACGAATGGATCTTGCCGTCGCATTTGCAGAATTTCGTTCACGACCACAATCTTCAATTTGAGAAGTGGGTTACCGAAGTGCAGAAGACGAACGTAAGCACGAGCGTAGGCGTAGGCGTACATTTCGCCGAAAGTTGTTTCCTTACGTATACCTATTCGTTTCTATGTACTCGTGTGTACATATATGTTATGTCGGCATGTGTATTTGTAGGATATGGCGGTCGGACGAAATCACCATCAACAATTGGAGATGGCCACCAACATAACCTTATTATCGATCGAATCGGGTTACGATAATTTAGAAGCGGTTCCGACCTCCTGGTTGACGCGCTGGTTATCCGATCCAGACCTGGATAGCGTTATCGAGAATGAGAAATACGCTTGCTGTCACGGCAAATTGAATCCTAACGAAGTGTCTAACGTTAAATACATCAATTCGGAAATGGTACGAATCGACTCGAAGTAGAACTCGAAGATGCTTTTCAGTATTTATCCTCGCTAGCGGTACCTAGTACCTAGCTACCTACCGAATGAAAAATCAATGAAATTCTTATTTGCTCGGCAAACCCATTTTCCTTGTCTCTTTATGTGGTACGCGTTCGCGCACGCGATAAAATGAGCGGGAAATTTGTTTTCGCCCGATTTGGAAATGGGAAAACCGCGGCGATGCGGCGAAGCGCAATATTGCGAACAAATCGATGAAGCGAGGGTAAATACTGATTGACAGCTTCGATGCAATGTCTCGTCTCTCGTGACGGCCAGTAATAATAATCGAGTTTTGTGTTCCGTTCCGTTTTGTTTTGGTTTGTTTTTTCGCTCAGGCTGATAAACTGTTCGATAAGTACGGCGGCGAACCCAGATTCAAATATAGCGATTTTCTTTGTCAAAACTGCGTAATCGCTAAATATTTGAAAATACGCGTGAAAAACCAAATTCAAAACGAATTCAAAGTTATCTCGAACAAATTGAAAACGAAATTTTGCGAGTAAGTATGTATACGCCATCATTATGTTGGTAGGTACCTATACCTAATTACCTACCACGTGTGTATTTCGAGAGATGATGGGGGAGAGGACGAAAATTCGTACTGGCGACTTTTCGACTGTCGCGTGTAGTCGCCATTGCGTTGCGTTGCGTTGCGTCGTGTCGATAATTAAGACATTCGGTAACACCATCTACTACTGGTTGCTTACTTACTACTGATGTACGTCTTGCATCGATTCGAGTATAGCAAACGGATCGAAATTATCACACTTGTCATGACATTCGTTAGGTAGAATGCGTTGCGTATCAATAATATCATTTTGAGACGTCTAGTGTCTACAACTATACACGCAGCGTATTTTCGCTGTATCGAGTTTTATGACCGTTGAATTCTTCGCTCCCCCGTCCTCCTCCTCCTCCTCTTGCCCCCTCTCACCAGTTTGTTTAAACGATGATCTTTATTTTCGCAGGTCTGAAATCGGATATTGGGTAGGAAAACTTTCGTTACGAAGTTGGCGACGGATGGCGTTGGAAAATTTAGAGAACGGAGTACTCGATCGTAAGAGAATCGAATCTTTGCTAAACGGCGCCGAAATGAAACCCGGTAAGGGGGCGAGTGGTGCCATCGCCGCCGCCACTGCTGCTGCTGGTGCTACGTCGTCGGTCACGATTTTGTGTAAAAACGAAGAAAACGAAACTACTCGTACGGAGAAAAAACAAATGATCGTCGCTTTGAATAACCGTGCAAAGACGTCGTACGAGACGCGGCAATCGCACGCTACGAACGGCCAGACTGATTACGAAAAGGCCGGCACGCGAGTCGGAGATGGTCAAACAGAGCGGGAACCGAAGCCGAGACCGAAACATCGATCTGGGGGCGACGATAATCCGAATGCTAACGCTTACGAATGCGAGCGTCGTTGTTCACCACGATTCCTAGTCCTTTCCAAGTTAGAGGAATGCTGTTCGGTATCCGACGCCAATAAAAACGATCCAGTTTTGCGCGAGTTATGCGAACCGTTGAAAAATGTTTTGGGTCGCGTTAAAAACATCTGCGACGGGGCGAGATGCGAGCAAGAGACGACGCCGATGACGAAAACGTCCGCTTCATCGACATCGACATCATTATCTGTATCATCGTATAACGGCGCTTATCACAGTTTTTTGCAAAATCGAGATAAAACGTTGCAAACCCAAACCAGCTCGGCGGACGGCAACAACGTCGTCGACGAACGCAGCACGAAACCAGTCGAAGGTAAAAGTAACGATGGGTCGGTATTTTCCGAAAGTGGCGGAGGTGGCGACGGTGATGGCGTCGACGAACACGGCCGCCATCAGCGTCATCATCATCGCCGTCGTCGTCGTCGTGGTTGTGGTCGCAACGACAATGGATATAATGCCGAGTTCGGTTGTTACTACGACAACGATGATGTCGACGACGACGGCGACGACGACGACGACGACGAAGATGTGAATGGTGGCGATGTAGAAGATGACGACGACGACGACGACGACGACTACGTTAACAACGATTACGACCACGACAAAAATTTTGGTGGCCATGAAGGTGATCGTGACGACGACGATGACGACGACGACGACGGCAGCGGTGAAAACAACGATGAGTGCGACGACAACGTTAACGACATGGACGAGGAAAATAGAATGGAGCGACGTAAAAAACCGAGCCTCCGCCTCCGACGCCGTCATCAACGCGCCTCTTGTCAACGTCCCCGTCGCCGTGATAGCCAGCTGCGTCAAGAGGTTACTAGTTATAGTGCTTGCGCGATCGAAAACGGCAACGACGACAGAAATGCGAATAACGCTATCGAAGTACCCGCGGCAACGGCAACCATGGCCTCGTCGTCGCACCGAATCGTCGATTTGCCTACGCGACTAAACGGCGACGCTACATCGACGGCTACGTTTCGCACCAAATGCGTCGTCGACGATGAAGACGATAGTTCGTACGCGGAAACGAAATTCAACGACGATTTACTCTGTCTTCATGGTAATGCTGTAGTCGTATTCGTTTGTTCATTAATTCCGATCATCGTTGATGATGATGATATTATTGAACTAGTAGCGCGATTGTACTTTTTTTGAAACTTGTTTTCTATCATTTTGCAGGTAATTTATGCGCAGAAGAAAATAGTAGAAAATTAGTTCCCGAACAAGTTTGGCGTTTATTGAAAAAATATTTTCCTTACGCCAACGAATTCACGTCGCTGAGTCAACCTTGCGGCTTATGTAAGGTAAATTCGACATCTATTTGCGATATTTTTCGAATTACGTTGATCGGTCATCCGCTTACGTTATCCGACTGAAAGGCGAAGGCTTTTCGAAAAGGTGTCGAAACTACATACATAGCTCACTTCAACGCACGCTTTGGCAGGCAATGATGCCTGATGGAAATGTGTATGTGTGTGTGTGTGTGTGTGTGTGTAAGATGTATGCGAGCTTACACGTCGTGTTGTATTGTTTTGCAGAGTATTGCTTCAGAGGCGGAAGTAGCCAAAGATATGTACAAAACGGGGGCCGTTATGCAAAAAGAAGTTCTCGGTGATCTGTATGCGGACCGTTGTAGACCGCAGCTTGTTTACCGCCACGCTGTCGACGCCGACGTTGAAAACGTGTTTTATTTGATCAACATAGAATTTATCAATTCGTGGCGCAAATTCATCAGGTATGAAAACATTACGGTACCCTATGCTTATTGATCAAGTATTATTGTTCTTGCTCGTATTCGTATGTATTATTGTAGACAATAGACAAGGTGATCGCTGTTTATCAGCAAGAAAAACAAGATTGCTCAGAAATTAGGCAACAATTTACCTTATTTACGGTTACCAAAAAGTGAAATGAAATGAATTTATTTAGAATTATGCGCAAATGCATACTCGAGAATACACGGCTCTGTGCGAGCATTTAAATAATTTTACTGTGAAACGCGACAATTTGCAACATTTTACTCTTCCTTGAATTTTGTTAATCGAAAGATACCCCCGGAGGGGGGGGGATTTTTCTGGGAAATATTGAACCAACATAAATCGTAAAAATATGTATGGCAAGAGAAATAGAGAAATAAAAAAATATGGCGAGAATTATCATTTTTCAGGTTCGGTAGACAGTGTGGAGTGTGGATACCTTGCGTAGTTGATTTGGGTACGAGGCTGTTGTGTGTTAGGCACTTGCAAACCCTTTTTTAATCGCAGGCATTTTCTCCTTGACTTGTAAATATTAGCTATTGCGATACAATATGAATGCCGAGTAGTATTTATCTCGAGAGAAATTTGTAGAAAAAAAACCTCACCCACAGTGGGCCAGGAGACCCCCTAAAACGTTCGTTTTGCTCAAAAGCCCCGAAAGATCGTTCGAAAAGTGGTTGCCTTATGTTTTTGGGGTCGTAGATTTCAAATTTTGAGGAAAAAGAATTTTTCGAGCAAATGGTAGAGCAGCCCCTCTCCTGCTCTACCATTTGCTCGAAAAATTATTTTTCCTCAAAATTGAAATTTCACAATAATATCGTGTAATATGTCTAAATATATGTTTTCGGGGTCATAGATAACGAATTTCGTACTCAAATTTTTTTGGAGTGTAGGAAGGGCAGGAGGGAGGGGTGAAAATTGAAATTTTACAATAATAATGTACATATGTATAATATGTCGAATTATACATTTAACAGGTTGTAGATTATGAATTTTGTACTCAAAAAATTGTAGAAGTGGGGGTATGGCGTAATTTTATTTAAACCCACCTACTGCCTTACCCCTTCCTCCAACAATTTTTTTATTGCGAAATTAGTAATCTACGATCTCGAAAATGTACATGACATATCACGCGATATTGTTGTAAAATTTCTATTTAAACCCCTCCATTTTTTGAGCATGAAATTCGTAATCTACGACCTCGAAAATGCATATGAAGACTTCACGAGAAGAACGGGTTAACTGAGGTTTTTTTCAAAAATTACTTCTTTTTTTGCCATTGTGTACAATAAACCATGTACTTTTATATGAAAAATGTCGAACTTTTCAAATTTTGTCAATAAAAGCAAAAAAGAATTTTCAAGAAATCAAAAACACGGAAAGAACGGGTTAGCTACTCTAAACAAAGAAAAAAAATGTGCAAAAAGCTGATTTTTGTTTTTTAAATAGTTGATTTATTGTTGTGAACATGAAAAAAAAAATCATAATTTAACAAAAGATAACTCATAGTAGTCCAGGCAAATAAGAAAAAAAGTGGAAAAAATTTAGAACAAAGGTTTTTTTGCGGGAATGTGTTCAGAAGGGTCCCAGTAGTTACCAAAAAAAACCCAAGAGCCCCAAGTGTGAGGGAAATTTTTTGGGGGGTGAAACAACCCCCAAAAATGTTTTTTTTTACATTATTTCAAAATGTATCAATTTTGAATAAAAAATAACCACAGATCTGAAATCTACGTTAAATTTCCGATCTAATGATACCTAACACAACCCTTTTCGAATGAAACATGAGCTCTTGAGGGGGGATCAAAATTACCCATTTTTGAAAATCTCAGATTTTTCAAATCAAAGAGTTGAAATCTGCACCTAAATGATACTTTATCGTGCCTCAACGACTGTCCACGAGTACGTAAAGGATTGCTGTATGTATTTTGACACAATCGCACCCATATGGGAAGGGGGGAGACCCTCTCGCCTCTTCATGATACATTTACCCTATTGGAACAAGCAGACTCGCCGAGCCTTAACCTGGCGGGGTAGTTTACTTTGAGTGAGAGACCTCCCCAAAAAAGTTTGAATCCCCCAGGGGCAAGGGGGGAGCAGGAGGTGCTCAAAATGCACCTCCTTTTGAAAAAAAATTGACTAAAAAACACAAAAAACATCGTTTTTTTCAAAAGGAGATGCATTTTGAGCACCTCCTCTTTCCCCTCCCCTTGCCCCTGGGGGGTTCAAACTTTTTTTGGCAGATCTCTCACTCAAAGTAAACTACCCCGCCCAAATTTAGTCAGAATCCAAGATATGTTTTTTTTTTCACTCCATCCTATTATGTGCGACATCGATCGATAATAGTTTCTTAATTCGACGCATCATCTGCTACTAAATTAATCGAGCCAGCATCCAAGTAGAGGAAAAAAATAGGTAGTCTATGCTCGTACCAGAAACGAACAACATAATCGGAATCTACAGTCTATGTAGTCTAAAATAAAAAGCGACTTACAAGGGAGCTACCCGAGATCGGACACGCGGAATGAAAAAAATTTTTCACAGGCTTGTAGAGCATTACCAAAAACTTCCACAGCCAATATTTTAGCCCCTAAAGTTGACATAGGGGAGAGCTATGGGGGTTTGAATTTCGAAAAATCCCCTAATACACCGAAAAATTACAAAAACCTAAATAATGTAATTCGCGTTCTTACAGCGTTTAGGAGATGGATTTTATACCAGGAAGGTCATCTGAAGATGGAATAGTCGCCTACGTAGGTTCGCGTGTAACATCAGGAGGGGGAAGGGGGATTTTCACTCGTACCTTTTATGCACGATGTAGAAAAATTGTAATAACGACCAATGTATGAGTGAAAATTCCCCCACCCCCTGATGTTACACGCGAACCTAGGTGACTATTCCGTCTTCAGATGGCCTATACCGAGAGCAATTCGTGGTATAAAATCCATCTCCTAAACGCCATAAGAACGCGAGTTATTTTGATTTTTGTATTTTTTCGGTGTATTAGGCGATTTCTCGAAATTCAAACCCCCATAGCTTCCTCCATATCAACTTTAGAGGCTGAAATTTTGGCTGTAGAAGGTTTTGGTAATGCTCTACAAGCCTATGAAACATTTTTTTCATTCCGCATGTCCGACCTCGGGTAGCTCCCTTGTTAGATTGGGTAAAATATTTTAAGAGACCGAAAAAAAACACAACGTTGAAGTCCACGATGACGTACACAACCGTGCTGATGAGAAAAGTTGAAAAAAAAACGGCAAGTTCACTACCCCGCCAAATTTAGTCAAAATCCAAGATATGTTTTTTTTTTCACTTTATTGTATATTGTACATGTGAACGCTTTGATAACATCAAATGGGTCCACCCCCCCATCTCCATATGGGTGCGGATGTGTCAAAATACATACAGCAATCCTTCACGTACTCGTGGACAGTCGTTAAGGCACGATAAAGTGTCATTTAGGTGCAGATTTCAACTCTTAAATTTGAAAAATCTGAGATTTTCAAAAATGGGTAATTTTGATTCCCCCCTCAAGAGCTCATGCTTCATTTGAAATGGGTTGTGTTAGGTATCGTTAGATCGGAAATTTGACGTAGATTTCAAATCTGTGGTTATTTTTTATTCAAAATTGATACATTTTGAAATAATGTAGAAAAAAACCATTTTTGGGGGGTGTTTCACCCCCCAAAAAATTTCCCTCACACTTGGGTCTCTTGGGTTTTTTTTGGTAACTACTGGGACCCTTCTGAACACATTCCCGCAAAAAAACCTTTGTTCTAAATTTTTTCCACTTTCACCTCTTTTGAAGATCAATTTGCCTGGACTATAGGTGGAAAAAACTGATTAATTTCAGAGAAAAAATATGTTAATTTCAAGAAAACACGGAAAGAACGGGTTAATTGAGGCACTTACACGGAAAGAACGGGTTAACTTCTCAGAATGTTGTTCAAACACATTGTGTGTTGTGTGACTTTGAAGCGTTTAAAAAACTTTTGAGAAATATTTGCCGATATAAAATGATTCTAATTGACATTTTGAAAGTAATAAAATCAAAACGAAACTTGAAAATCCATTTTTATTCAGTTCCACTTCAACATTATCTTTAAAACGTTCTCCTGCAAAATTTATAAAATTTCAGTTAACCCGTTCTTCCCGTGAGGTCTTCAGTTTTATTCCAAAAACCATTTTAAATCCCGCAAAAATATGGGCATCTTTCAAGACCTATAATTGAATTATTATTTCTCAAATCAAGAAACCAAATACATGGCTGAATGCGATTTACTTTTCTGATTATTTTCCACTAATTGACATCTCAAAAATATCAACATGAACGGAAATAATATCGCTTCGCAAACACTACATAAGCAAGGTAAAACTGGTAGACTGCACATCGTCAACTTTGGCGCGTGCTGGAGGGAAGGGGGCGGACATCAAACCAACAACACATTAGCAGTGTTGCCAACTTAATCCATAACGATTTTTTTCGCACAAAATGAACGCTTGTGGGGTCTCTTGGCCCATTGTGTGGCGTAGAGAAAAAAATGAATGGCTAATTAAACCTTGCATTTTTTTAACTTTCTTTTTTTTTCTGCTAAAAAATCAAATTAAATGTCCTCGCTGGCGCACCAAGATCTATCAAATGCGTAATAGTAAGCTTACAAGGGAAGTATCCCGACCCAAAGTAAAATTATGACCCCAAGCAAAAAAAAAACAAAAGTACATATGTCATAATAGGACCCCGTATCCAAAATTTCAGGTGCTGAAGTCCATTTCTCGAATTTTGGCGAATTTTTGAAATTTCAAAATTACCTCATCGCCTTGCAAAATTGATAAAATTTGATCTAATCAACGAAAAAAACTGAAACTTGGTAAATACCCTATTATCGACCTCCCGAATCTATTGGAAGCGGCTTCGAGACGTTTCGTAGCCATCAAAAAATTTTGGAATTTCTCAGCGCTGAAAAAAGCCCATAAAAATGGTCCATATGTACTTCAGCACCTATAATCACGGATTACCCATATGTATCGGTGACGTATGTGATCGATTAAATCACAGTTTTTCGAAATTCGTAACTTCGAGTTCAAATTTGTATTCTTGGGCAGAAAATTTTTCTGGAAAAATTTAAAAATACACTCATCGCGCACGCATCGAGGTAAAAAACTGAAATTTGGTCGATTCGACCTTCAGAATAGATTGGAAGCGATTTCAAGACGTTTCGGAGCCATCAGAAAATTTTGGAATTTTCCAGCGCTAGAGAATATCCCATAAGAACGGTCCATATGTACTTCAGCACCTATAATCGCGCATTACCCATATTGGTGACCTATTTGGTCGTTTAAAGCACAATTTTCCGAAATTCGTAACTTTGAGTTCAAATTCGCATTTTCGGGCAGAAAATTTTTCTGGAAAAAATTTAAAAATACTCACACTGCGCACGCATTGGGGTAAGAAAATAAACTGGTGGCTCCGAAACGTCTCGAAACCACTTCCAATCGATTCGGAAGGTTGAAAATAGGGTATCTACCAAGTTTCATATTTTTACCTTGATACCTGCGCGATGGGCGTATTTTTAAATTTTCTGCCCAAAAATACGAATTTTAACTTGTTACGAATTTCGGAAAATTGTGCTTTAATCGATCAAATAAGCCACCTATATTGGTAATCTGCGATTATAGGCGCTGCAGTACATATGAACCATTTTCATGGAGTTTTCAATAGCGCTGGAAAATTCCAAAATTTTCCGGTGGCTCCGAAACGTCTCGAAGCCGCTTCCAACGGATTCGGGAGGTCGAAAATATAGTATATACCAAATTTCAGCTTTACGTTGAATAGATCAAATTTTCATATTTTGTAGGGTTATGAGGATAATTTGAAATTTCAAAAATTCGCCAAAATTTGAGAAATGAACTTCAGCCCCTGAAATTTTGGATATGGGATCCTATTATGATGTGCTTACCATATTTTTTTTTGTTTGTGCTCAAAATTTTACTTGAGTTGGAATGGGCGTTACTATACTACTACATTAAAAAAACAAAAAAAAAACAAAACATAATTTTATTGAAATAAAAGGGTCACAATTATTTCGATACTCGCACCATCCCTTTTACTTGCCGAAGGTTTATACAGGGAAGAGGAGGAGCATTAAATTGTGTGGGAGAAAATACGTGCAATTAGTGGATTTCTTCAATTTACTTTCAATGTCGGATTTAGCTGATAAACAGCTAGACTGATATTCCGGAACCATTGTCTGGGTCCAAATGATGACTCATCGAAATGTATCTCCCCCCCCCAAAAAAATAAAAATTTTTGAGACATTTTTCGCCGAGTTATGTATGGCGTTTTAAAAACTTTTGAGCAGCCATTTTGTGAAAAAACTCGTTGTGTTGAGCCCGAACATTCCTGTCCATTTCCCACGGCGCTCTCGTGGGAAGTACCTGTCAGGGTGTCCATTTTCTGGAATAGTCAGGGAATTTTGAAATTTCCGGCATTTCCGCTGGAATTTTGTAAAAATCCTGAAGAAATTAGGTATCTGAAGTTTTTGGACTCATTTTACGAGTAACTATTATAAATTTTTCAAAAAAAATGTACCTCGCTCCGCTCGGGTCAAATTGATTTTTGTATGTATCATTTTTTGTTGACCGTAATGTACAAGAAAATTGATATTTAAACACACGTTTTTGTCTATTAAATCCAGAGTTTTCAAAAAAATTTTCTTTGTACAGTTTTTTTTGAACACGTACTTTTTGATAACATGTAATGAGAAAGGAGTACCATGATGCCCCTGATCACGATTTTGGAAAAGAATGGGAGAGAATTTGTATTTTTTTAGTCACATTTTGGGAAACTTTACTGGGGCGTAAGCGATGAATTTTCAAGTTTCAAAGGTATTTTTTTGCAAAAATTTCCCCCCTCGTTTCGCTCGGGCTCATCGCATTTGTATATTTCATCAAAATAATTGATATGTATTTCTTCATCGACGTATTATTTATTGGGTCAAGACGAAAAGATTGTACTTAATACTTATTAGGGACTTCCGTAAAATTTATAAAGAAGTACGTGTTTTTTTTGGGGGTGGGGGAGAGTATTGAATTGTGAAATAATTTTTGAATTTTCAGACTGGAAATATCCGAACTTGGACAAAAATTTTCAGAATTGAATTCAAGTTGTTTTTGTGGCCGGAAAAGGGAGTATCTAAAAATCTCATAAAAGTAATGATTTTTGAAAAAAAAAATTGTTGGACATTATGCATTTTAAATCATTCTTTTGCACAATTTCATCACGCGAAAAAACCACCCCTTCTCCATCCTTCAGGAATAACATATTTAAAAGGTCTGGAAAATTTCGAAAAATTTGTCTGGAAAACCTGGAAAAGTCAGGGAAAATCATTTCTGAGATATAGTGGACACCCTGTTTCAGTTTTTGAACACCTATATTTTTTTACGAAAATATTCGCCCTAGCTTCTGTTGGGCTTTATAAAATTTCTATTTTCATCTTTTTTCTTAAAACATAACCTCATTTTTTTGAATAGTTTTTCATTTTTTAAATTTATTTCTACATTATTACAATTTATGTAGAAAGGCAGTGCTGCCAATAATAATTCAAAATTCAAACTCTATACCAGATTTTTTATTGTTTATTTTTTTTTTTGAAAAACATGTATCTTAAATATTTTTACATTACGTTTTACAATTTAAAGAGACGGTGTTGAGTGTTGCCAATATTGCAGATTTAAACTACTTCAAACGGATTTGTACATTTTAGTACCTACTACCTACCTATATAATTTTTCTTCAGCCACCTTTCAAAATCAACTTTCACAAATACCTATGATTTTCATCACAACTTTGATCATCTCTTCCTGCGACAGAATTAAACTAAAGTTTTTTGAAATAATAAAATAACAATTCCCACCAGTTTTCCCGAACAACCAAATTCCCGAATAGAACAAAATCCCGAAAAATGTATTCCCGAATCCATTTTCCCGAACAGACAAGAAATATAAAATTTCTCTTACGTATAGGTATTGGTATTGCTCTTAAGTTTGAGTCATTATCCAACTACGAAATTACCTTTATTTATCAAAATTAATTTTGAACTGTGAACTTCATTTTATTTTTCATTTTTCATTATTTCCTACCTATTATTTTGAGTTATACATTTCTCAATGAAAATTCAATTTGCAAAATTTTTCAAAAAATTACTTTTTCAATTTGAATACAAGAAAGTTTTAAAATAATGATTTTTTTTAAATTTTGGAGGATTTTTCGATCAATTTGATTCCAACGACTTCATTCGATTTTCGTAATAATAAAATTTCATTTGGCTTCAGCAAAAATTTTCATTCGGGAGAATTGCATTCGAGATAATAGATTCGGGAATAAATTTTTCAGAATTTTTTCCATTCGAGAATTGGGTTGTTCAGGAAATTGACCTCGAATTTCCTTACCTTCTTACTCTGAAGTAATATATTCAAACTTATCGGTGATCAAAAGTTTTTACCCTATAGAAAAAAGTACGCTGATTTACCTACGTTGAATTTTGTCTTCATTTTTGAATAAGCCTCTAAATTCAAGATTATTATCCAATTTTTGAAAAATCGTCCAATTTGTGCACAATCGTTCAATTTTTGAAAAATTGTCCCAGCTGCTTTGAAAACCTTGGACCTATTTTGAGAAAACTTGACTAATTTATAAAAAAATGACTGATTTTTTGCAAACTTGTCTAATTCAATAGCAATTTTTCGATTTTCTGATTCTTATACCATTTTATGGAATTTCCTAATTCATAAAAAATCGTACAATTCTTGGAAAACAGTACAATACAATGTTGTGGAAAACCGTAATATTTTCGGAAAATCGTATTCTATTTTTCCAAGGCCAATTTTCGAATAATTCGTTACTATTTTAAATAATTGGTCAACTTTGCAAAAATTGATCAAGTTTTGACTGGCGTGAATTAATAAATTTGAGGCATGTTTTTCATTTTCTGGGGGAAGTGAGATCATTCAAATTTTCAAATTTTTAAGGTAAGGGGGAGTTGGGTGGGCTCAAAAATTTTTAGAATTGACTTTAATCTTTTTTTCAGCCCGAAAAGGAGTATCTAAAGATCTCGTAAAACGTATATTTGATGAATTTGAGAAAAAATCGTTAAACCCCAATTCCCATGCATTTTATATCATTCTTATGCAACATTTCGGGATGTAAGTACATCACGTGAAAGATTACCGCTCCCCTCCCCCCTCCCCCTCCCCCGGTTTACGAATACCATATTCAAAAGGTCTGGAAAAATTCGAAAAATTGGTCTGGAAAACCTGGAAAAGTCAGGGAAAATCATTTCTGAAATATAGTGGACACCCTGCCTGTGTTTTCGCACGTCATGTTCACCTGCCCCATTTTTACAAGTGGGTATGTCCGTTCGTGCACCTATCTATGTATACTTAGTGTCGTCTATTTATATACTTAGGTACTTATAGTAGGTGTAGGTATAGGTACTAGGTACATTACATACATACATCTACTCTACGAAATATATATTATTCGGTTTCGCTTTGAAATTTGCCTAAGCCCGATTTCACCTTTTACGTTTTCTTCGTTGAAATACCTATATCGGGAAGAATTCGACTTTGATACTGCAAAACCGAACCGAACCGAACCGAACTGAAAGTTACGAGTCGTCTTTACGTACATGATGATGGCTGGTACTTTATGCTTACTGTTAGTCCATACTCCATATAGCTGTAACGTTGACCGGTGTGTTGATTTGTAGTAAAGTAAAAGTCGATTTTGAATTCCAAACGCCATGTACGTACTACGTAGTACGTACACGTAGCTACGTACGCGTACGATAGCTAACAAAATTTGATTAGACGCGGTGGTTTCGGTAAGGTAGGCTGGCTCACTCGTCATTCTATAGTAATGGTAATAGTAAGGTACGTCTACGTAGTACGTACTACGTACAAGTTTTCAAGTTTGTTGGTAGAATATATGTACTTGGTAGAATTAACCTTGTCAACTTGTCAAAGTCGAAATAGACTCGATTCGGCGGTTCCGAAAAGTCTGCTCGATGCCAAACGCAACGTACCTAGCTACCTACTACCTACCTATGTACTTAGCTACTTACGTAAGATTAATTCGTAGCCCGGTGCGCACGCTTGCCACGCTGAACATGTCACAAGTACCATTTACAAAGCTACAGCGAAGGTAGTTTTTTTCGTTCTAAGTAATTCCTGGTTTTGTTTTTGTTTTTGTTTTTGTTTTTGTTTGGCTCTATATTTTGCGGTCGCTGTCGCGGGTCGGTACTTCTCTGTATAGGTAATTAGGTATACTGTACCTTACCTACGTTATCTACTTACCGCGCTTCGTTCGTCGAAATCAAAAAGTCCCGTCGCGCTAATGTCGCGCTTTCAAGTTGTACACTCGTTTTTTCGTTCTTTTCCCTTTCGTTACGCCGCGCCGCCGCCGCCGCCCGCCCGCCCGCCCGCGCCCGCCCGCGCTGCGTCGCGTCTCGTCGTATTGCGAATTGCAACGACTAACATATATAGGTATTACTGGTATACCGTACCAAGTTAGTTGTCGAGTAGTAAAACCGAGTAACTACCTGTACCTAACTACCTAGTACCTACCTACATAAATTTCGTCGACATTTTATCAAAATATTTTTAAAACGTTCCGTTTTTGTGTGGGTACCATACCTAAGTTGTACCAGTTGAACCTATCGAGTTTTGAAGGAGGAAAAATATCCGCCCTGTACCACGCGTAACGGGTATTTTTTGGTAATTGGTACCTATTTTTTTATATTCAAGACCAAGTACCTACACCTAGCTAGCTGTAGCTACCTACCTACGTACATCTACATATGTATGTTATGTACTGCACTCTGTACAGTGTACCTACACCTACAGAACGATTACTTACACGAGGCGCGGCTGAAAAGTAATGCACATTTGTCCATAACTTCGGAACGGTGAGCGATAATTTTAATATTGAAAAAAAAAAATTTAAAAAATATCAATTCTTTCTATGTATTTTAAAACATACATGTATTCATCATTCATCAAAGAAAAACAAAAAAAAATAAAGTAAAAAATTAATTTTAAATTTTATCAAAAATTTGGATCACGTAGGGCAATAAAACTGTCAGCAATTGAAAAGACCTTCATATCAAAAAAATTAACAACGGTTGAATAAATAAATGAACAATGGGGATCCGAATTCCGAATACAAAGCCAGGTCGTCTGCCTTGTAAGGAATTTTTGATAAAAATCTTATCTGCCGACCACTGCCTCAAAGGGACTATAAAACCAGTCTTTGTGTTAGTCTAAAAATGCCGACGCAGCAGGTGTTATTGCAAGGGTTCGCAGAAGATATTTTATCTGCCGAACTCTTGTTGATAAATATGATTAAATCGCATCAGAAAAGTTGACCAATCACGAGCTTTCCAACTTTGAGCTCAATTTTCTCGAAAACGGTGAGCTTTCAAGAAAAATTCATGAGAACCAAAGTTGTAGAGCTTGAAATTCCTGACCATCCTTTTGGCCTCCATTTTTCTCTACGATGCACCATTTTCGAGATATTTTCGAAAAACTGAATAAACTTTGAGCTTCAAAAGCTCGACTTTCAATGTATAGATCGACTTCAAAATTTAATCAGCTCTTCTCCTGTACACGTTCTAACCACTGTAAAAATTTCAAGTCGATTGGTCAACTCTAACGTGAGTTATCGCGTCAGAAAGAAATGTCCCAAAAACGAGCTTTAAAGTTGCAAAAACTCAGCTCTCAGTGCGCAGAATTGCACCAAAAACTAATCAGCTCTTCTCCTGCATGAACTACACCTACTGTAAAAATTTCAGCCCGATCTATTCAGTTTAGCGAGAGAAATCGCGTCAGAACCAAAAAGGCTTCAACAAATAAAACAAAAAAAAAAAAAATCCTGATGATCGCTCTAGCGGATTCCCGCTAGAGCGGGAAGTCCGCTAAAAATGAACAGCCATCACCTATTTCATTAATTCAAGATCATATGAAATAAAAAACAAAATTTAAAAAATGCAGCTCTTTCCCTATAAAACTTCACCTTTCAAGTTGAATTATAACTGCTATTCATTTGATTTTTAGGTGAGCGTGAGTGTGAGTGTGGGTGCGGTGCGGGCGTTTTGTATCTGTCGCGTTTTCGCTTTCCTTTGGTTTAGTGGTGGCTGGTGGCCGCGCCGCGCGCCATAGAGTGATTAACACTGTAAGCGATTCAGCTTCGAGCTGGAAACTGGTTGATGGATTGATGAATGATGAATGATGAATGATGAATTTGATATGAATACGATAAGACGATGATGCATACTGTACTGTACCTAAGTGAAGTGAAATGAAGTGAAGTGAAGTGAAGTGAAGTGAAGTGAAGTGATCCGCGAAGCGTTGCGCAAGTAGGTGGTGTGGGGTAGCTAACGGAATAAGAAGGCGGCTAGTGCGCCAGGCGCGCTTGCTGTCTCTGTCTCTGTCTCTCGTCGTGTGATGATGGTGTGATGGTGTGAGGTTACGGCATTATATAATGTCCCGGTATGTAACTATCTGACTGCGTGGTGTCTGGGCCGTTGTTACGCCGCGCCGCGCCTTTGACATTTTTTGCGTTGCCATTGGCAAAAGCAAATAGCTAATTTCATTTCATAAAATATCAAAATATGAAACATCTCCGTGTCGCGTACGTTTCGATATACGTACACGTACCGTACCGTACCGTACCGTACCGTATCGTATCGTATCGTATCGTATCGTATCGTTTATTTGATAGCGGTTTGATATCCGTATCCGCATTCGCATCAAAGGCGGGTAGGTTGTGTCGTGTTGGTGTTCTTCTGTTCGGTTGGTTTTGCGTTATTCACGGCGACGAAGAAGACGACGACGACGACGACGACGACGACGTCGTATAAGCGACGATTTTGAGTTATGAGTAAACTACACCCTTTCTCATCTTTTAAATTCGCTGCGACCGACCGAGGAAACATTTGCCCCAGTGATTTAGATACATAAATCACACGTACGTTACCGTTGGTCGCGTTTCGTTTTTCTTTTCGCGTGTTGTTTGTCCCCTTATCGTAGTCGTTTTAGCAGCCGCCACCGCCACCGCCACCACTACCGTCATCGTCACAAATTGCAGCGCCGCAGCGCAGTGTCTTGGGTCGTGGGTCTTGGGTCTTGGGTCTTGGCGTAGCGGAAAATATTTAATCTGCATTTTCTTTTAGCCGATCGTCTTTTTGTCCATTTGCTTTATTACTCTCTTACCACGATGTCCTTCTGCTGCAGCCTCTCAATGACGACCGCCACCCCGTCACCGCGTCGCTTCGTCGTCGTCGTCGTCGCAGTACTACGTCACTCGTATACCCACTAGTCAGTAGTCAGCTAGTCACTATCCAGATCCGCTCGCACTCGCACTCGCACTCGCACTCGCACAGTGGTGTAACCTTATTCAAGTGCAGGCTACGGCTACGGCTACGGTCACAGCTACAGCTGTAGGTATGCTTACGTCGCGGCGCATAGATGTACGTAAACGTATTGCTATGTAATATTGCGTACCGTGTGCGAGCAACCTTTTTCTTCTTCTGTTTTTTTTTTCTTTTTTTTTAAGTCTTTTTTCTCCCTAAACAATTTTTCGTCGAACCCTTTATAAGCCTATCGTATCTACGTTGGTGTACGTCTACGTATGTATGTATGTAGATGTACTACAAACTACGAACTACGAACTACGTAGGTGGAATGGTGGATACATAATTACATAATTATGTAGAATTGTAGATAGATAGGTTGGCCCATACATATATTCTCCCCTACAATTCAATGCTCCACATTTCCCCTTTTTGGTTTTACAAACCCACGGTGCGTGTATGTGTGTGTGTGTGTGTGTGTGTGTGTGTGTGTGTGTGCGCGCGCGCGCGCGCGCGTAAGTGGGGGGGGGAGGGACATTGAAATGACTGCGACCCACTTTATTCCAATAAATGTTTTCAATTTGAAAAAAAATAACAAAACACGGTAGGTACCTAGACCGAGATAGCTAGGTAAATGGTGTATGCTATACGATGTTTAAGTACCTACTACCTACATCGAAATCGATAAATACGAGTATGTAGTAAACTCCAAAAAGTATACGAATTCACCTTATAGTGTAGACAAATTAGCGCTATTTTTAAGAAATAAAAACGTTTTTAGCTAGCCAAGATTTTACCGCCGAAAACTGTCGAGGGTGGTCCCCTGACTAACCCCTAAAAAGTCCGCACCCCCTAGACCCCTTGCTAAATTTTTTATGGAGGCTCCACCCCCTCAAAACTGGGGTTTCCCGAATAACTTCTCAGGATTTGATTTTACGGCAAAAGTAGCTCAGTACTTTTTTGTTCTACGCTCAATTTCAAACATCTTTTGTATGAACATTTTTTTTCGTACGACCAATGTCAGAGGAGATGGAGCGTCCTGAAGGAAAGGAGGTTTTGGAAAATATGATATTATTTGAAAACGCGATAACCTATGTATAAAATCGCACTAAACTGTATGTTTTGGGCATGAAAATAGTAGTATTAGTATTACGTAAATTGATGGTATTAATACAACTTGACCCCCAATTTCCCTCCCTATGTACTCACCCCACCTTACCCACTTGTTTTTATTTAGCACTAGTAATATGACTGAGGGGTGGGGAGGGGTGGACACAATGGGAGGGGGAAGAGGGTAAAAATGCTTCATGATCATCTTTCCCCCTCCTATGTGTCCACCCCACCCCACCCCTCAGTCATATTACTAGTGCTAAATAAAAACAAGTGGGTAAGATGAGGTGAGTACATATAAGGAGGGAAAAGGGGGTCAAGTTGTATTAATACCATCAATTTACGTAATACTAATACTACTATTTTCATGCCCAAAACATACAGTTTAGTGCGATTTTATACATAGGTTATCGCGTTTTCAAATAATATCATATTTTCCAAAACCTCCTTCCTTCAGGACGCTCCATCTCCTCTGATATTGGTCGTACGAAAAAAAAAAATGTTCATACAAAAGATGTTTGAAATTGAGCGTAGAACAAAAAAGTACTGAGCTACTTTTGCCGTAAAATCAAATCCTGAGAAGTTATTCGGGAAAAACCAGTTTTGAGGGGGTGGAGCCTCCATAAAAAATTTAGCAAGGGGTCTAGGGGGTGCGGACTTTTTAGGGGTTAGTCAGGGGACCACCCTCGACAGTTTTCGGCGATAAAATCTTCGCTAGCTAAAAATGTTTTTTTATTTCCTTATTTGCTTACACTATTGCGAAAAAACGTAATCTTTACGGTACGGCTGCGGCTTGATGTTGGTGGTTAATGGTTATATTCGTATGTGTACCGGTAATACCGGTATTGTGCTTGTGCTTGTGCTTGTGCACTACGATACCTATGTTAGTGAGTGGAATTTTCCAAGTACATACTAGGGTGCGTCATGGGACATTTTTTTTGAAATGTTGAGGTCTTACCCGTTATTCTTGTTCCTTTTAATGAAAAAATGATAACCCTAAAAAAATTTTCAAAAAAAAATAATTTTTAGAGGTGGCGCTTTTGAGTTGAAAATTTGATACCTAATCCAATGTGAAAAATTTGCTGAAAATTAAAAAATACGGTTTTTCGACTAAAAATCAATTCATTTATTGAGGATGAACTAAACAAAAACGATTAATTTTAAAAATTAAAAAAATATACACACATTGATAAAAATTTCATATGTCTATTTCAAGTTTTTTTTCGACGGAGTTGGGAATTTTTGGCGATGTAATTCAACAACTTGTAGTAAATACTGTTTTTGCGTTTCATCGTTTACAACGGAGTTATGTTACATCGTATTTGCCTAGTTAAGGGGGTATGAAATCAGTTTTTTTACGTGTATTTTCATGTTCCTTTTTCTCGATTACCAGAAGAGGTGGAAGGCTGAAATTTGGAGGGTAACTAGAGTCAACTTTGAGTTACACTTTAACGAGGGGATTTCAAAATTTAGTTCATGCTTCCGAAATTAAGCTTACACGTAGAAAGCTCTCTTGAAACACCATGTTTTTTGGCATACCTACAAATAATTCTTCAGCCTGTTCCATACGTGATAAATTAAAAAGCTCCCGTCTATTTATAGAAAAAAAATTTGCTGAAGAAAACAAAAAAAAGTAAGTTGATCGATACAGTCGTTCCTGAGAAAAAGGTACATGAACATTGAAAACGTACATTTTGAGAAAAACAGCTTTAAAGTTCGAACTTTATTTTTCATACATGAACTTCAGTTTAGTTGTACTACTGAGGTCCAGGTGTGAATGATCTTTTTTTTTTTAATTTTTGTTGAAGAACAAGGTTGATCAAATAATTCTGGTTGAGAATTTTGAGTTTGTGGCTGTTCTTTTGTATCAGCATCTGATTGGATAACTTTCAGTTTGCCAAAATTTTCCCTAAATTCTAGGAAAATCTTGATCGTAAAAATGTAATTTTTCAACCTTAAGAAAAGTGATTTTTAAAAAGTATTATGTATCATTTTGAAAAGAATAAAATAGAGAATTCAACTCCCTAGAAAACTCAATTTTGGATTTCTTCACCAAAACTGATTTCATACCCCCTTAAAGGTGTGGCATGGCGCCACAGTGACAGACCAGCGAGTTTCCACTGTAACAGCGTATTTGTGTGCATTATACCTAGCTAGATTACACTCGCAATATTCAACCCAAAAGCGCCACCTCTAAATATTATTTTTTTTGGCTGAATTTTTTTGTGTGGTGTTTTTTAAGTAAAAGGAACCATTTTAGGGGGTAAGACATCAAAATTTCAAACTTTTTTTTTTTACATATAAATATGACGCACCCTAGTACATACATAGGTGATAGGTGTAAGTAGTAGATAGCTATAGGGTACTTTTCTCTTTAATAGTTAATACACCTGCAGTACGGTACGCTACAGTACTGTCACTAGGGTATTTACGAAGTCGAATATTTCAGCGCGCCGCGACACCTTGAAAATGAAATGTGCCCTGTCTCGTTTACCCAGATCTTGGATTTTCGGAATGTCAACGTCTTGTATAGCGGCTTTCTCGTTTGTGTAGCCGCGTAGGTTTAGGTGTAGGTGCAGGGAGCAGGGTGCAGAGTGCAGGTATGTACTTGGTACTTACTTTTTTTTTACGTGGATTCTAATTCAATGTTTAATTTACCTGCGTGCGCGTGCGCGTGCTGGTGCTCTCGTTCGCGCTCTTGTTCGTATCTATCTACATAATCGTATTCGTATTCGTATTCGTATTCGTATTCGAACGGCTATTCGATTTCATTCGACCAACGCACGAACGAATGAACCGAATCAGCGTTCGGTTTGCAAGGCCCAAGTTCTAAACTGCAAGAGGCAATTATACCAATTGACAGGGCCCGGGGCCCGGGTCCTGGGCTCATGGGTCTGGTTGTGAGAGTACCTATGTAGGTTAGGTAGTAGGTCTAGGTAGTAGGTAGTAGGTACGACCGACGTCTATCGGTCTATCGGTCTATCGGTCTATACTCTATAATACGTAGGTCTACGTGGTAGATGTTTGCTAGATTAGATAGCTTCAACTACAAGTTTTTAGCTAGATAGCTATTAGCTACTACGTAGTAACTAGCTCGATACTCGATACTCGATACTCGATACCCCTATATTATCCGTATTCCTATCGCTTCCCTTAGCTATTTTCCAAGTGCCAGGTATAAGCACAGGAGAGAAGGAGAGATGCGTACTGTGTAGTGTGAGTGAGTGTGTCAAAAGGGTTGGCGAGGCGAGGTGAGGCGAGGCGAGGCGAGGCGATGCAAACGTACGTAAAATGTGTAATAGCGGTAACGGTCGTTAGTCGAAATTTTTTCACTAGTATACGATACGAGAACGGAGATGTCGTCGTTAAGGCGCGCGCGGTCTAAAATTAAAAGGACTAATTTGTCAACGTTTTAAGCTCGCATGAAAATCGTACAGCACCGCCGCCGCCGCCGCCGCCGCAGCGTCCAGCCTATACAGCGTACGACCTACGACCTGCGGCCATAACAGATATGACGAGCGCGATACGATTAGAAAAGCTTGATGTATGCGTACGGTACGGTACGGTACGGTACGGTGCGGTGCGGTGCGGTGCGGTGCCGTGTCGTGTCGGTGTCGCGTAACGATACAAAAAATTTCTAACGCAACGCAACGCAACGCAACGCGTAGGCCAACCCTAAGACCCGACGACCGTAATCTTTTTAATTTAAATCGTTTTCGCAAACCTTACGTCGCCGTCGCCATCGCCTTCGCCGTCGCTCTATTCCCGAAATGACAGACTACACGAGCAAGCTTACCCTTGCCATTGTTTATGTAACGACGCGACGCGACGCGACGTCCTTTCTTCCTTGTTTTTTTTTCTTTTTTGTTTGTTTTTTTTTCTTCCATCATGCTACTCGGAAATCCTAATACTTATGTGATGTGTGCGTATGTCGGTATGCGTATGCGTATGCGTAGGTGCAGGTGTAGCGCGCAGACGTATGTACATTACTATGACATACTGTAGCTAGCTAGTAGCTAGCTAGCTACCTACATACGTATAACATGTACCGAGACTACCGACTAGCTGACTAGCTGACTAGGCGGCTAGGCGGCTAGGCGACTACCAGCTACCCAGAGTATCTAGATCTACCTAACTACAAAAAACAACAACAACACAACACAACACAACAAGAAAAACAATGAGCGCTACGCTGGAAAAGCAAACATACAATATATAATCATAGGCCTCGGTTTGGTTTACAAAGGTATTTCGCACTGGTGGATTGCAACATTTCGCCAATTTCACCTCTTGCTTTGTTTGGAAAGGCTGCGGTTGCGGCTGCCGGCTGCTAGTGCAACTGGGGTTTGGGTGTGCTGTTGTCAGCGCGGCGCGCGCGATGACGGCAAATTCTGCGATGCGATGCGTGAACTGAAAAGCGAGTAGCTGTGCCGAACGGAGGTACAAAGTACGAAGCGAAAGTAGAAAAGCGGCGTGGCGCGGCGTGACGTGACAAGAAATCGTTTTCAAGGAAACCGAAACAACGAATACTCGCGCACCCATAGCTATACGTAGACATACCTAGGTTTAGGTAGCTAGGTACTTACTTAACTACTTACGTGGAACGCAACAACGCAACGGGAGAAAGCGAAAAAAAATGTTGCCCTTGTTATAGGTAGTAGGTAGTAGGTACTGGAGCTAGGTAGTAGATATAGGATAGGTACCTAAACCATAACTACGACCACGCTGCTTTGGATGCGTTGTCCCTTCCCCGCTGCCCGCTGCCCGTTCATCGTTGCTCGTTGCTCGTTCTGCACGTTTCGGCTTTACAAAGGAATACCTACAAGTAAAGTAGACGCGACAAAAACAACGCTACCCGTGAAAGGGTATTAAGCGGACGCGGACGCGAACGCGAACGCCCCTAACGTTGGCGATCCGACCGACCGACCGACCGACCGCGGTTCGTCCGCTGCAAATTACCCGTCTCTAATTAAGTGTGAATTATTAATTACGACGCGACAAGCAGCGGTTGAAAAGTCTTCACCGCGGTACACGCGCTTATTATACGACAATGACTTTTGCAAGTTGCGAAAGCTTCAAGATGAAGGAAATTGGTTGATTGTTGATGACGGTTCACGGTGCACGATGCACGGTGCGGTGGTTAACATGCCGTCTTCGTCGTCATCAAAAATATATTCTCCCTTTCGCATCGCATCGCATCGCGTTCTCCTAACCTCTTTGCTCTCTCGACATCATCCGCGCGATGACGGCAAATTATGCGATGCGATGCGTGAACTGAAAAGCGAGTAGCTCGAACGGAGGTACAAAGTACGAAGCGAAAGTAGAAAAGCGGCGTGGCGCGGCGTGACGTGACAAGAAATCGTTTTCAAGGAAACCGAAACAACGAATACTCGCGCACCCATAGCTATACGTAGACATACCTAGGTTTAGGTAGCTAGGTACTTACTTAACTACTTACGTGGAACGCAACAACGCAACGGGAGAAAGCGAAAAAAAATGTTGCCCTTGTTATAGGTAGTAGGGTAGTAGGTACTGGAGCTAGGTAGTAGATATAGGATATAGGTACCTAAACCATAACTACGACCACGCTGCTTTGGATGCGTTGTCCCTTCCCCGCTGCCCGCTGCCCGTTCATCGTTGCTCGTTGCTCGTTCTGCACGTTTCGGCTTTACAAAGGAATACCTACAAGTAAAGTAGACGCGACAAAAACAACGCTACCCGTGAAAGGGTATTAAGCGGACGCGGACGCGAACGCGAACGCCCCTAACGTTGGCGATCCGACCGACCGACCGACCGACCGCGGTTCGTCCGCTGCAAATTACCCGTCTCTAATTAAGTGTGAATTATTAATTACGACGCGACAAGCAGCGGTTGAAAAGTCTTCACCGCGGTACACGCGCTTATTATACGACAATGACTTTTGCAAGTTGCGAAAGCTTCAAGATGAAGGAAATTGGTTGATTGTTGATGACGGTTCACGGTGCACGATGCACGGTGCGGTGGTTAACATGCCGTCTTCGTCGTCATCAAAA
Organism: Pseudococcus viburni; assembly: GCA_033439095.1. NCBI lineage: Eukaryota > Metazoa > Arthropoda > Insecta > Hemiptera > Pseudococcidae > Pseudococcus > Pseudococcus viburni. The sequence continues at coordinate 285,841 of JAVBJF010000329.1, read as the reverse complement.
ATATATTCTCCCTTTCGCATCGCATCGCATCGCGTTCTCCTAACCTCTTTGCTCTCTCGACATCATCGTTACCACTCGTACCTAACTTCCTACTCTCTGGAATTCCGTCGCGTCGCGTCGCGTCGCGTCATGGTCACAACAGCAGGTCACCTCGCTTCGTAGTAGGTCTAGGTACCTGGTACCTGGTACGTGGTACCTTCTATTCAAGATGACGAAAATGTTACTTGAGAATGCGGAAAAAAAGACCGCTCGCAGGTCGCAAATCACCTACGCCTGGTGCAGCGCAACGCAACGCAAATGAGCCATTTACAACTACGTATTCACGCTGCGCTATATTATATGTACTTACATAGTACATCTACATACTACATATTATGGCGATGGCGTACATCTACTTCTACATACCGTACATACCGTACATACTACATACGTATGTAACTATGTACATTTTTAAGTACATATATGTGAGCCTGGATATAGATATAGAAACCACCCTTAGCCTTAGGTGTAAAAAATTGCTTTTTGAGTGGAGGTTCTCCTTTGATTCTATACCTTCTGAAACGCCCAAAATCAGTGTCAACTCAGAAATCAATTTTTTACACCTAAGGGTGGTTTCTATATTATCCAGGCTCACATATGTACATTGTACATTGTACATTGTACACTATACCTATATGTACCCTAATGAACATTGCGGTGGTCGGTGGTCGGTGGTCGGCGGTCGTAAGAGTGCGTAGCAAAAATTGAAATAAACGTAAACGTAAACGTGATACGGGAGAGCTGTTGCCGCCCTCGCCCTCGCCCTCGCCTTCGCCTTCGCCTTCGCCTTTGCCAACACAATGGTAGGGTAATGTAGCCTTAGCGCCGCGCTGATGCGCCCGAATATTTTTGATTAATTGCTGCTAACCTTCGTAAGCTTCTTCTTACGTTAGCTCTAGCATCGGCGTTAACGTTAACGTTAGCGTTAGCGCTAAGGCCTTGTTAGGTTTTTGGGTGTTGGTTGTGTATGACACTTGACTCGCTAACATCTATTATTCTGCACTCTCTCCTTGGCCTCGCATTCCGAGTCCGACCTCTATTGTGTTCTGCCTTTGAAGTGACAACATTACATTAGATAAACATTGGCATTGGCGTCGTCCGCGACTCGCGACTCTCTTCCGTTCCGCTTCATTCTCGCTGCTGTTCTGTTTTTCTTTTTTTTCCTCTCCTCTCCTCTCCTCTCCTCTCCTCTCCTCTCCTCTCCTCTCGTCACCTTTTACACTCCCTTTATTTAGCGATCGCCGCGCCGCGCGCGCTCTTATCGTATCTGAAGTTACTCGTGTACATGCGACATGCAGTAACAGACGACTGCGAGACAGTTCAGTTCGGCTACCCACTGCGCGTAAAAATACAATTAAAAAAATGTGCCGGTAATAGGTAGTTTTTAATGATAAGTAATATATTTGTATACTCGTACGTAGGTAGTAGGTAGTAGGTAGCTAGGTACGTTAGCCCACTAGCGGTTACTCGCCCCTGACCAAAACTGTAAGCCAGTGATTTCGGCATTATTCGTTGCTTTCCGTGTTCTATCGTATCACGTGTAATTTTTTTCATTTCTTTTTTTTTTCGTTTCATACTACTTAATTTAATTTTTCCAAGTTCAAAAATTTTCAACTCTAAATTTTTTCGGTTTCTACAATTAATTTTTTTTCCAAGCTGCATATCCAATTTTTTAAATTTTCTCATTAATAAATTTTTTTCAAAGTTTTTACAACTTTGATTTTTTAAAATTTCATACTGTTATTACTTTTTAAAATTCATTCTAGTTTTCTATTAAATTGAAAGAGATTTTGAAAGGTTGAAAACTTTTTATTAGAAAATTCAATTGGAATAATGTTTACGAAATTTTCAATTGGAAAAATTGTTTGGTTGAAAAACAAATGAAAAAAAATCTGAATTATTGAATCCAATTTTCGGGTTGGAAGAAATTTTAAAAACCATAGAATTGAAAAAATTTAATATTAAACTTTTTCCCACAATAGGGCTGTTGAAACTACGTCATTCGGGGTCATAGGAACAAATTTATCAAAGCTTTGAAAACAATATTTAAGCCTGAACGTATATTATTTTTTCAAAAATTAATGAACTGGTGGGGGAAAAAACATACTATTTGTACGTATTCAACTATTTATACGGAATTTTCACGAATTTATCAACTTTATTGCTAAAAAATGAAGTTTTGTGACAATTGTGAAAATAATAAAATTTGTAGCTGTAAAAAAATACATTGAAAATTTAAAATTTTCCCATCAAAGAAAAAAAGGTCATCTTTGTTTTTTCAATATTTTTTCTTCCAACTCAGTTATTTGAAAACTTTTTAAAAATATGAAATTGAAAAATATTTCAATAATCAAAGTTGGAAAAATGTTGAGAAAATTTAAAATTAAAGAAATATTAAGAGACCAGTGATTGATCCCGTTTTGTAGGTATTTATCCCGTCCGTCGTTGATCCAGTTTTTAAAAAACATATCGAAAATAGTAAAAGTCATTCATTCCGCTCAACATTGCTCCCGTCCGTTATTGTTTTAGATGAGTTTTCGGATACGAAATAAACGGAGAATAATTGTATTTTTCATATTTTAATCAACTTCATAAACTCGTCTTAACAAAATTATAACTAGACAGTAGACACACTGTCATAATAGCGGACTTCCCTTTTATTTTGTGTATTGTCAAACTAGAAAATTGACCAATCACAAAGAATTCTAACTTTCAATTAACTTTATTCTGGTCTAAAAATGACGACATAGCAGGTGGCCCATCACAAAGAAACAGCAACAATAGAAATTCCATTCTAAATTTTACCAAATTTCATTGTTTTTTTTTCTTCGCGATGGACCACCTGCTGTGTCGGCATTTTTTGACCAGGACAAAGAATTTTATTTTTTAAACATTTGTTAGTTTTATTACTCCATGTGACCAGAATTTTGAATAAAAATTAGAATGGAAATTTTTCATTTGCCGACCCTCTGCTGAGAAATATGATGCCGCAAAGAGGCCATAAAACCTGTCTTTTGTCTTGGTCTAAAAATGCCGACACAGCAGATGGCCCATCGCAAAAAAAAAAAATATCATAATAAAAATCCCATTAAAAATCACGTCACATCCGTCGGCTATACCACAAAGAAAAATAAACACAATCGAAATTTCATTCTAAATTGTATCACAAATTCAGGTCACGTAGGGTAAAAAAATGAACAAAGGTTGAACTAATAAACATAACAAAGGGAACCCGAACACGCTGGTCCAAAAATGCCGACACAGCAGGCGGCGTATCAAAGAATTTACATTTCATTGAAAATTTAGGTCACCTAGAGCAATAAAACTAACAAAGATTGAAGAAATAAATGTAAAAAAAGGAATCCGAAAAATATAAAGCCAGCGTTTTCCATCACAAAGAAAAACAAAAAAATAACAATGAAAATTTCATTTCAAATTTTATCAAAAATTTAGATTATAGGGAAATAAAACTGTCAAAAATTGAAAGGATATTCATATCGAAAATTCAGGTCAAGTAGGGCAATAAAATTAACAACGGTCGAATAAATAAATGTAACAATGGGGATCCGAATACAAAGCCGCCGCGCCGTCAGCCTTGTAAGGAATTTTTGAAAAAGATTTTATCTGCCGACCGCTGCCTCAAAGGGGCCATAATACCAGTCGTTTGTGTTGGTCTAAAAATGCCGACTCAGCAGGTGGTATAGCAGAGGTTCAAAGAAAATATTCAATTTGCCGACCCCTTATTGAGAAACATGATTAAATCGCATCAAAAAAGTTGACCAATCAAAAGCCTCCAAACTTTGGGCTCAATTTTCTCGTAAATGGTGAGCTTTTAAGAAAAAGTTCTCAGAACCAAAGTTGTGGAGCGTGAAATTCCTGACCATCCTTTTGGCCTCCGTTTTCCTCTATGATGCACTGTTCGCGAGATATTTTCGAAAAACTAAGTGAACTTTGATCTTGAAAAGCCCGACTTTCAATTCACGGATCGACTTCAAAATTCAATCAGTTCTTCTATACACATTCTACCCACCATAAAAATTTCAAGTCGATCGGTCAACTCTATAACGTCAGTTATCGCGTCAGAAAGAAATGTCTCAAAATGAGCCTTTAAAGTTGCAAAAACTCAGCTCTCAGGGCACAGAATTGCACCAAAAACTAATCAGCTCTTCTCTTACATGATCTACACCCACTGTAAAAATTCCAGCCCTATCTGTTCAGTTTAGCGAAAGAAATCGCGTCAGAAGGAAAAGGCTTCAACAAAAAACAAACAAATAAATAAATATTTAAATAAATAGATAAATAAATAAAAAAAAAAACCTTGTACGAATGTGCATTTCGGTGAAAGTACAGATAAAAAGTAAAAAGTAACGATATCACAGACTTAAATTATAGGTCGCTTCGTGCGTCATGAATGGTGTATGGTGGGGTTGCATAGCTGATTTTGGCTGATTCCCCTGAATAATTGGTAAACTCATATCAGTCTTTGTACACTCTGGAAGTGTAAATGATAACAGTTTACCACAACTCTGCAACCAGTCTTTGGGTTTATTTCACGAGACCAGGTCATGGGGTAGAAAGGACAACAAACTGGTAGAAAAAAGAGCGAAACAATGGAAAAACGTTTGAAGGGCATTTAGTAGAAAGGACAACTGGTAGAAAAAAGACAATGTACCTACTCCTGTTGCTAACAGTTGTATTGTAAAATCATCTTTTATAAAGCAAATGAAAGTTGAGAACTGTTAGGCTGGACAAGTGATAGAAAGTTAATTAAGTTTTGATAGGCTAGTAATAAATAAAAGTACCTAGCTACCTACTTATCCCTTTTTCCTTTTAATTTTCTAATTTGCACCGCTTGTCCATTTTGTGAATTTTCATATGCTACGTGTAAAAGATAATTTTTCAATTTGAAGGTTGACAACTACATAATTATAATAATATTATATATATAATTCCATTTTCCCAGTTTTTTTCCCCCTATACCAGTTGTCCTTTCTACCAAGTGCCCTTTCTACCTTTCAGATATTTTGTTTGCTTAAAATCAGAATATATAAAGTAATTACATACATATTTCTACCTACTGCATTTTTTTTCGTTTTTAAATGCAATAGGTTGGCAACAGAAATGTTTTTCTCTTTTTCTCCCTTTTTTCTACCAGTTGTCCTTTCTACCACGTGGCATGGCATGGTACCGTTTTTTTTCTGAAATACTTTTTCAAAAAAATTAAACTTTGTAAGTGGATTCAACTGGTGGTTTTTCCACTCTAAATGTTGTTCGGTCAATTTTCACTGGTTTGCAGTTAAAATTTACTGATTAAAATATACAAAATTGAGTTACTGTCGAATCAGTAAAACTTCGCTGATTCGTTCGGTAAAAAAAATCATCTCTGAATCAGTTGAAAAACTTCCAAAATTTCAGGAAATTTTGTAATGTACGAAATGAATTGGTAATATTTTACTGAATCATATTCGATTAAATTTTAACTTTTACTGATTCTGCAATATAAAGCCGTAACTCTACATTCGTTTTTCTATTTCGGTACTCTATACGTAGTTACGTCGTACCTAGTTATTTATTTTTAGCCTACACCTATTAACCACATAATTGAGTGTATGTATTTGCCTACCTAACATGGCTACCTTACCTACTCGATCGATTGTGTAAGTAATTTATTGTCGTCATTTTGTTTTCACGCTGCCGTTACAGAGAAAATGGAAAGAGGGAACCGCCGTATTCGATTAAAAATCAGTCTTGGTTGCTGTGCGCGGATCATTCGGGATTGCTGTATGATCTGAACGACTTGAATCAACGAATGCCGAATACGTAAGTATCGCTATCGCATCCATATTTAATACCTACTAACGTTAGTTATTTAATCGTGACGTCGCGTCGTGCAACGAGTCAGGTCTACGCGGCTCATTTCAGGCTAATGTGCCGTGAAAATTGAGCTGAGCTATCTGGGTTGCGGTCGCCCTGTTTTTCTCTTTTTGTAATGCGCACAGATGGGGAGGAGTGGGAATTGCTACAATGTTATACAGTTTTTTTTCCCAATATTTCGGTCCGCACGTAAATAATATAAAGGATTTTTATGAACCTTTTAGAATTGCGACTTTGAATCGACGTTACTTCAAAGGGTGTCGACTTATGATATCTGCAAATCTGAATGGTTCAAAATCCTTTATATTGCTCGCAGAGACCAAAATATTTGAAAAAAACAACAACAAAAAAAAACAGTAGAATATTGCGGTACCTCCAACTCCTCCCTACGAAAACGTGTGAAGCGCGGATGTGAGCCTATTTTATGTAGATCTCGGGTCTCACCTCTACTATCCGAATATCGTATTGAAAATTTGTTCCCGACCGTGTGTAAGATGTAAGGGCAAAAAACTGCGATTTTCGGGGATTTTTTATAAACATTGACAAATAGGGAAGCTTTTGTTTTGAAATTTAGGACACTTGTAGTTATTGGATTTCAAAAGTAACAGCATATTCGTGTTCGGGGAGGTTGAAATACACGTATGAAATCAATTCCAGGAACTCCGACTACGCTCAACCTTACCATATGAAAGGCTGAAGCCTCAAAAGACTACCCTCGCACCTTTTATGGTAAATTTTGAATGGCTTCCCTTCTCTAAAATTTTATTTCGGTCTTGTTGTTTATCATACCAACTTTCATGCAACTTTTTTTTTTTGAAAAATTTAGTTTGCGATTGCACTTTAACGCATGAGGTAAGGTTGCCATGTATGAACCCTTCCCTAGTATGAACCCTGGCCTTTTCTCGTCCGTTATGGTATGATGGTTTCTTGTCAAAAAAAAAAAAATCAGCAGTTGTTCTCGATGCCAAAGATGATGTACATGTAAAAACTTCCATTCTACAACCCCCTCCCCCTCTCCAAATGTAAAGCCGAAAAACAAAATTTCACTATTCAACTTTTTGTGTGATAATTGTTCATCGATTCTTGTTTTAAAAAATTCGTTTCGTATAAGTTGTAGTACATTTGCAGTACTTTTGAAAGATATATTTATTTGGTTTTGACATCGGATATTTCCAGTTCGAGATAAGTCGATTTTAAAATTAACGGTTTGAAGGATCGTAAGGAGGACCCTTTAGTTTATGTTTTCATTAGGTATCAAAACGATCAAAATTTTGTAATTTTGTGTGATTTTTGACTCATTAAGTTAGGAATGAGTGAAGTTTAGAAAGCACGGACCCGCTCTCCCTCCCAAAAAATGAATTACATAGTTTTGTAAAGACCTCTGGGGAGGTGGGTAGGGGCGGGTCTATATTAGGCGCCTAAATTGTTTTGAAAAATCATCTTTTTACTTTGAAAAAATCGCTAAAAATTAGGGGAATTCATTACTTCCAAGGTCCTTCTAAAGTCCTTCTTTTGGGGTTTGAGATTTTGTTAGACACCCTGAATTGGGGTTTGAAACAATTTCTTTACATAATTTGAACCTCCTGAATCCAAATTTGTGATTGGTTTCGAGATAGGAAGTGAAATACCTTCTTGATCGTCGATTTTCGATAGCGAAAAACAATCAATTTTCCGCTAAAATCGACTCGAATCCGCTATTTCTCATTTTCTGAGCCCCATACCTCGAACCAATACCGGTATGAAACCTTTTTTTATATTTAATTTGAACCTGCTAAACACGAATTTTTGGTTAGTTTCCCGATTGGAAGTGGAGAATTCTCTCAATCGCGAAATTGGTGCAGCGCAAAATGCCCTATTTTTTGCTAAATTTGACATGAAATTGCAATTTTTCACTTGGGGGGGGGGTGGATCGGTTCCCTACCCTTCCGAAGTTTGATAAATTTGAAATGCGTGGAATTGAAATTGGAAAAAAGAATTTTCGATTCCCTCTCACCCCCCCCCCCTTTCGCTCTTTAAAAAATCTTGAAATATGTATTTGAAAATGTTGAGATTTGAAAACTGGAATGATGAAAAAAATGTTTGTCCTCCCCTCCCCCGCCCCTTCAAAAAAACGCGAATGTTTGTAAAATGGCCTGCTATATGCCCCGCATTTTCATTACGGAATTGTGTTAAGACACTTTGAGCATTCGATATTCTGTTTTTATTCTGGAAGTCTGCAGCCGTGCAAATTGCGAAAAAAAAATGGACGACTGTGACCTATCGATCAATTTTTAATTTTCACGCTGTACATTGGCACGAAATGTTCCAGACCCAGACCCGCACCCGCACCTAGAACCGGATTCCCAATGAGGTAGTCTGTATAATCGACTCTGACTCTCGCGCCAGTCGCATCTATCTGGTATCTGATAGTGAGTGACTTTGTCGTCGCAACTATACTCGTACACTCGCAACGTCGATCTTGCTAACTAGCTGCGCTAATGCCTCGTGCGTAGTGATGGTCAAATGCGCGCACATTTACGCATTTTCTGATACAAGGCTGGTATAGGTACACCTATACGTCTAGCCTTTATAGAACCTGAGAAAATCGTGAAAAAAATCGAGAAATTGAAAAAAAAAACCATTTTATTGATGAATCATGGGAACGTAGAAATGGACACTGGGCCATGAGACCCTTCAAAACACAGATAATTCAGTTTCCAGTACCTAACTATCCAAAAAAAATAGAGCAAACATATAATCGAGTGCTGAAGTGGTATAGAGTTCAATTTATTAAGAAAATTTCATAATAAAAGAGAGGGTGCGCGGGGAAGATATTTTTATACTCTCTCATTCTGAATCAGTAAAAAGTCACTGATAAATCGTCAGAATTGCAGCACCGGAAAAATTAGCAAAAATTCGCTGATTTTCAGCGAATTTTCGCTGATTTTTCAAAGATTTTCATTGATTTTTTAACAAATTTCATAAATTTTACCGACCTTTCAATGAGAATATTCACTGACTTTACAGTGAAAAAAATGTTCACCGACTTTCTCCTGTGCTGCAATTCTGACTGTTTCTCAGTGATTTTCGATAATTTTCACTGATTTATAATCGAGAGATAATTGTGGTGAAAAAAAAAAAAATGAAATTTCATAATTGATCAATGAGTGAGGCAATAGCGTGCCCAATAAATATTTATTTCATTTCCGATGCAATAACAGTAATTACCGTGTCAATACGAGTATTTTGATATGTCACATGGTACTTGAAATTTTTGGCTTTGAGAGAATATTGTCCAGAGCCTGGAGGATATCTGAGGTTGTGCGCGCACGCAGAATCTCCATGCCATCACTACGTCGCGTCGCGTCGTGCTTGTGTAATCAATGTAGGTACTGTATTGTGTTTGCGCGGTTACGTAAATACGTACGCCTAGCAGGTAGGATACGCTTTATTGGAAAAGTTTCGTCGGTCGCGTCTTCAAATGAATTTTGCTCGCAACTTACGTAGGCGATGCGACGCGCGACGGTGAGAAATTTAGTTTTTTCTTCTATTCGCAAGTATACGCGCGCTAGTCGGTCTTGCATAAAAATTGGGCGGCAGCGGCTAAAATCGAAAATCGAAAATCGACGAACGTGAATTAGGCGAAAATTGAAATTGCTTTTTCATCGTTCGGCGAACATGGAAATTCGCGTCGCGCGATAGGCGATACTTACCTTGTCAGATTTTGATGCAGCGAGTATGCAGAGGCAGACGCACTATTCGTATTTTGCAACGATACGTGGTATGTTCCTAGCCCCAGCCTATTTGGTAAAGAAGGCGAGGGAGTGCCAGTGCTACGCCACCGCCGCCGCCGTCGCTGTGGATGACATGACGACGCGCTGCGTAGCGATTGTCAAACAACGCATTCGGCATTGAAAGTTTTGCTCGCACCTTTTCTCATCTACACCACACACACCATTACATTTGCGTCCGTATCGGTGTATAGTATACTGAAAACTAATTAAAACTTAAATCGATTACCCATTATAGGAAGATACCATACTGGAAATGGGATTCTGGATGCTAGATAGGTAGATGCCTTGTAGTTGCCTACATGTTTACCGGATTAGCTATAGATAATTAAGTATAATATAAAATAAACAGCGATGCAAGCATCACAAACACAAACTTTCCGCACCGATGAAAAGCAAAATGAGCGAGTGTATCTGTGAAAACATTTTTTGCGCCCGGTCAAGTTGAAGAAATGAGGAAAGGGGATTGGGGGGGGGTTAGGCCCCAGCTCCCTATTGTGCAAGGGTAAAAATTCAAAATACACTTTTTTCATACTATGAGACCTATACCCGCAATGAGCCAACTGATTTTTTTGCGCCCCAAAATAGCACGCTGATTTCACTTTGTAGAGCTTTTTTTGCCAGTCGGATTGTAGACGTGTAGACTAAACGACAAACGTACAACCGTAGCTATGTAGTTGAGTGTAAGCTGTGTAAGTAGTAAGTACCGGGGAGGCACTTGGCTGTTTAAAGGTCTTAAAAAGTGTACTGTAGTGTAGCGGAACTAAGCGATAACGCGGGTGTCGTCGTCGTCATCGTCGTCGCGTCGTGTGTGGCGCGGCGGTGGGCGTTGCGGTGCGGTGCGGCGCGGCGTTCGAAGGGTTGTCAAAACGCGTTCGCGAAATTAGTTTCGTTACTGTAACGATCGGCGTTAATAAAGTTGCCTAACCAGTTTGCCGTGAATAGGCGACGTTGCGGTTAGGCGATCCCTTTTATCGGCGCGGCGGCAGCAGCGCCGCGTCAATAAAATTGCATACCGAGTTTGCCGTAAATAAAATTCGTACGCGTATTTGCTATTTTTCGCGTGATTACTGTTTACTGGATTCCCCGTCAAGTCTGACGAAAGTTGAGCGTCGGAGTTTTTGATTTTTTTTGTAAGTAATTTTGATTTTTGCACGCGTGTGGAGGTTAGCGAACGGTGCCGAATGGCGCAAACCGCAGTTTTCCGGCAATTTTTTTGCCCAAGTTTTCGTACTTTCGAGTTTCAAATTGAAAATGCGAACGGGAATTGGTCCAAAATGTCGAAATCGATGTTACCGTTGTTAGAATCCCCCCTTCCTCCTCCCCCTCCCCCTCTCCCTCCCTCCTTGAAAAAAATCATTTGAAAACTGTAATTCGTTGAAAACGATAGGTATTCGTATAAACTTGAAAAACTGAATAAGATCGCGGTAGGTAATTCTTTTTTTTATAAAAGAATAATAGATCAGAAAACCGGCGCGGCGGTGCATTTTTTGATTCCTTCGTAGAAGAATTTTTCAACGCGGCGATTTTTGAGTAAATTTTTAACGACGCGACTTGAAATTTTTTTCTCCGCATTTTCACGACGATGAATATTCTATCGATGTGGTTCCAAAAACGTGAAAAAATCCACTTTAGTTCGGTTTGACGCATGACGCGTAATGACCTATTGTCGTTCTTCACTGTATTCACTCTCTTAGATGACCGAATACCACCCATCCGCCAATCTAAACAAAGGTGGCGCAGTTACGCGACCATATAACCTCTTCGCCCTTCTGCATGGCACGGCACGTCACGTCACGCCACGCCACGCCATCGCCGCGTCACCGTACCCGCCCGCGCCCTGCCAACTGTTTATATGTATGCCTAGTGCCTCTGCCTACCTGTGTGATGTGTTGTTAGTTTTTAAATGAGTACGAGGACGAGTACCTAGTACCTACGAGTACCTGCACCAGTGCACCAGTGCACCCGTATAGACACTTACGCACTTAGGCAGTCGGGGTAGCTACGTAGTACTACGTACACGCATAAATTAATGGAGTTGTCGATTTTTCTGAAATTTTGCAATCGTTTAAAAGTCGCCTAACGATGCCGAATAGCGCAACCCGTACATGACCCGTTGAAGTTTTAAAAAATGATGGCAAGTTGAGAATTCGAGAATTTCAACTGCAAACAAATCCTTGAAAAAAAGGCGCGAAAAAATTAACTAAGTACATATGTAGTTGAAAATAATACTTTTGGAATGGAAAATTTTTCAAGTTTTCTTAATCTATGCGTACACAGTACACGCAGCTAGATGTAGATATTTTATTGTAGGTACCTACTACCTACTACCTACTACACATGTATAAGCTTATTAGTTACGATTTACGATTACGAAGTAGGTGCGAGGTTTTCGTTTGGTCTGCACGGGGACTTTGCGAATGCGGGGGGGGAGGGGGCACAGACGCAATGCCAGTAGAAAAAGTTTTTTGTTTCGCTGCGAACAATAAGCAGACATTTTCACAAGTTTTTTCAACTACAATGAAATTATGTCGGGAAAAGCGATAAAGTAAATGGTAGGATAAGTGGTCTAAAAAAGCGGGTACATACTTCGTCACATCTACCGATTTTGATTTTATGAAACTAAAATTTTACTTCAAATTCATCTCATCTCTGAAGTTGGAAAATTTCAGTTTCAAAGGTGGAAAAATTGTAAATGTTGGCTCGCGCCACCGCCCCCTCCCCCAGAAAAAATACTTCGCCACGCCGCGCCGCTGGGTTTGCGGTTTGACGGTTGGCATGGCGTGGCGTGGCGTGGCGTGGCGCACAGTGGGCCTTAAAAAAATTTAGGAGGCCAAAATAGGAAAAAAAAAGTTACATGAATAAAAAAAACACCGAGTGTCCCATGTAGTATGATATTCGAACTATCTTTTTTTAAATCCATTGTCTATTTTGCACTCTCTATCTTTGATTTGGAGACGCGATAAGGAAGCTGATAAGTTAGTAGCAGCTGTTTACTGGATTTCACATTATTGTATATTATCATTCAGTGGTGACATTTGCGTTTTAATTTTCGAAGTGAATGTTGTTCTTATTGCATTTTTCGTGCTGAACAAGAATATGTGCTCGTTTTTGAGTTTTGTCGAAGTGTAGATGGAGAAAATCGCATTTTAAGTAAGTACTATTTTGTCATTTTGAATTTATAAGATGTAGCTCTACAAAAAATTCCCATCCGATCCCATAGAAACTTTTTCAGCCAAGTTCTTCCTTAAAGCAAGTATTTTCACCTATCAGAGGTATTTTGCGCAACTTTGCGCAACTTTCGGCTTAAATCCCACTTTTACTCAAAAATATATAGGCTATTCTGCATAAATTTGAACCAAAAATGAATTTGGGTCTTCCAACTTCGGTCAATTTTTTTACTAGCTCCACAGGATGGTGTAATGAAATAATCGACATTATTTCCATCTTTACCCTCGAAGAAGGAAGGACGGAGACCTCATCAGTTTTGAGGAATTGCAATTTTTCCTTGAAATACCCTACTTTGAAGGTTTATATCTCGTGATGGGATGTAATTAGGAGGAAAATGTTTACGGGATGAGAACAAGAATGGATAGGAAATTCAAAAATGATAACATTTGAAAAAGCTCAAAGTTGAACTTTGGTAGTGAAAGCTCCAATTTAAAGATGACTTAGAAAATGAACGCTATTATTTGAAAACCTGGAAAAATTACAGCGAGTTGCCCTTTTTACCCTTTTTTAACCAAAATTTTTTCAAGATGGGATCTTCACACCCCTGGGGTTGCAAGGGCCCACAATTTTGACCAAAATTCAAAAAAATTGAAAACTTGGAGTAACACATCGATTTTTAGGAATTCGAAGGCGCTGAGTTCGATTATGTGCTCAGTTTTTTCATGCAATCCCTCTGAACACTCCTATTAGCCCCTTGAAAAGATCTAAATTTGAAAAAAAAAGAAAAAAGAAAGAGAAAAATAACGTATCTATGGTTTGCTAGGTATTTCAGGGCACTCAATTCGAATATTAACATTTTTTTTTGAATTTAACTTCCATTTTCCCAATAGCCCTCAATTTTTGGGAAAGTATGTCAAGGTATTAAAATGGCTTGTGACATATCGATTGTCACTAATTTATGGCGAATAGCCTATATTTTTGAGTAAAAGTGGGATTTAAGCCGAAAGTTGCGCAAAATACTTATGATAGGTGAAAATACTTGATTTAAGGAAGAACTTGGATGAAAAAGTTTCTATGGGATCGGATGGGAATTTTTTGTAGAGCTACATCTTATAAATTCAAAATGACAAAATAGTACTTACTTAGAATGCAATTTTTTCCGTCTACACTTAAAAACGAGCACATATTCTTGTTCAGCACGAAAAATGCAATAAGAACAACATTCACTTCGAAAAACAAATTGACTTCGGAAATAGACTCAGTGGGTCGGATAACATATACATTTTGATACCCACTTGCTGAAATTGGATATTTTGAGTTTTGCCCCTCCCCCCATTGGGTCTCCTTTTGGTTTTTTGATCAAAATGACTTCGGAAATGGACTCAGCGGGTCGAAAAACATATATTTTGACACCCAACTTGCCCAAATCAAAAATTTTGAGTTTTGCCCCACCCCCCTCGAGTCCCCTTTTGGTTTTTTGATCAAAATGACTTCGGAAATGGACTCAGCAGGTCGAAAAACATACATTTCGATACCCAACTTGCCCAAATCAAAAATTTTGAGTTTTGCCCCTCCCCCCTGGGGCCCCTTTGCATTTTTCGGTCAAAAGGGTATTAAAAATGGATTCAGCAGCCTTGAAAACCCCTGTATACGAAGTTTCAGAATTTTGGCCCGCTAAATTTTTTCTGGGACCACTGTGTGGCGTGGCGTCGTGCCGTCCCCGACACCTGCACTTACACCCTCGACGACAAGGAATCGGAATCGTCAAATTCGGTAGACATTGTCGTCGCCGCGCCGCGACGCGACGCGACGTGACGAGGCTAATTATTAAGAAATTAGCGGTCACAGTTGCGTCGCGTCGTTAATTTGCTATTAACGTCGAATCGGTTAATTACCGAGTATACACTTTGGAAAAGAAACAACGCAAAACGCGTATACTGCCGTCGGGGTGGGGTGGGGTGGGGTGAGGTGGTTTCGCAGCACACGCTCTAGACGACTACGTAAATATACGTTCGGCAATTGTAGGATATCCACTATCGTATTGTATCGTATACTTATGCAAATTTCATTCTCGCTCGCTTTTCCAGCTCTCCTTCCACTTTCACTCGCACTCCCGCTAACCTTCTTTCTACTCTGCTCGATTAGGTTGGTGGTTGGTGAATATTATAAATTGTGTACGGCCAAACGCGCGAGTAAATTTTGCAACGCGACGCGACGCGACGCAACGCGACGCCTAATAAACAAACGCCCGCGTCCGGAGAATATTCAAATTTTATACGGTTGGCGCGGCGCGGTACCTTCGAGTAATTTCTTTTTAATTACGTG
Source organism: Pseudococcus viburni (assembly GCA_033439095.1). NCBI lineage: Eukaryota > Metazoa > Arthropoda > Insecta > Hemiptera > Pseudococcidae > Pseudococcus > Pseudococcus viburni. The sequence continues at coordinate 270,662 of JAVBJF010000329.1, read as the reverse complement.
CCGCCTCGACTCTTCGCGTCGTGTCGCGTCGTGTCGCTCTTCTCACGATCGCATCGCCACGACAATGACATCAAAAACACGAATACCTTTACTTACTGCACTTGGACGCGTACGTAGTACGTATATTTGGCGGGTGGGTGGGTGGGTGGGTGGGTGGGTAGGTACTAGGTAGGTATAGTAAGGCACGTCAAAGGTCAAACAAGAAAACTGCGATAGGTACGAATAGGTATTACTTGATATCGCGTCGCGTCGCGTCGCGTCGGGGCTCGAACCGACACGGTTATCGAATCGAATACCTATGTGGTACCTATTTGGCTCGAAGAAGTCGCAGCCGCGAGCCGGTGCCGAGTAACGTCACATCCCTGCCATTTTGTTGCGTGTCCACCGTCCAGGCCTTGTACTGTAGGCGCAGGACGCAGGCGGTTGGTACTTACTACTTACGATTAGTACATCAATACATCTACATACTTATGTAGGTACGTCTAAGGCAAGTGCAACAACAAGTGCAACAACAAGTGCAAGTGCAATGTACCCTACATACGAGTACGTATGTGTATTGTGTATACGCGTAATCGGTTATACGGTTGAAGCGATTGCGAATACGAGTAGATACAAGTACGAGTACAGGGTGTACCTATGTGTACGTGTACGTGTGCGTGTGCGTATATCTGATGCGATCCCGTGCCGTGCGGAGCAAGCGAAACTTTTTTCCAATTGACGTCAAAAATGATACATACATACATACATACATACATATGTACATAGGTACCTTGCTGCCTAGTACCTATACTTACCTAGATAAGAAAGTAATACCGAGTTGATGTTATAAATTATTTACTAGGTAGGTACTGGGTACTAGGTACTAGGTATTAGGTAGTAGGTAGTAGGTACCTGCGCAATACATATGTAGGTCATTCATTAAGTCGGGCGCGTTTGTCCATAACTCGCGTTGTATTTGACGCAGAGAAAAATTGAAAACCCCATTGAAAAGAGAATTTTATTAGCTATCCAAGTGATACACATACGTACTATTTACGATCGTGGTAGCGGTAGCTATAGCTATAGCTATACGTAGACGTACGTGTAATATGTCAAAATGTACTTGGGAAAAGCGAGCGGTTCAAGCATTTGCATAAGTCATGCTCACCATTCTTTGGTAATCGCCCCCCCCCACCCCACCCCTCCCTTTCCCCCACCAGAATTTCTTTCGAAAGGGTTTACGATTAATTCAGTACCTACGTTATATTCAGACGATGAGGTGCCTTAAGAGGCGATCACGACGCGTGCGCTCACATCATCCAGTTTTTTCCTCCAACATGACAAAACTGACAAAATACAGCAGATTCGCCGTTTTGTGTCTAGTTTCAGAAGAAAAAAAAACTAGATGATCAGATGTGAACGCACGAGTGGTGATCGCCTCTTAAGGCACCTCATCGTCTGAATATAACGTACACTCAAAAAAATAAAAAATAAATTTTATTAAACGTAATAATAAAAAGGCACCATTCACAAAACTAGTAAAATTTATTCAAAAAATAATAATATTTATTGCAAAATTGACGAAACTCTATTTTCTATGCAATAAACTTTACCAAATTTCGTGATAAATTTTATTATTTTTTTTGATAAAAATTGCTAATTTTGCGAATGGTGCCCCGTTATTATTATTTTTGGATAAACTTTATTTTTTTTTAATAAAATTTATTATTTTTGGATAAATTTTTTTTTTTTGAATAAAATTTATAATTTTTTGCAACACTTTCTATTCATTTTTCATTCTCCATTTTTCTCAGTGTACTGAATTAATCGTAAACCCTTTCGAAAGAAATTCTGGTGAGGGAAGGGGAGGGGTGGGGTGGGGGGGGCGATTATCAAAAAATGGTGAGCATGACTTATGCAGATGCTTGAACCGCGCGCTTTTCCCAAGTACATTTTGACATACACGTACGTATAGCGCTATAGCTAATTAGCTATAGCTACTACGATCGTAAATAGTACGTACCTATATATATATATATATGCCAACAGTACCTCTTCGTCACCGTTTATATAGGCTAGTATCCTTTCCGTCACCGAAATCGGTGACGAAGGCGTTTTGCCGGTGACGTAGGCGTTTCCCTGTGTATATCAAGTTAAAACAACTCTTTTTAACCCAAAATGAAGGTGACAGAGGCGTCTGGTGGTTACGCAGACGTCCCCCTGTGTATATTCGCCTAAAACTGTTTTTTTCACCATGCACATGAGATCGCGATCTTTTTTTTGTGGTGACGTGGAGGCTATGTATATACCTACAATATACAGATTTTAAAGTCCATTGTAATAAAAGTCTTTATCATGTCACGCCACCTGCTTATTCATTTGACTTGAGGGAGGCAAAGACGTATAAACACTATAAAAACTATGCTGGTTTTAAATACCACGTGTAGAAACCAACAGAAGCATATTTAAAGGTGGTGACGAAAAGGTACTGTTTATAAACGGTGACGTCGAGGTTATGTTGGTCCATATATATACAGGCATGCTGCAGCCTTACGAGACCCGTTTTGGATATCTCGCTATCCTTATTAGGCCCGTTTTTACCTTGTGAGGCCCGAAATCGGGTCTCGCAACGTCATGCCATATAAAGTGGTTTTTCATGATGTATGCATACTCAGGAGTCTGTAGGCAGAGGGTCTCGCAAGGTCGTTTGTATATCTTTGTATATAATTTACCTCGCCTCTCTGCACACAGCAACATTTGGAAATTTCAACTATGCGCCATTCAAATGCGAATCAAGCTAAAGGGATGGCGCTTGCACAGTGAAATTCGTCTCATTTTCTATTATTTTTTCCGCTCCACACATCGGCACTATTACCCGACCCTTCATTTATGCCGATTTTTAAAGTTTCGGGCCTCACAGTGCCTGTATTATCTCCTTTTGCAAAACGGGTCTCGCAAGGTTAGTATGATCCATATATATATATATATATATATATATATCACTGGATAGCTAATGAAATCCTCTTTTCATTTGTACTGTACCTATCGAAAGTACGTTTTTTCATTGCTAATTTGCGGATCGGAAGTTGGTCTTTTCATTGTTAAGCTGCTACTGCTACACGGTTTTTAGTGTTTTTCGTGTTCACTTGCGCGTCCTGCGTGCTAGGACGCGCAAGTAAACTTCCGTGACCCGGTATACGAACCGCACGAACGCGTACGCTTTACGTAAAAGTACCTACTAATTGATGAATTTGAGAAGTACAAATGAAAAATATCTTACAATATAGGTAAGCATCGGTAGTGAGCATTTTCACGACTCGCGGTATTTTCTCACTCGCCTTCGGCTCGTTTCGCAAACTTACGCTCGTCATGAAAAGGCTCACTTCCGCTGCTTGTATAGTAATATAATATTTCAATGGGGTTTTCAATTTTTCTCTGCGTCAAATACAACGCGAGTTATGGAGAAACGCGCCCGACTTAATGAATACCCCTTGTACCTGCACCTGCACCTGCACCTGCACCTGTAACCAACAAACCTACATTAATAGATCTGCTGTGTACGAGTACGTACTCTTATGTTCCTGGGACCCGCTCGCTTACGGCATGTGGTCCCAGTAAATTTATTGTATGTAATTTGAAATACCTATGTAAATATTCGCAAAATATATCAGTATCAGTATCAGTATCAATAATGTGCATGTGTACAGGGTACACGGAAAAAAGTGTTAATGCGCCCGTCTTCTGTTTGCCTGTGTTACAGATTCGTTGTTATCACTCGATTAGAATGGCAGCTTCTTTGCGAGGTGTATAACGCCGATTGTGAGATTAGCGTCAAGTGTATGCCAAACGGCACCGTAGTCACCCATCCTGGTAAGTGGTACCTCTACCTAGCTACCTACTTGCGTGCATCCGCCGCATAGGCATAGGCATAGGCATACCCATTTACGCTTGCACTTTAGGCCTATGTGTAGATTTAGATTTAGATTTAGATAAGTGACGAAATCTATTTTGCGTATACCTAGACCTGGTACTTGTATTCGACTGCGACATATTGTTGTACGCTACGTACCGGTACTACTTACTACGTAGCTCTAGCTATGTAGTATATAGCTATAGGTCCAAGGTTAAGTACGAGTCGAAGCGGCGGCGCGGCGCGGCGCGGTATAATACTTGTGTATAATTATTGTTCGTCCAAAATATGTACGTAGCTTGAGTCAAATTGTGTCAGTTTCGTTATCCGAAAGCCAAAAATAAAATTGCTGTAGTTAAATGGGAAAAAATCAAAATTTTGTTTGCTTTTTGACAAGAAAATTGACACAACTTGGCCCGCACCGCTTCGCGTGGTGAGCCGTTTTAAATTCTCGATAAGGTCAGGCTTACTGACTGACTTGAATGAATTCTGGTTGTTAAAACTTGAAACGCGTTTTTCTCCAAAAATTTATTTCTGACGTGACGGATGGGCATGGTGTCTTTTGCCTGGACGCGGACGCGGACGCGGACGCGGACGCAAAAGACCACGTCCACGGTCGGTCTTATCTTAATTCGAACGAAAACGAACGGTGCGGTGCGGCGCGTACAAGCATCAGTAGTCAACCAGTTATTGTGACTATGGAGGATCTACCTACCTACCTAAGTATCTACCTGGAATTTGCAATTGTTGCCGCGTATTCGTAAAAAAGTCGCACGAAGTGCCCGAGGTTGTTGATGGCCGCGGCGCGCCGCGGCGGACTTTACCGTAGCCTAGTCACGATTTTTTCAAGGGGCGAAAAGCGAAACCTTTTAAGCTGGACCTGGAACACGTGACCGAAGTCATTTACATGTTTACGGCTGCGGCTGCGGCTACGGCTACGGCCATGGCCAGGTCTTGCAGGTAGTAGATATAGATAACAAACTATAACTACGTACCTACTACGTAGTACGTACGTATTGGGTACAACTATGGTACACGATTTTACTGCCAACTCAAACTGTCAAGTGTGTCTGTGTCTGTGTATGTAGTACGTAGTACATATGTACTATTGTACTCGTACGTGTTGTACAGTATACTGTTACTGTATGTAGGTTAAGCTGTTACGTCTAGTAGGTCTAGGTACCTACTACCAACTACCAACTACCTACTACCTACTACCTAGGTAGGTCTACGTAGAGCTAGGTAGTAGGCCTGCGTTTGGGTGTTGAGTACGTGTACCGCGTACCGCGTACCGCGTACCGCGTACCGCGTACTGTGTCTGTCACTGTAGGTAGGTCGGCAATTTTGAGACGCGAGAAACAGTGAATGGTGAGTGGTGAGTGGTGAGTGATTGTTTTTAATGTATTTTTAATGCAAATAAAAAGCGACGCTTAAGCTAAATAAGTAGTAAGCCTGTAAGATATCGCCCCATTAGTTTAATAGCGCCGCGCCGTGCCGCGCCGCGCCTCACCGAATACGTCCTCGTTTCACGTATGTGCCATTGGGCCCGTATCGCGCGGCAACGGCACCTCGTACCGACTCGACGTTCACTGTTCATCAATCTCTTTGTACATATGTCTAATTGTCTATGTAGGTACTAGGTAGTAGGTAGTAGGTAGTAGGTATAGGTACTTGTTCATATATGTTATGTTTTGCGTATCGTTTATCGTACTTTGTATATTACATTACGGCTCGGCTCGGCTCGGCTATAGGCTGCAACCTTTCCTGTACGGGTAGTGGTGTAGTGCGCGTACGCGTACGCGTACCTTTAATCCTATAATCCTCTGGTCTCTACCTCCCGTACGTACTACCACTACGTACACGTAGGTAGCTACAGCTAGGTACTAGGTACTATAGGTAGCTAATAGCTATTGGCTATTGGCTATTGGCTATTGGCTAAAGCTACGCGTAACTAGCTAGGTATTCGGCTTCCAAGTCTTGACGTCGCAGCTCGCAGCTGGCGATGAAAACGGCCAAAATGTTGGAATGATACGTTTTTTGAAATTTGAATACAAATTTCTAAATTTCGGCGTCGCGCGTCGTTTCTGCGAAAAACAGGGATGGGTTATGGGTTAATTTCTCGTACAAAGTCGGCCACCTGCTCGCGCGCGACCTTACTATGTCGATCGACCAAATTTCATACTTAATATACTCGAAAATTTTCAATTTTTTTTCTCATTCCTTCGCTAATTAACTGCCTCTACCGATACCGCAACCGTAGGTAATCACAATTGTAATAATACCTACTCGGTAGATTCGTTCTTAGCGTTACCATATAATGCGGACTTTTTAGCTAAAATAACGCCCAAACCCAAAATAAATTAGCAGAAAGGGCAAGTTTCGGATATAAGCTCAGTAAGACATGTATTTCAATATTCTCCAACCTCCCTAAAATTGGCGAATATTTTGACCCCTTTTTGGGGGTTGAGGGCGTTCAAATTTTGGTTTTTCGGCCAGAACTTTCGAAATTACGAAATTACGCATTTACGAAAAAAAAGTTGAAACAAAAATCGTAGAGACTTGAAAAACAAATAATTTTGTTACTTACAGTTTTTCCCTAGGACGTCTCGGAAGGGAGCTGGAGCCTTCGGAAAAAAATCAATTGTGAAAATTCCCTATTAACAGAAATAATTTTCAAAAATCGGATTAATCGACTTTTGGATACGGTTCTTCTGCATAGTATATCCCATTACCTACTATGTAGAACAAGAAAAATGTATAGCCGACTCCTCATCTCAAAGTAGGGGGGGGTGGACCCTGTGTAGAAAAAGTCGAGTTTTCCCCCAACCCCAAGCATAGCTCAGCTACAGGCTACGGTGAACAATTCGAAAAATTCGAAAAATTGGTTCAAACAAACATTTTAGAACGTTAAAAGACGAGCATTTTACTTTTTTTACTTTTTTTCTACGTGGTCTTGGGGGCGAGTTACCTATCGCAAAAAGAAAAAAAATCGGCGCAGCGTTCAAACATATTTTACGAATTTTGTACCTTGTCTTTTGGGGTCCAATTTAGGTTCGAGGGTTAAATGGTAATAAAAATCGAGTTCAGTGATCACAAAAACCCCCAGGGGCTATCGGTTCGCTAGATTTTATACCAGATCTACACATGCGTAATTTATTGAGTTGATGAAAAATTTTTGAACGCCGCGTCGCTTTTTTTCTTTTTGCGATAACTCGCCCCCAAGACCACGTAGAAAAGAAGTAAAAAAAGTAAAATGCTCGTCTTTTAACGCTCTAAAATGTTTGTTTGAACCAATTTTTCGAATTTTTCGAATTGTTTACCGTAGCCTGTAGCTGAGCTATGCTTGTGGTTGGGGGAAAACTCGACTTTTTCTACACAGGGTCCACCCCCTACTTTGGGATGAGGAGTCGGCTATACATTTTTCTTGTTCTACATAGTAATGGGATATCCAAAAGTCGATTAACCCGATTTTTGAAAATTATTTCTGTTAGGTAATAGGGAATTTTCAAAATTGATTTTTTTCCGAAGGCTCCAGCTCCCTTCCGAGACGTCCTAGGGAAAAACTGTAGGGAAAAACTGTAAGTAACAAAATTATTTGTTTTTCAAGTCTCTACGATTTTTGTTTCAACTTTTTTTTCGTAAATGCGTAATTTCGTAATTTCGAAAGTTATGGCCGAAAAACCAAAATTTGAACCCCCTCGACCCCCAAAAAGGGTCAAAATATTCACCAATTTTAGGGAGGTTGGAGAATATCGAAATACATGTCTTACTGAGCTTATTTCCGAAACTTCCCCTTTCTGCTAATTTTTTTTGGGGTCAAAACCTAAAAAGTCCGTATTATCATCTATACGAAATTTATATTGGCAAAAAAGAAAATAATATCGAGTATATGGGGCTCCTGCAGAAAATTTTTGAAAGAAAGTTGCAAAATTTGCCGAGTCATTACACAAATTTGTGAAAAATATTCCGGTTACCGAGTATCCTGACCTTATTTTCAGTACCGTAAGTCGGGGTGAATAGAATCAAAAAAGTTTTAAATGCGCATATCTCAGCTGCATATCGCTCGATCGGTCCGGTTCCAACGGCTACATGAAGAGAGAGAGAAGAGAGAGACTAGTATACAATCGGGAGCGTCAATTTCCAAAACGTTATACCTATCGATGACCGACCATACCCACAGCATCACCTCGAAAAATACGTTTTTCGCGATCGTTTTACTCCAAGTCTCGAAATTCAATTTTTTTTTCATTAAAAATTAGTGAAAAAGGTGAATTTTGAAATTTTAATCAAAACTATTACGAAAAGGGTGTTTACCGGGGTATTTTGACCTTCTGAACACGAATATGAAATTGGTTTCCTTATTTGGTTATTTCTTTCTACATATATAAAACGCTCAAAATTTGAAAAATCTGCTAAAATTACAACATTTCTGTACGGTTTTTCGCGATTTTCGGCCCTTAGTTCAAAGAAATCGCCAAAACCAAATACATAGTAAAATTCTACATAAAAAAACGTATTTTTTAGGAATTTTTCCAGGGTGGTCGCTCTTCGCTTATATGGTATTTTTTACGATTGAAAACTTCAAATGACCGAAAAAACGTGAAGGAGTGCACCAAAATTGTTGAAAAAATTATCACGAATACACCTCTACCAGATGTAATTTTGTGCCAAAGGACAGAAAATTTCCTTCACTTCCGTTGAAATTAAAAATTCTTGAAAATGATGCAATAAAATGGCCATAGCTCCGAAAGAGAGGAGGGAAGGGGTTCAAAATTTTGTGAAAAATTATTTCTAGTCAATATACACGACTTGAGGTGTTTAGGAACCCAAAATCGCCGGGGGCCAAATTCACCCCTTATCCTTCCATACCCTTTTTTTCAATATTTTAGATTTTTTTTCCTAAAAAATAATTTTACACTGTGAAATGGGTATTCAGAGGCCTTCCAAAGCGATGTGCTCCATGGGGGAGGGATGAGGACTTCAAATTTTCCAACAATTTTTTTTTCAAAATTATACCAGTAAAAACTATACCGACTCTAGAATCTGAATGATCTGCTCCATTCTGAATAAATCGATTTTTTTTGAAAATGCCATTCAAAATCGCTAGGTATTAAGGGGATATTCTCCAAAACATTTTGCCTATTGGTTTGCCTGCCAAATGGGAGCTTTTTAAAGTTATACTTCTCGAAATGGATTGGATGAAATTGTCTCAAATTTGTAAATCTGTATTTTTCAAGGTGATCTGTTCAATCTGTCGTATGATTTTGTCGTTACATCAATTATTTTAAGAAAAAATTGAATTCAAAAATTCAGAATTTTTCCCAAAAAATCCAACAATTTTCGGGATTTTTAAATTCAATTTTTTCGTAAAATAATTGATGTAACGAGAAAATCATACGTGAGATTGTACAGATCATCTCGAAGAATACAGATTTACAAATTTGAAACAATTTCATCCATCCCATTTTGAGTAGTATAACTTTTAGAAGCTCCCATAAGCGCAATGTAAATTGGCAGGCAAACCATAGGCAAAATGTTTTGGAGAATATCCCCTTAAGTGCTTTGATAAATGACAACAAATTTTTTCCGTTTCATAACATTCAGTTTTCTGTAGTACATAGAAAGCAAAAAAGTTCATACCGCCATTTTGAGAATAAATTATGTAAGCAAATTTGTTGAACTCGAGCGAGGCGAGGGCAAAAAAAACTTGCAAAAAAAATTTAAAAATTTTGAAAATTTCGGTCGATTGTCCGTAAATTCCATAAAACATAAATGAGTTGGACAAATTTTTTCCACCTGAAAATATTGAATTGTCTGTGTCGGATAGAAAGAATAAGTTGAAGTTTCATACCAGTATTAAGAAACTGAGCCCGAGCGAAGCGAGGGCAAAAATTTTTCTAGAAAAATGCATCCAAAAATTGATTTTTTCTCATTTTTGTAAAATCGAAATCAAAATTTTAGTATTGAAAGAGAAGCGAAATTCTTAGCTCCTTTTTAATAATTCAGGTATATTTTTAGCGTATGCCCGACGCGAGGGCAACGATTTGAAAAATTGATGCTTTTCAAAAGGCAAACAGTGCGTTTTTCAATGGTTTGTTGTGTAAAAAAATTCCATAACTGTGGAATCAAAATTGCATGCTCTTCGAGGATTTTTTTACGAAATTTGGTACTATTTTGTTTTTTTTGCTACATGGCAAAAATTTGTGTTGTTCCTTTATTTCGTGCTTTTTTGTGCAAAATTTGCCAACGTCGCCGCGTCGCGTCGTGTCGTGAGAAAATTTCTAAAAAAAAAACCGTCAAAAGTTGTTTTTGTATAAGTTTACAAATTTTCTGAAAAAGTCTGCAAATCTCGTTTCAAGTAGATACATTTTTAAAAATTTTGAGACTTGTGGAAAAAAATTGTCGATTCTCAGCCTAACCTGATTTACTGCGTTTTTGCTTCTAAAGACGTTTACTGCTTCCATGTAGTACTAATTTGTGAGGTGAAATGGAAAGATAGTTTTTGTCTACTTATAATTCACGAATTATAAATTCATAATCGTCAGGCCATTTCTACTCCTATGGTCAGGCCATTTTCACTCCTACGTCAGGCCACTTCTGCTCCCATCAGCGCAGGCCACCGAGATTTTCTTGAGAGCTCGCCGATTGAGTCCAACTCTGACTGCTGCTTTTACAGTTATAAGAGCAACGATTTTCGTTTTTGCGCTAATCGTTGGTAAATTTATTCCCGAATCTTCTGTGACGACCGAATGCGTAATATTTATTACTGTGAATTTTTTTACAATTTTTCCCCATCGCAAAGTAAGTAAGTCGAAAAAACGGGGTGAATAGAATCGCAGCAAAAATTCAGTTTTTTAACGTTCTATTCTTGATACAGTTTCGAAGGAAGTGGCCCTAGTGAATGTACAGTAGTCACTCATCAGGTCATCACAATGCCGTTGGAATTGGACTGTTGCAGCGATTCGGAGCTGAGATATGCGCTTCTAAAAAAATTTTGATCGTATTCTCAATTCATTTTCAAATTTTTTTCGTTTGTTTTTTTTACAAAAATTTTTCATTTTGAAAGCTACGCGTTTGAAGCTGTTTTACCGTCGTTTTTTCATAGGTTCTATTCGAATATAATTTTTTGTTTAATTTAAAGCGAATCTATTCGCTCGGAGTCGATTATAGTACCTATGCTAAAAATGGAAAATAAAATGAGTGATTCTAATCACCCCGACTGAAGTGCCAATAGAATCAGCATTTTCAAAAATTTACATAAAATGGTGGGCAAGGTGGTGCTGAGAGTAGGCAATTGGATAGGCTGAAAGATCAACTAATTGTACACGTTTTATTTTTTGAATCACATTTTTTTAGCAACTCGAGGCAAAGTTACGAGCATTTACAAAAAAAAAAAGAGAAGCCGATAATTGATTCTATTCACCCTGGATTACGGTACCTACCGAAAATTTTCATTTGTTACCTACGTTTATAAAATGCCTAAAAAATTGCGGGTTCAAGTTCACAACGATCGTGCGTATTCAAGTTTGGTATAGGTACAAAAATTCCGACCGCCAACTACTGGCTGTGGTTTGATTTGCGTGCAAAACGCCGCGCCGCGCCGCGCCGTGCCAGTATTTTCCAGCGGTTGTGGAAACGGATCGTCGCCTCTTATTGCGATGCGATGCGATGCGACGTGACGTGAGCACGTAGGTATAGGTACTGAGGTACCGTACCTTACCTAACTTGTACGTGTAGGTAGCTAGGTACCTAAGTGAAGTAATGTTTGAATAACTACCAACAACTTTTTGAAAAACCGCCACTCTTGATTGTACTCGTATTGTGACGACCTGTACCTAACTACCTACGTATGTAGTACACTAGAACCTATCTATGGATTTAGGTATACTCCGTACTCGTAATCGTAAACAGTTTGCAACACGATTGACCCATCGGACATCGCTTCTTCGCTTCTTCGCTTCTTCGCTTCTTATTATACCTACTTACCTACTTACCAAGTAGACGTACCAACATCATAGATACCTATGGTACTTGAACCTACCACCTACGGCTACGGCTACGGCTACGTCTACATATACCACCTATAATACGTGCTCGCACATCGTTATCGTATCGTATCGTATCGTAACTTCGCGTCGCGTCGTAACCAAGTTATGTAAGGTGCAGTGGGGTAATTGCAAAATCGGGGTATTTGCAAAATCAGCTTCTGGAGGTCAGTTAACATGGTTTTTTGAGCGCGCCATCTTTTGGTAGGCCAAGGCACATCTATTACCTATATACTCACTCAGTTTGAACGAAATCGGTGCACGCATTTGCTTTGTGGAAATGTTTTTATCAACATGTGTCAAAATCACTCATAAGTAAAGTTGAATCAGTTTTTTTCAAAATGGACAAAAACGTACAAAGTAAAATTTTTTTGAACTGATTTTTGTTGATTAATTATACTAATAGATCTAAGTTAAAGCTAAGACTATCATTTTTGAAAAATTTTCATTACATTAGCGGAAAAATGCGTTTTTGCATTTACCCCGAAAAAGGTCATGCGGGGGTAATTGCAAAATCGAAAATATCTATCATTTTATTTATACTTTCAGAATTTTTTTAACGATTTTTAGATGTAAAATGGGTCGAAAATACAAAAAAAAGAATATTAGTCCTTCAAAAGTGTGAAAATTTATACTAAATTTTTGATATTTACTTACAAAATTTTGCCATTTTTTGCGTTTTTGGGAGTTATTATCAAAATATTGTTCAAATTTCATCAAAATTTTGTGTTTTCCAATAAAATATGTCATACTTATCACAAGTGATCATTTGTTTTCAATTTTTAGCTCATTAAAAAAAAATAAAAATAAAAATAAAAAATGAGATTTTTTCACTTCTTTAAAAAATTCTTTCTTTCGCGGATATCTCCGACAAATTTTGATCAAACGAAGGTAATGAGTATATTAAAAGGTAGTAAATTTTACGTAGATTCCGATTTGACCATCAAAACTGAAAAAAAATGAGCACCTTCAGATATAATTTACGATTTGGCATTTGCCCCATGGCGGGGTAAATGCAAAAACATAATTGAAAATTTTTTAAATTTTATTTTCTCATAAATTTATAAACTAAATGATACGAAATTTTTCCCACCAATAGAGAACCCCTTGAAGTTTGTGTGACAGAAATTTCAGGTTGATTGGTGCCATAGAGCCGGCACAGTGAACCGGCAAAGTGTCACTAATCAAAAAGTGGTTTGCAATTGCCCCACTGCACCTTAGTAAATTTATAGGCGTTGTACGGTGCGGTGCGGTGCGGTGCGGTGCGGTGCGGTGCGGTGCGGTGCGGTGCGGTGCGGTGCGGTGCGGTGCGGTACTAACGTTAGTTATACTAAAGACTAGCGTAGATATGTACGTAGTTGTAGCACGAATTTCAATCTGAAATTAATCTCGCAAATTAAATAATAGCTTGTCGCTGAGAGGGCGGTTGGGCGGTTGGGCGGTTTTGGTTTTGTGGACCAAAGTGTTAGATGGCACGCTGATAACGAGACGAGGAATTGCGGTTGAAAGGAGGGTGAAAGCGCGCCGCGGATACCGCGACACCGTCTCCACCCTACCGACCAGCGGCTCGCTCCACCGCCTTATCGCGCAGCAAGAAATATTTCGCCGTCGCCGTAAACCGTACACCGTACACCGTACACTGTACACCGTCGTCGTCGTCGTCGTCGTCGTCCTGCACGACGCTGTACTCATCTGGCACTTATGTGTATAAGAAAGCGTGAAAGTCGACCCTCCCAAACCGAGGGTCAGATTAATTCATTAAAAGCCGTCAAGAGTCGAGTCGCCTTGCCTTGCCTTGCCTTGCCTTGCCTTGCCTTGCCTTACTTCCTAATTCGAAGCGCCTCTTTTCTACTCGCCAAATCTAGCGGTTACGTGATGCGATTTGATAAGTGTTTTGTTTGTTTACTCGTGTATTTGTTTGCCGGTTGGTTCGTGGGCTGCTTTTTTAGCTGGCTGCCTGGCTGCCTGGCTGCTTCGCTGCCTCGTTGTTGTAAACAGAGGTACTGTATTCCATACCTATGTCCTATCATACCTAGGTAGTACGTACTACGTAGCTACGTACTGCGTAGTAGGTCTAGGTACCTAGCTGTAGCTACCTAGTACCTAGCTACCTACGGTACCTACCTGCACCTAGACCCGCAATGGTAGCTACATGCTACATGCTACATGCTACAAGTACATGTATGTAATGTACGGTATGTAGTTTCTTTTTTGTTTTTTTTTTGTTCCTTTTTTTAATGGTCATCATTCCAGTGGTGGGGGAAATTTATTTAATTTTATAATTACACAACTTTGATTTGTTCATGCTTTGCCAGAGGCGTATCCACATCAACAAATCATGGGGAGCCGATACAACTTATAACCTATTACTATAATTATTTACAACTTGACAATTATCATGTTTGTGATTAGAATCGCAGAATTAAAGACATGGATTGGGTTTGTAACAATAGGCAAATGATGATATGGTAGGTCGGGGTGAGCGACTCGTGAAGTTTATTGATGATTAATTGATTACCTATGTTACGTCCCAAGTCCGAAACTGTACCTACTTATCGGAAATGGTACCGGTGATTTGTACCATCCTCGATGAGTAAGTATACGGACCGTTTTAAAAATTTGCACTGCACATTGTACAATTCGCGATGTCTACGTTTCATTTTGTTCCATTCGCGTTGTGTTTGTCTTTGTATCATGCTGCAACTTTGCACAATCAATTAAACGAAGTCACAAATAAACCTAGAGGCGCGACGAAGCGATGAGTTGTGGAAGGGTGTACCTACTTCAAATTTTCCCAACCAAATTTCCGAAGAATTCTCAACTATTTTCCTTATCCCCCCCCCCCCAAAAAAAACCACCTAATTTTCATAAAATTTTACAACTTCTTTTTTTGATTTTTCACAATTTCCCCAATTTTAAATTAAATAGGTAACGATTGCTTTTGATTGAAAAAATCTTTCCGATTCACAACTTTTTAAACAGTTTTGCAAAATTGAATCAAATGAAAAAAACTACCCTTCTCATTTATCAGGGATTTCGTGACTACCTATCTTAAATATTGAATTTTTAACAAATTTTCGATTTTTTTGGAAGGAAATGAGCTCATTAAAGAACGTTGCTTTTTTAGAAGTCAAAAAATAGAGCGAAAAAAAACCTTACGCAGTACCGACTTTTCGGTTTTCACATACAAGGTAATGTAAGTTTATTAGCGTCGAAGGGTGGTTCAACTCGAAAAATCAAGGCCAAATTTGAAATCAGCAATCCTTTTTACATAATTTATATTGCTTCTTTTCAAGTTATTACTGGAAATGAAAATTTTGGCGTAGTACCCAAGTTCAAAATTTTGAACTTCGATACCCCCTTACGCCAATAGAGACATCTAGGGAATTTCAAATAGAAAAACTAAGGCCTTTGAAATCAGTTTCAAGTTATTACTCGAAATTAAAATTTTTGCCTTGTACCCAATTTCAAAATTTTGGATCTCTAAGCTCTCTAATGTACATAGGGGAATCTAGGGGGGCTGAAATCGAAAAACTAAGGCCTTTGAAAACATAACCCCAAATTACATAAAAGTTGTATGTAATTTTAAAGTAATTGCCGAAATTGAAATTTCAGCCTTTCCCTCCTCCATCCCCTCAGGCATCCTCATGTCCCTACGGATATCTAGGGGATTCAAATCGAAAAAATCATCCGAAAGCGAAGATGTCTCCTGGATATGAAAAGTCCAAAAATCCGAAAAAGTGCCAATTTTGGGTTAAAATGTGTAGAACAGAGTCCGAAATTTTCTTACTTGGTTTTCTCCAATTTTTGGCGTATTCCCCCCCTTTTTTTTTGCTGTTTACCCAAGAGAAATTACTTATCTCGCGTCAGAAGTTACTGAATCCTTTCGGAGCGATGTTCCCAAAATTTGACTACTGGAATTATCGAAGTTACGGAATTATTTAGCGCCCATAGCCTTTGTCCCTCGCGCTAATTCACGTTCATAACTCTTGTAAAATATATAGGTACTTAGACATAATTTAAATGGGGTTGGTTGCATAATTATGTACCGCTATTATTTATAATTCCACTTACATTCTTTATTTCCTTTTTTGGAGACATATTGGTGACTTAACATTGACGTAGAACGACGCGACCGCGACGTAGATATTAGATAATAACAACGAGTGGCCAGATTCAATTTCTTCTAACAATGTTGCATAAACTGCGATTCTTTGAAATTTTTATAGTTTAATTTAGACTACATAACATTTTTTTTTTTCACCTTTTCCAACGAAAACTGAAACAAGAAAATTCATTTATTAATCAATAAAAAAAACATCTAGGTATAAATTAATAAGAAAAATATTCAAAACTACTCACATAAAAAATGTTTAAAAATCAACAGAATAAGTATATTATTTTGTTGATTCGTAAATTTAATTCGTTGATTTCTAGATACTTTTCATTCATTTTTTAAAAAAAATCAATTCATAGATAGGTATCATATTTTTCATTGATTAATTTAAAAAAAAAAAAAATGCACTTTCTTGATTCTGCTTTTGTTGGAAAAAGTAAAAAAATGTATATTATGTAGTCAATAAAAATTTTAAAGGATTACAGTTTATGCAACATTGTTATAGAAGAAATAGAATCTGACCACTCGTCGTATTAAGTAAAGCCCGTACCTACAGATGCGTCAAATTTTCCACGGCGCGGCTTTTACGTTTTTCGCTACCAAAAATCGACAGTCGAGAAGGTAAATTTCACTTCCTATCTGGAAACCAATAAGAAATTCGGATTTGCAAGGTTCGAATTATATGTATTAGAAAATGGTTTCGAATCCTAATTAATCAGCATTACTGGTCGTCTCCTGATGAAAAAAATCGCGATTTCATGTCAAATTTAGCGAAAAATGGGCGTTTTACGCTATACTAATTGAATAGTTCCATATAAACAAAGTGCCTAAAGTCACTTGGGCTCTTTTTCGGTAAATCGCAGAAATGGATTTTACGATGGATATACTATGTACCTAGCAGAGTTAGTCTCGTAGCACTACCTACCATAGATTCATAGATTGTCTGAAATTACGCACCAAAGTTACCTACCTCGTCGATCAAACCCATTTTCGTGACTGTTTTGTTTGTTTTGTGATAATTTTATTCGATTTTCGAGTAAATTAATGGCTAAAAAAATTCGATTTTCGAGTAAATTAATGGCTAAAAAAGAAAGTATTTCAATATTTAAACATCCAAAAGGTTACTACAAAAAGAAATGCGGGGAGAAAATCCGATGTCCGATGTTCATTATTATTTTGGAAATTTTGGAGCTCGCCGAAGCAGAGACAAGATTCTAACTTGACGCGATGTTTGAATGATTAAACGATGCTAAATGATTTACTACGATCTTAAATTTATTACTTTTATTTTTTAATTAGGTACGCGATTTTTTGATGATTTTGTACACTAGAAACGGGTATTAAAGTCGTTCCATCACAAACAGGGCCTCACTTTTGCTTCACATTTTCACGAATAACTTATTTATACAGCTATTCAAATGAAATCTAAATGAATATATCTCAAAAATAATGTTTGGCCATCGTAAAATTTAAAAAACGATTACATTTCATCGAAGCATTTAATAAATGATAGTATATGTAAAAACTTGAAAAGCGTTTTTCTCTAAACGGTGGTTTTGTAATTGGGCCCTTTTTTCATCCAACCATTCAATTTCACGATTGAGAGAATTCTCCACTTCCAATCGAGAAACTAACCAAAAATTCGTGTTCAGGTGATGACCATGATTTGTTCGAGTTATGGGGTTGAGAAAATGAGGAATTGCGAATCCGAGTCGATTTTAGCAAAAATCGGCTGTTTTTCGCTACCATCAGGGTGTCTACCAGTCGCGAAAGTCGCGAAAGTCGCGAAAAAGTCGCAAATTTAGATTTAGGTCGCTGAAGTCGCGAAAAAGTCGCGAAATTGACCCAAAATTCATCAAAAGCCGCGAATTTTTCCGAAATTACTTCCATTTTTTTCGCTTTTTACAAAACAGAAAAAGTAAAGAAAATTCACCTTTTTGAACACTTTTTTCTAAAAATTTTCGCCCGTCGCTTCGCTCGGGCTCATAAATTTTAAAAACCCATTCTTAAATTATATACCTCTTCGTCCTCTTCCCTTCTATTTCAGACAATTGAATATTTTGAAGCGGAAAAATATGTTCTTGTGGGAGACTAAGTAACGATCACGATTGGGAATTTCAAAGGTAATATTGTATCCATTGTCAGGAAAATCTAAAATAATTGGAGAATTTTGAAATTTTCTAAGGGATGTTTTAAAGGAGAAAACCATTTGGAAATATGTCTTTTTTTGCTATTTTTTGAATAATTCTTCGAAAAAATTTCGCCCTCGCTTCGCTCGGGCCAAATCTGGTAATATTTCAAACTTTCCATAAATTTATTTCTCAATAATAATTTAACAATTTTATCCGTTCTAACATGATTTTTCGTAAAATTTTCACCCTCGCTTCGCTTGGGCAGTAACTACTTCTCTTCTTTACCATAAAATAACTCACTTTTGGAAAATGTTTGTGAAAAATTGTCTTTTTTCGAAATTAAATACGTATTTCCTTCCGTTTTTTCTATAATAAATTTGATCTCGTTGATTTTTTGGTGTGGGGGGGGATGTATGTCAAATTGAGAGGTAGATACTAGATACCTTAAAAAAAGGTCGCGAAAAAGTCGCGAAATTTGATTTTTAAAAATTGGTAGACACCCTGTACCATAAATCGACGATAGAGAAGATATTTCACTTCCTATCTGGAAACCTATAGGTAACCAATTCGAATTCAAAATTTTCGAATTATATTAAAAACTGATTTCAAACCTAGCGATCGACTTTAATCGTCTCCAGATGAAAAAAATCGCAATTTCACGTATTTTTTTCTTGAAATCGGCCTCTTTTCGCGACTCTAATTAAACTATTGTGACAGTTGTACATTTTTAATCGGAAAACTAATCGCAGATTCGAGTTTAGGAGGGTCGAATTATATGAAAATGACACCAAATTTACCCTGACCCCTTTATGCGGAGAAATTGCGGTAAAACCCCCTAAAACCTCCCCTCTCTCACACCCTAAGGGAAATTTTTGATGTGTCCATTTCTCAAAAATTTTCTTAAGGGTCATACTAAAATAAAAACTACATTTTACCCGGTGTTCAAAAAGTGAAGTATTCCTGAGCTAACCGCTGTGACTATTTCTTTACATGACTATTTAACGTCATGAAAACAATTACGAAAATTTCACTTTAAATAATGTTTCCGCGCAAAATTTTTGCTTTGGAAATTTTGTAAGCTTTTTTTTCTTCATAAACGCCCACTCCCTTTCATTTTATTATCCTAGTATTTAGCGAGGAAATCCAGTGAAATTTCGGGAGGAGTGAGAAATGAGCAAAAAGTAGGTGCCTATTATGAACGATGCAATGCTCAGTATTCGACGCGTTTTGTCGTGACCCTTAGTTCGTAGGTAGAGGTACATCTACATACCTATTATGTAGTTTGTACCATGGTAATCGTAATCGCAATCGCAATCGCAATCGCAATCGTAATCGTAATGCCATAAAAAGTTTTGTGAAAAGGTGACGCGATATACGCGTACGTTTTACTTACATATGTAACGTAACTTTACGTACCGTTCCCGTACCGCGTTGTGGTGTGCTGGAGCGGTGGGTGGCGGGTGGCGGGTGGCGGGTGGCGAATTGGCCATAGCGATAGCGCGAAACAATGGTGAAAAGTTTGAAGTTACTTTATGTGAACGCTGGGATGACGCTAAAGTGCCATTTAATCGAACTATTTGTCGACAAAGTTGAAGGCTGGCACGATGGCGATGGCGATGGCGATGGCGACGGCTACGGCTACGGCTACGCGGCAGTGCGGCAGTGCGGCAGTGCGGCATGCATCAATAAAACTTGCGAATAATGCGCGCAATTTCTTCTTCTCAGTTCTGTCAATTTCATATGTAGTCTTATGTAGATATCTGTAGCATGTAGCGAGCGTAGTTGTAGTTGTAGTTGTAGTTGTAGTTGTAGTTACATTACTGATTCGTGATTAGGTACACGTATGTAGTGCATACATCTGCATACATTTACGTATGTAGGTCTAGGTAGTAGGTACACCGAACAAATTTAGCGAAGTACCGAGTCCCTGCAAAATAACGCACTCGCAGTTCTGTAAACCTACGAATCCCCTAAGTACCTAATTATCATGAATTACACAATACCCAACTGTAAAACTGTCCCGCAATGGGAATATTTGTAATATCGGCAGATTGTACCGAGTACCATGGTATGGGTAGGGTAATCAGTAATCACTAATCAATAATCATTCCTTCCTATACTGTTTATCTTAAATCACCTAAGTACCTAATACCTATAAAAATGTTTCTTTGCTTATATTATTACAAATTTTTGCATCTCTTGCCTGATATTTTTATTCGTCATTTTTTGTTGACTGTGATTCTGACGCGTAAAAAATTTGGTACTTCATATAAACGCGTGTCTTCGTCTATTGAATTATGAATTTTACAAAAAGAAAACTTTTCACTTTTCCCTCGCTTCGCGCGGCGATAATTTACACTCTTTCTTTCTTAGTACGGACATTTTAGGTTTTGACCCCAAAAAAATTAGCAGAAAGGGAAGGTTTCGTAGGTATATAAAATCTGTAAGGCATGCACATATTTCAATATTCCTGAACTTCCCTAAAATTGGCGAATAATTTGATCTCCGGGGGGGGGGGGGTGGGTGGGTGGGTGAGTGAGTAGGTTCAGATTTCGGGTTTTCAGCTACATATAACTATTGAACTTACCCATTTACGAAAAAAAGTCGAAACAAAAATTGTAGAGCATTAGAAAACTAACAATTTTATTATGGGGCGGAGAAGTGGGAGGATCTAGGGCCTTCGGAAAAGATTTATTTTGAAAATTTTTCATCAACAGAAATAATTACCTACCAAAAATCGGGTTAATCGACTTTCAGGAAGTGGTCCTTTTACATAGTACATCCTATTACTATGCAGGAGAAGAAAAATGTATACCGACCCCATATCTCAAAGTGGGAGGGGGGGACCCTTCATAGAAAAAAAAGTCGCATTTTTCTCGGAAGGTAGCTTCACTGAGAAAAGGGTAAGGTAATAGATACACTGAAATAAGGTAAATTTGCTTTAAGACGAACTTAGGGGAATGAGTAAGTACATTAAATTTTACCCTGCCAATTCGTTTTTAGTAATAAAAAAGACGATAAAACTAATTGGTAGGGTACTCAT
The DNA here is from genome assembly GCA_033439095.1 of Pseudococcus viburni. Taxonomy (NCBI): domain Eukaryota; kingdom Metazoa; phylum Arthropoda; class Insecta; order Hemiptera; family Pseudococcidae; genus Pseudococcus; species Pseudococcus viburni. Next base: position 249,436 of record JAVBJF010000329.1, on the reverse strand, counting down.
TCCTTTAACCCTTTCACTGCCGCGCCCCATTTCCAAAAACCTGTCCGCAGCCCAAAATTTTTTTGTCAAAAACTCGATAAAAATGCATCCTAAGGTGGTATTATGCATCTATTAATGATTAATCGCCTGCTAGCGTGCTGGTAGCATCGTGTCACTTCGGTGTGACTTGGGCTATTTTCACCTTAAGACCATGTCACATAATTATGTTCACTACTACCAAAAACTGACGCATCATCGTCTTGTAAGATTTGATATTATAATTCTGTTCCAATCACTGGCGTTATTACTCGTGTTTCCATTTCTTACACTTCTTTTATTATTCAACATTTTTTATTCGTGAAGCATCGTCAAAATTACGAAATATTTCTCATTTCACTCGATGAAAAACACTCATCGGCATCCTTGTCATCATTTGGCATGAAAATACGGAATTTTGCGGTATTATTCGTGTTTGATCAATTCCGATTCTCGAAATAAAGCTAAAAACCCGGATGAAATTGAAAAAAAAATTTTTACACGATTTTGGTAACACTGCGCGAGCCTAGAGCAAAAAAAGTTTCGTTTGGTTATACTAAACCCACCGCAGCAGTATTAGAACATACCTATAGCCCTAAACCCATAAGATTATTCGTATAAATTCTGTCACACATTTGTGACCGCGGCAGTGAAAGGGTGTTTGTCTTGAAGCAAATTTACCTTAATTAATGTATCTAAGTATTACCTGGAATTTACCTTACGTTTTTCTCAGCGTTCAAGTTGGTAGGCGAATAAGTGAATAGGTCGAGTAAGGTATTTCCCAAGCGTAATTCAGCTACAGTAAAAAGTTGGAAAAATTGGTTCAGACAAACGTTGTATGAGCATTGAAAGACGAAAATTTTTGTTTTTCTACTTTTTTTTCTGCGTGGTCATGGAGACCGGCTATTGCAAAAAGAGAAAAAATCGGCGTTCGAAAATTTTTCATTACCTCAATAGATTAGGTACGCGCGTGTAAGTCTCTGGTACCGGTATACATTTAAAATCTAGCGAACCAATAGTCGAACAAGTAGAGTTCTAGGGATATCGTGGGCGCTGAACTCGATTTTTATAATAATTCGACCCCTGGACCCAAATTGGATCCCAAAAGGAGGGTTTATTGAGTTGATAAACAAATTTCGCCTCCCACTATGAGATAAGGAATCGGTTATACATTTTTCGTATTCTACATACATTGGTAGTAAATGTAATAGGATGTACTGTATGCAAAAGAACCAATCCTAAAAGTGGATTAACCCGATTTTCAATAAATATTTCTGTTGATGAAAAATTTTCAAAATAATATACAAAATTGCACAATAATGTATGTACATATCTACAACCCTGCGTGTACACTACAACTACAATCGACTAAATAGGTGCTACACATCTGTAGCTGTACCTAATAGAAGACGGTAGTCGGTAGTCGTTAGTCGGTAGTCGGTAGACCTTCCGTACGTATATAGTGTCCACTTTACAGTGTGCAGTGTGCAGTGTGCACGTAAAAAGATGAGCGAGGCTAGAAAATGATTTCTTCGCTTCGTTTCGCCACATCTCATTTAATTACTTTTCTTATTGGACACGAGTGGAAATTGTGCGAAAGAGCGAGCGGCTGCGACCCAACATCATTAGCGTGAGCTCGTCTCGAAGGTAATAATGGCGTTGGCGTTGGCGATGGCGATAACGGCAAAGGCGAAGGCGAAGGCGAAGGCGAAGGCAGCCACAGCCACAGCCACAGTCGCACCCGCACCCGCACCCGCACCGGTAGACGTAGGCGCAGTATAAGCGCTAAGCACTATAGGCAAGCACACAAGCCTTTAATGTAGATGTAGATGTAGAATGTAGAGTAGAGTAGAGTAGAGTAGAGTATAGTATAGTATAGTGGAGTGGTGATAGACCTTCACCATGTTGCTAGGTTGCTAGTGATGCGAATGAGAACTTGGAATAAACGCCGACCGTTGCTGTAATATACTCGTAGATACATAAATGTACCTACATAATATCGCACACCCGTACCCAGTGCAATAACACCACATCTCAAAAAAAAAATTGGCCTTCACATTTTTTTATTTTTTTTTCTGAGACGTGCTTACCCTATCTTTGATTAGTTTTCAATTTAAACCCAAAATAAGAAAGTTGATTTATTTTGAGATGTGGTGTTATTGCACTGCAGGTGCGATATGTATTGTACCTACAGTATGTAATACCTATACCTTGGTCGGTCGGTCGGTCGGTCGGTCGGTCGGTCGGTCGGTCTGTCTGCCTTGGCGGATAGTCAACCAGTCAAGTAGACGATGGCCAGCAGTAGCTACTAGCTAGTAGTTCTAGCTACGCAGCGCAGTGTATAGTGCGTACCTAATGCTTCGGCTGCAGCCCGCTTATTATTACCTGGCCTTATGGTAGGTAATATCTATATACCTACCCACCTACCCATTACCCAATTACCCATACTCATACTCATACCCCCATAGCGTTACAACGTACAGCGTACAGCATAGCGTAACAATACTCGCACGTACTCCGCGAAGGGCGCGAGCGCGCGTTAGGGTAAAGCATTGTAGTGTAGGTAATCGTATCGTATCGCATCGCATCGCATCGCATCGCATCGGGTCGGGTCGGGTCGCGTCTTAGGTCGTAGGTATACGAACGGAGAGTTCTTCTAATGGAGCGTGCAAAGGCGACCTCGCTTTGGCAACCGGACATATCTTATCTATGGTACTGTAGGTAATTTCATTTCTGCCTTTTAACCCGGAAGCTTTGTCGTCGGTCGCCCTCGCCGTCGGCGCGGCGCGGCGCGGCGTGGCGGTCATTTTCAATTTTAAAACTACGAGCAGCTAGCTAGTGCCTAGCTGCCTAGTACATCTTCATACTAGGCAGTGAACAACTAACACGTAGGTATAGGTTGGTCTGGGTACGCACTACGCACGCGTAGTTGTCGTTGGAATGACACAAAGCGTGAGGCGTGATGACTTTTCACTCTTATCTGACTACCTTTTTCCTACTTCAATAATTCACCTATTTTCTAGAAGATTTTATAACAGAATACCGGTAACGACGTATAGACGTGGACGTAGACGTTGGTGTTACGTAAATTAAATAGAATCGACGCGACGCGACGCACAGTGGGCCAGGAAACTCCCAAAAACGTTCGTTCTGAGGGTGAAAAAATCATCACAGATCAAGTTTGTAACACATTGCTTACCTATTCTTAGGCATCAGGGTAGCGAAATTTCAATTTTCGTTCCCCCTCCCTCCCTTTCAGCACGCGCCAAAGATAGCGACGTGAAGTGTACGTAGCTAGGTCTAGGTACCCAAAGTGGTTTTGTTCGGGCCTATGTTCATAATAATTTTGACTTTTGAGATAAAGTGAGTACGTAGGTCTAGGTACTAGGTACTATTTAGCCATGTGATAATTGGTTTTCAGATTTGAAAAGTAGGTACTTGATAATTTGAATGATGGAAATGCAGAATGTACTAAGTGCCATTTACGTAATTGAGATTTGCAACAGTTGCTGGATTGATATGGAGGATCAGAAGGGAACCTGAACTAGATTTTTGTTGAGAATGTTCAAACTTGACAAAAACCTAGTTCAGGTTCCCTTCTGAGTGCTTCTAACCCTCTATATCCATCTAGCAACTTTTGCAAATCTCAATTATGTAAATGGCACTTAGTAGGTACGTTCTGCATTCCATCATTCATTTAATTACGCGTCCTGGAAGATGCTCATATTTTTGTAAGGTTGAAAATGTTGCTTGGAGTAAAATTAGGTAGGTACACCTACTCTGTCGGCCTGTCTCGCCGTGTAGGTCACCGTTTGCGGTTTAAATGGTAGTTTCAAGTGTAGCGAAACCGAATACGATGTAATTTTTTGCGTTCGTTTGCGTCCGCGGTCTACACGGGCAATTTCCGGACGAAAATACAAAAAAAAAAAATTCGCGGTTCAAATTGAAAATTCGGTATGATATGCTATCGACTATCGTATCGTATTTATGCATAGGTATCTCAATAATGTGTCATTTCGCTAGCATTGGACCCATTTGGACGCAGTTTTAATCGAAATCAAAAATGGTAAAATTTAGCAATTTTTTTTCACCGATCTTTATTCCTTGGATTGTCTACTATCATGTGCGTGTAAAAGATGTGTAACCGTGCACGCACTCTACGTAGCAGAAAACAGAACTAATATTTTCTATGAAAAGGGTCCATTTGGTCAATTTCACGTTTTTTACCTTATTTTCATGAAATTTTCTCGTTTTCAGAACGCGAATGAATTTTATTTAGAATATTGTAAAAAATGAAAATTTGGATAATGAAACTTGAATAGTCAAAATTCAAATCAGATTACTGTTTTTTCAAAACTTGAATGAATTTTATCTAGAATTATTTAAAAAGTGTTATTTTTTGGCTACGTTGATGTAAAACAATAAAACATCATAAATAATTGGCTGGAAGTGGTTTCGGGTCCTACAAATCAAAAAGTAACTAAAAAAAAAAAAAAAAAGTTTTTACAACTTGATAATTATTTTCCATCATGAACTGAAACTTTTTTTGGATTGGAAAGGATTCATACGGTCGTATACTTTGTACAGGCTCATAAAGAAGGTGAAAAAATGGCGAAAACGGCAAAACGGTTGGAAATTACATACATGAATGATATATGTAGTTTACGAATTTCGTACTCTGAAAATTGTTGGGGGGAGGAGGGGTGGGATTCTAATTGAAATTTCATTACACGAAAAGGGGGCAAGGCCCAAAAAACGCGTTTTTAAGTTTTGAACGTGTTTTTTTCTTTTTCATTTGAATTTGAAGGACCGGCGGGAATTTTTTCTTGTTTTATGTCTTTAACTCTTTACAGCAGTTTGGGACTCCCGTGATGATATTTTTGTTGATTTCGCGATGAAATAGTATATTACGTAACAGAAGCGGAAAGTAACCGATTAACGAGTGCGAAGTTTGAGGAGCGAGGCGAAGCCGAGCGACTTGAATCGTACGAGTTGATCGAGTTACGGTACTTACCAATTCTGTTACGTATGCTATTTTAATTTTATACGAGAGGAAAATAAATTTAAAAAATTGTGATTCGTAACCATTTTTGTAACAACTGATAACAACATTTAACAACAAAACATTTAGTGGCCATGTATTTGTCATTGCAGGGGGCGGAAAATAATTGTTTCCCGGTTGTTTACATTTATTTTCCACCCGTTCACGTCCGAAAGTTAAAATCTTATTTTCCAAAACAGAAACATTGTAGGAAAGGCCTCATTTTCCGATCGTATAAAATTAAAAATATTTTTCTGACGATTTTGGGAATTTTCCCCCCTTTTTTTTAGTAAACTCGAAAATCATTATTTTCGTATTTCGAAGGGAAAATTTGATCAGGCGATGGTTTCACTGGATTCTACATCGTATTGCATGCGAAAATAAAGGGGAAAAAATGTGAGCATTTTTGAATTTTTTCCTTTTTTTAAAGCCATTTTTCTACACTTTAAAGTCGAGTAATCGAACTGGCAATATTTTTATCGGATTCTACGTGAAATTTTATAGAAGGATCAATCACCAACTCAAAACTCGTTTTTTTTTGGGCAATGTCCCCTTTTCGTATGCGGCGTCACATATGTCAAAATATACATTTCCCAGATTGTACATTACGATTTTTGTTCTTGAAAAATTGTAGATCATTGTGAAATTTCAATAATTTAAATCCCTTCCGTGCCCCACCACCGCTCCTACAATTTTTTTAGTATGAAATTCGTAATCTACGACCTCGAAGATGTATATTTTTATATAATACACGATATCGTTGTGAAATTTGACTTTAAACTCAACCCTACTCCCATCATTTTTGACTACGGAATTGGTACTTTACGACACCCCGAAAATGTGAGATACATACCTAATTGACGAATTTTTTATTGACCGCTCAGAGCTTCTGAGCAAAACGAGCGTTTTAGAGGGTCTTCTGTCCCATTGTGCCTCGTACATATAAATGTACGAATCGATGGGGGGGGGGGGGGGGTGGAGGCAGATAGGAAGTATTCACAAGCTTTGGAAATAAGAAATAAGAAATAAGAACTTTACTCTAATTACGTCCAATCAGAATTAACTGTTTCAAACATAGCCAAATATTTTTCACGAAGTCGCTATTCTCATTGGTTTAAAAAAATGAGGTAATTACGGTAAAATTCTTATTTCTTATTTTCGATGTTTGTGAATAGACCCATACATGGGTTCACTCGGGTTCACTACTCGTGCAACTTTTTCGCATTCTTGCCTGACCAGTGACCATGTTGGTGATGAACGTGATGACGTGACGCGGCGTGGCGCTGCGTGGAACTTAGCACTGGGAATGGCAGGGGTGTGGTGGATATGTATGTAGATGTGCCTATTTTATTTGCAGCGGCAAATTGGCTATGCAATTTTATTAACACCGACCTCGACCGATGAAAAAGATTGTGCACGGCAAACTGGTTATGCAACTATATTAACACGCTAATGAAAGGGATCGTCCGGTCTGCCGCGGCACGGCGCGCCGTGCCGCGTTTAGTGCTGTTTCTACATGAAGGACACCTTCAAAAATTCTGAAAAAAGTATATATGATACAACTTTTCGTACTGATCAACCATGAGTATATAAAAACTGGGATGGTGTTATTTTTTAAACTCGTTTTAAAAAATTTCAAGTTTCCAACTTTGCATGTTATTTTTAGTTATATTCTGTTTAAAGATTGTGACCCGTGCAGGGACAGGGTACCTAAAGTCGGAAAACATAATTTTGAGTTAGAGACAAAAATATGAAAAATGGGCAATTTTTTTCAAAAAATTTTTTTTAGCTTTTTTAGGTAGTTCAGACCTCTACGCAGCTTTAAACGTGTTTTTTCGATTATTTTTTTTTTGAAAGTCATGATTTTTTCTAATTTTCAAATGTCTCTATCTCACCGAAAAATTGACTTAGGATGCTCATCTAGGTCTTAAAATGTTCCGCATAGTCTCCCCTATCATTTAAGCCAAAAAACTCATTTTTGAAAAATCCGACTTTAGGTACCTTTTCCCTGCACGGGTCACAGATGATATTTTCGAATAGGATGGCGGTCTTGAAGGGTAAATGTGAAAAAAGCCTACCTATACAATACTTAACACCCAGAATCGACTTGTAAAAATTAGTTCTGATCACTAATTTTTAATATTGATAAAAATTCGGTAAAAACAATGTAATTTAATCAATTTTGGAGATTTTCAGCAATTGAGATGAAAAATTACGTTTTCGCATAAACTTTGAAATTTTTTAAAACGAGTTTAAAAAATAACGCCATCCCAGTTTTTATATATGTTGATCAGTACGAAAAGCTGTATCATATATATTTTTTTCAGAATTTTTGAAGGTGTACTTCAATTACTTCATGTAGAAACAGCTCTTTTCAACTTTTACAGCTAATTTCCGGCGTTAAAAAAAGTGGTAACACTGATTTCAAAAAAATCGCCAAAAAGCTCATCAAAGGCCTTACACAATGTAAAAAGTTTCAATTTTCTACCTATCACCGTTTCTCGGTTATCCACGCTCGAAATTTACCAATCCAATCTCACCTTAAAACTTTGAGTGTTCGTAGCTCCCCTCCAAAAAGACTGGAAGCTCCGGTTTGCGGCATTCGACATCTCTCATCAAACTCTACAAACATGCAAAAAATAAAAATCCAAGACCCCACTTTCCACTTTGTGGTTGAACTGACATGGAATGACCCAGCGATCAGATTGTCGCTTATTTTGCTATACAAACCAACGTATTCCCCCGCCACGAAATTTACCACCACAGAGACACACATACACTAAAACACACGACGAAAACAGCACGACTATAAGCGATTCGAATGTTGCTTATTCCCGTTATTTCACATAGAAAAAAATCCCTCAATTTTGAACTATTGTCGAAGATGGAACAAATTGCACTAAATGCTTTAAAAATTTTTGGTTCATTTTCCAGAAGGCCCACTCTACCATAGTATTAAAAATTTGACACATTTCTTTCCTAAAAATGATTTTTTTCGCCTTAATTCCCTTTGATCACTTCTTTAAGATTTTTTATTACAAAAATGTGAAAAAAATATTTTTTACTCTATAAACATGATTTTTCAAAAAATATTCGCCCTCGCTTCGCTCAGTCAGTATTTCAGTCATTCTTTTTCTTGAATAAACATGTAAGTTTCTAATAAACTCCTGCCTTTAAGAATCAATGAAATGATTTTTATTGAAAATTAATGAACCTCTTGAATGAATTTTTGTGGTCAAGAGAGCGCACTGTGCAAAACTTTCCAGACAACCCTCGTACTTTTTTCAACACCTTCAACTTTAAATTATTCTAGCGTATTGAAAAACATGTGAGGCATCTGCACAACCCCCAATTTTTTTCAATTTTTTAGTCTTTACCAAAATAGTTGGTTGAATAATTGGTGAAGTGGAAGGACGGTTTTTCTGGGCTTTTGGGCCTCTGGGCGGATTTCACCTTTATATCATAACATTTTACTATCGAAAAACTTCTAGGAGGCATTAAAATTTGGCACGTATTATTCGTAGATAAGCGACACTTACGCACACTGGAGCTGTGTGGCCGAGAGGGCGGGGACTAATTCTTTTTTGGAGAATTTTTTTGGCGAATCAATATGTTTTGATTTAATTTTTTTTTTTTTTCATTTTTCAATATCTAACGTAATATCGTTTCAACTTGACCTAAAAACTTTCAACTTTTGCTAAACCCACATTTTGAAAACACCGATTCTTCTTTTCTTTACCACAGTTTAATAAAGATAATGTCGTTATGTCCTAACCTAAAAATGTATTTTAACTCAAGTTTTGTACATGCAACATAATATCGTTATGTCTAATCTAAAAACGTTACATCATGCAGTATTCTTTGCTAAACCCTCTTTGACCCCGTCTGCCGAGCCTTGGGCAGCACTTTGGGGTCGGCAGACCTACATATTCGGATTATGTGCAAAAAATCCTTCAATTTGACTCTAATTTTGACCATCAGTGTTTTCGGCGAAAAGTTGATGAAAATTGTGAACTTTTGAGCTTTCGCTGAGCTTTAAAGCAGTAGCTGCGGATCGGCAGACCGATTATTTTGCTTTTGTGGTACGGCATTCGTAGTTGAACGAAATTTTTATACAATATACCTACACAAACACATACCTATTTACGCGTAAATTTTGTTGATTTTTCTGTTTAGACGTTTGCGTTCCGTGTATGCGTCGTAGAATAGAAATCGAAGAAAAGGCTCAGCTGTGCTACTCGAAAGCCAAGATTTATATAAAAGTTCAAAACGACGAAGAAGTCGATTATTTGTCCAACGAGGAGGTAACGGTAAGTTATTCGCCGCTTATGTAGCTATTTACGTAGGCTTAGGTATTAGGTACTAGGTACTAGGTACTACATAGGTAGGTGGTATGTAAAAACGAGTATGTACATACGTAGCTATGTACCTACTTGAAACTCTAACCTACACCTACCACAACTATTCCTAAAGCTTAAACCTACGTTCTAAGTACCCGATACCCACCGTTTTACCAGGATGGCCGCCCCTAACCCCACATCCAAAACGCAGTAGCCCAGCTAGTAGATAGTGCATGGTTACTAGGCAGTAGGTATTAGGTAGCTAGGTATAGGTACTAGGTAGGTAGTAGATACGTCTACGTTTACTTTTACGTTTACGTTTACAAGATCACTAGAGGCTCACTTTATGCTACAAAGTTAGTTAGGCTTACGTTGGTAGGTAGTAGGTACCTATTACCTAATACCTACTCAACAACAGCGTCGCAAGCTTTTTTTCGGAGGGTTCAAAGTGGGCATAGAAACCTTCGAATACGAGAACGATTTAAGGGGTCGTCCGTCGCCTCGCCTCGCCTCACCTCGCCCTGCCTCGTCTCGTCTTGTCTCGTCTCAAATTGTTCGTATATAACTGCGATTTTGTTCGTGTCCGAACGAAGCTGTGTGTGAAAAATTGAAATGTTGACGTCCATATGTTTAGAAGATAGTATAGTAGGGAGAGAATTTTTCGTTAACGTGGGAGAAAAACGCTTGTTTGTACGTACTGCCGAGCGATCAGCGAGAGACAGATAAAGTGCGCTCATCTTCCCGAGTAACGAAAAGGCATTTTTTTTTTTCACGTTCCAACACTTTGAAAATCTCTATCTGATGTGATGAGAGAGGAAGAAGGAGGAATAGGAGTATTTTTGATACCTACTTTGTACCCCAATCGTTGATTTGGGAGGATGCAATGTGTCCCTTGAAGGTACCCTACTTTCCGACAGTACGCCGCGTCGTCGTGCCGCGCCTTCGCCTACCTATCAAAACTTCCATTTTTTGAAAAAAGTTTGACGTGGCTGCGGTTTGGCGCATCTTGCTTCTCCAGGTACCTACCTACCGTACCTACCTACACTCAAAAAAAAAATATATTAATAAATTTTATTTTAAAAGATAATAACGCGGCCCCATTCAAAAAGTTGGCAAAATTTAATCTAAAAATATTAATATTAATCAAGATATTTGGTAAAATTTATCATTCAATAATAAATTTTTAAAGAATTATTATTGAATGATGAATTTTACTAAATATCTTGATAAATATTATTATTTTTAGATTAAATTTTTCCAACTTTTTTAATGGGGCCGCGTTATCATTTTTCAACGTAAAATTGACTATTTTTTAAAAACATTTTCTATTATTTTTTTGCGTGTATGTGTGATTATGAAGGAACAAACAGAAAAGTCACGAGGGAAGGATATGGGAGTTGGGAGGCCCATTACTCGCGCAATGCCGCTTACCTGGTAATTTTTATTATACTGCGGTGGTGTGTACTCTCGTAATTTTCACTGGTGTAGGTAAAGTCAAAATTGAGTGAAAATAACTGAATGAAATCGTCAAAATCATGTTATTGCCAAATATTCAGTACAAAAAAAATGATCTCACGAATCAGTTAAAAAACTACCAAAACTTGAGTAATTTTTCACTGATTCGTCCAGTAAAAAAAAAAAACAATACTTTTGAATCAGTTGAAAAACTACCAAATCGGGGGTAAATTTTGTAATGCACGAAATGAATCGGTGATATTTTACTGAATCATTCAGTTAAAATTGAAATCTTACTGATTCTACAGTATTGTGCCCGTTGCAAAACATCACTGATTAATCCGTTGTTAGAGAAATAATTTACTTTTACAAATTGAACCAGTGATATTTTGACCGATTCACTGATTCAGATTCAGAGAGTAGAGAATACAGAGTACAGACTACGGAACTGGGTATTGATACTGAGGCAGTGAGTTGTGAGTTGATGTTCTTAGATCGAGGTAATACCTATAGGTAGTAGGTAGTAGGTAGTAGGTAGTAGGTACCTACTTACGGTTGCTGGCTTTTATTTACTATGTTGAGCTGAATCTGCAAATTGTCTGTCGGGTCTATGTCCGAAAGGCGAAAAGTAAATTTTCGGTGTTTCGTGCCACTGTCGTCTAGAAGGTGTACCAGACTTAACACCTAAATACTTTGGCGCTACAGAATGCGGGCAGCCGGCCAGCCAGCCATGGAGTTGGTCGGAAGCTTGGCAGTTGGGCGGAATGTAATGATTTATCATCGCACTTACCTACTGTATCACGGTACAGACAAATACCTCTTTCTCTATCTCTGCCTCTGCCTCTACCTATGTCGTATGTTAATGTTAGGCTACTAGTTAAGAGTACGTAATACTGTACATCTACGTGTACGTGTACGTACGTATTGCGTATGTAATGTATAGGTATTGGGTATTGGGTAAGATAAAGTAGGCCCGCAAGTTGACTACAATCAAGTGTGCGAATGTATGGGTTTAAGGTACTGGATGCAGAGTATGAGTTCCTGTTCCTACCAACTTAATGGATGGGTGAATGGGTGGATGGGTGGACGGATGGACGAATAGACGGATAGATGAAGAGACGAAGAGCGAAAGAAAAACGATACGTCGTAAATTACTGCCGCGCCGCGCCGCTACTAACTTTGTGTACGCGTAGATAATTGTACCGTACACGGTGTATCGTATCATATCGTATCGTATCGTATCGTATCGTATCGTATCGTACCGTACATTCTTCGAATCGATAATAATGGTTATTAATCGCGTTAGCTGATGTGTACAATGTACATATCGTATCTGTTATGCTTTCAATGTGAGTATGTGAGAAAAGATTTTGAGCCAAGCGGAGCGACGGCGGCGACGGCGAAAATTATTGAAAACCTCAAATTCAAGGTGCAATGAAACAATGTTTTCGGATTAATAAATCTAAATAAAAAATCGTCCACTGCTAATTTAAAATCATTGAAGGAGAAATACCTATGATAAGACAGAGCTCAGCGAGGCCAAAGTTTTTAAAAACATCGAAAATAATTTGTAAGGAAAAAAAATACAAACAAAATTAGTTGAAGTAATTTTGAGGAAAAATAAGAGGAAAAAATAATTTTTGTAGGATTTGGATTATTTTAAAATTATGGAAAGAGAAATACAATAAGACTGAACGTAGCGAGGCCGAAATTCTTGAAAAATTTCGGTGGGGGGGGGGGGGTAATTTCTTGTGGTTTTGGGGGATAATTCCGAGTTGAATTGTGATTTCTGAACGTGGATAATACATTTTAGAACAAACAAACAATCCATGTAGGTGCTTCCTAAATCCGGATTAATTTTTAGCAAAATTTTGACTTTTTGAATCAGTAAAACATTTAGCTGAAAATCTAGCAGGGTGTCCATTTTCTGGAAAACCGGGAAAAGTCAGGAAATTTTGAAATTTCCGGCATTTCCGCTGGAATTTTGTAAAAATTCAGAAGAAAAATAAATTAGGTATCTGAAGTTTTTGGACTCGTATTTTTAACTACCTATTATCAATTTTTCAAAAAAAATTTCACCTCGCTCCGCTCAGGTCAAATTGTTTTAGCTAATTTTTGTATGTATATCATTTTTTGTTGACCGTAATGTACAAGAAAATTGATATTTTAACACACGTTTTTTTCTATTGAATCTTCGAGTTTTCAAAAAAATTTTCTTTGTACTTACAGTTTTTTTTTGAACACGTACTTTTTGATGAAATGTAATGAAAAAGGAGTACCATGATGCCCCTGATCACGATTTTGAAAAGAATGGAAGAGAATTTGAATTTTTTTAGTCACATTTCGGGAAACTTTACTGGGGCGTAAGCGATGAATTCTCAAGTTTTGAAGGTCGTTTTTTGCAAAAATTTTCCCTCTCGCTTTGCTCGGGTTCATCGCATTTGTATATCTCATCAAAATAATTGATATTTTACTCGTATTGAATTGTGAAGGAATTTTTGAATTTTCAGACTGGAAATATCCGAACTTTGTCAAAAATTTTCAGAATTGAATTTAAGTTGTTTTTGTGGCCGAAAAAGTGAGCATCTAAAAATCTCATAAAAGTAATGATTTTTGACAAAAAAATTGTTGGACATTATGCATTTTAAATCATTCTTCTGCACAATTTCATCACTCGAAAAAATCACCCCTTCTCCATCCTTCAGGAATAACATATTTAAAAGGTCTGAAAAATTTCGAAAAATTGGTCTGGAAAACCTGGAAAAGTCCGGGAAAAACATTTCTGAGATATAGTGGACACCCTGTTTCAGTTTTTGAAAACCTATTTTTTTTTTTTTTTACAAAAATATTCGCCCTAGCTTACGTTGGGCTTAATAAAATTTTTATTTTCATCTTTTTTCTCAAAACATAACCTCATTTTTTTGAATATTTTTTCATTTTTTAAATTTATTTCTACGTTATTACAATTTATGTAGAAAGGCAGTGCTGCCAATAATAATTCATACTTACCCAATTTTTTATTTTATTATTATTATTTTTTTTTTGAAAAACACGTATACGTTTTACAATTCAAAGAGACAGTGTTGCCAATATTGCAAATTTAAACTACTTTAACCGGATTTATACATTTTAGTGTACCTGCTACCTACCTATATAATTTTTCTTCAGCCACCTTTCGAAGTCAACTTTCACAAATACTTACCTATGATTTTCATCACAACTTTGATCATCTCTTCCTGCGACAGAATTGAACTCACGTTTTTTGAAATAATAAAATAGCTATTCCCACTAATTTTCCCGAACAACCGAATTCCCGAATAGAAAAAAATCCCGAAAAATGTATTCCGCAATCCATTTTCCCGAACAGACAAGGAAGGTATTGCTTAAGTTTGAGCTTTGAGTCATTATCCAACTACGAAATGACCTTTATTATTCTTTATAATTAATTTTGAACTGTGAACTTCATTTTATTTTTTATTATTACCTACCTATTATTTTGAGTTATACATTTCTCAATAAAAATTTAATTTGCGAAATTTTCCAAAAAAAACTTTTTTCAATTTAAATACAAGAAAGTATTAGAATAATAATATTTTTTCTTCTAATTTTGGAGGATTTTTCGATCAATTCGATTCCAACGACTTCATTACATTTTCGTAATAATAAAATTTTATTTGACTTCAGCAAAAATTTTCATTCGGGAGAATTGCATTCGGGAATAAATTTTTCAGAATTTTTTCCATTCGAGAATTGGGTCGTTCAGGAAATTGACCTCAAATTTCCTTACCTTCTTACTCTAAAGTAATAATTATATTCAAACTTACCGATGATCAAAAGTTTTTACCCTAAAGAAAAAAGTACGTTGATTTACGTTGATTTTTGTCTTCATTTTCGAATAAGTCTCTAAATTCAAGATTATCGTCCAATTTTTGAAAAATCGTCTCAGCTTTGAAAACCTTCGACCTATTTTGAGAAAACTTGACTAATTTATAAAAAAATGACTGATTTTTGCAAATTTGTCTAATTCAATAGCAATTTTTTAATTTTCTGATTCACATACCATTTTATCGAATTTTCCTAATTCATAAAAAATCGTACAATTCTTGGAAAACAGTACAATACAATGTTGTGGAAAACCGTAATATTTTCGGAAAATCGTATACAATTTTTCCAAAACCAATTTTCTAAAAATCTGTTGCTATTTTAAATAATTGGTCAACGCAAAAATTGATCAATTTTTGACAAGTGGTCAACACTCCAAAAATTGATCTTTTTTTTTTGAAAGTTGAGGAGTTTTCCAAAATTGGTCAATGTGATAAAATTTGGTAAATTATCAAAACTCAAACGATTTTTCAATATTAATTTCATAAAAATGGAACACAAATTGGAGAATTGATTGTGAATCGGATGAATTTCCAAAAGTTGGCCAATTATCCAAAAATACGTCTCTTTTCTATAATTACTTACTTTGGACATTGATTTCAGAAGTTATTGTGGTATTGCGATGGTGTAAAAATTGACAAATTTGGTAGGTAATGTAAAACAAAACTCAAAAATTAATCGAAATGAGATACCTACAATTTGTTTTTCGAACGATTTTTGCATTATTGTACTGGGATGAATTGCAAAAATGTGAAGCACGGTTGTTAACTTTACCCTGCGAGAATATTCTCGCTGTGTGATTCTCAGTTCTAGAAAAATGTTGGAGAGTAATACCTCCATTTTATTGTAAAGCAGTATTGGTGTAACTTGATGCAATTATGCACATCTAGTCACGTATGTACCATTTACTCATGTTTATTGTGAATTGAATTTTGAAAAAAAAAAGCCAAAAGTTGGAACAAAAATTGAAAAATAATAAACAAAAGATGAAATATAAAAATATTGGGGGAAAAAAAGGAGCCCTTTCTATGGAAAGAATGGGCTCCTGAAAAAACCCCATACACACAAGCAAGTGTAAACAGAAAATTACAACCTAAGCCGGCTTAAAATACCTAAGTGTATATCATAAAACTACTAAATATTACAACCTTATAAATAGTCTATATAGGTACATCTTCGCCTTCCAGTTGTCTGTCCCCAAAAACCCTTCTTACCTTGCATCCCTTCAGCTCCTTCCAACCGTCTACCCTTCATACCTTCATACCTCCAACCTTCGCCCTTAACCCCAAAAAACCTAACCCCAGGAGAGACAAAAGGGGTGGACGTACCACATGTGCTCAGTAACTCGTGCTGACAACGTCTGCAACAACCACCTACTCGAAGCACTGACCGCGGATGGCGACTTACAGAACCCGCGCATCCAGCATAATAATACTGCGACTTGCGAGGCACGCGCCTCGGGCATAATGCCCCCGACTTTCTGGCCCCGAGCGATCAACGGATACTCGCGGAAGTTGTCGCTTCAGTCGCCAGCACGCGAGACGTCTGCAGGGGTAGCGTCCTCCTTGGCCCTACCGGATAGGCGTGCGCTGGGCTAAGGCCATCACACCTTACATGCCCCTCCCGAGCCGAATTACCGACTTATGACTAGGCATAAGACAACGCAGGGCACCGCAAGAGGCACTCGAGAGTACCTCAAGACAATGGCGGAGCGTCCAGTGATCAGGACGATCTCCCTCGCTGCGCCTACCTTTCGAGACCAAGGTTTCCGTAAACGGTTCAACTAGAAATGAGCTCCGCACTTCCCTACATTATTTTCGATTTACCCCCACCATTCAGAAATTTTCTTCCCCCACTCCTCGAAATTATGGAAAAACAAGTTTCGGAAATACCATGACAAAAGGAGATATGAATCTTGTGTTTGGGCTCCTTTGTTTAGGTTTATTGCCCCGACCAGATGTTACTTATAATTGATGAAAAAAAATCAACCTTTTGTTGTCTTTAAAATACATGACTAGTCGGCCTGACTGTGTTTGGGGTCCTTCGTTAGATTTATTACCCCAACAGTGATGATAAAATTTGAAAAAATTCCAAAGGAGGCGTGTCTGGTCTTTTGTTTGGTTTATTGCCCTGTCCAGTGTTATAAAAAAATTTGGATGAATGATTTATAACCCCTATTGTGTTGCTTTTCCTTTGTTGGTTTTATGGGTTCGACAGTTTATACTGGAAAGGTGTTTTCAAAATACCAGATTAAAAGGGGACGTGACTCATTTGTGTTTTTGGGTTTCTTTGTTCATTTTTTTTTTTTTTTTTGTATGTACGGCTGTTATAAAATTTCTTTATGAATGATTTACGACTCCTATATTACTTCTCCTTTGTCTGCTCTATCGCCCCGCTCATCTCATAATAAAATTTGAAAAATTCCAGTGGAACGTGCTCGGACCACCTGGGAATTTTGGAATTTTCTCTGGAATTTTTCGAAAATAAGTGCATGTATTTGTCCATTGAATTATGAATTATTCAAAATAAATCGTCCCTCTCTACGCTCGGGGTCATTTACACTCTTTATTTCTACAGAATTTATGTAAAATAATTTTTTTTGGATTTAGTGAGCTGTGGTAAGAAAGAAATGCTACGATGCTCTTAACTACGATGTTGAAAAAAAAAGGGAGGGAAGGAATGGAACAGAATTCGAAATTGTTGGCCATGTTTTGGAAAACATGAATGAGGAAAAAGTGGTGAATTTTCATATTTTGAAGATATTTTTTTGCAAAAATTTTCGCTTTCACTTCGCTCGGGCTGAACATGTTCCTATGTTTCCATAAAATAATGATTTTTATATTTTACCTCCCCATTTTACTTTCTCATTTATTAGTACAAACTAAAAAATTGTAGGGGATTGCGTGAATTAATAAATTTGAGGCATGTTTTTTATTTTCTGGAGGAAGTGAGATAACATGTAAAAAACTGTTGGAATTTTCAGCTCGGAAAAATTTGAATTTTCATTTGCTTGGTTTGGTACACACCTCGGCATAATTTGTTTCATTTTTCAAAACTTAATTTTGCGTTGGAATAATTGGTTTTTCCTTTTTATTTGAAATTTTTTCTGTAGCTATTAAATTCAAATTTTCAAATTTTTAAGGCGAGTGAGGAGGAGTTGGGTGGACTCGAAAATTTTTAGAATCGACTTTCTATCTTTTTTTCAGCCCGAAAAGGAGCATCTAAAGATCTCGTAAAACGTATATTTGATGAATTTGAAAAAAAATCGGTAAACCCCATGCATTTTAATTTTTATATCGTTCTTATGCAACATTTCGGGATGTAAGTACATCACGTGAAAGATTATCTCCCCCCCCCCCTCGGTTTACGAATATCATATTTAAAAGGTCTGAAATCGATTTTTGAACAAGAGGTCAACTTCGTTGAAAACCTCGCGATTTTTAAAAAATTATTTGTGTTTGAAATGCCATATCTCGGCCGGAAATGTTGCTGGAGAGTTCGTTGACCCGGCATTAGAAAGCTCAAAAGTATTTACTTTAAAATGGGAAAAAGTTTTCTCGCGCGTCCCGATGCGGCCCCGCGAGCATGTTTTCAAAGTTCTGTAGGGTCAACTCGATGTAGTGTTTTTGAAAGCTTCATAAGTCGGACAAAAAAACCGTTTGGAAAATGGGACAACCCTCCCCGGATAGCTAATTAGTTGTACTTCAAGTGACCCAGAACAGTTTTGCCGCGGCGCGCCCAACACTCTCGGTCATTTTGAGTCAGCCCATGTACATAATACGGTATCTAGTATCTACACACCTGTATTATTGTATTTTGTAGCGTACCTATACCTATACCTATTACCTACCTATCCTATCGTATCGTATCGTATGCGTATGCGTATGTATGTGTAGTGTACCTGTACCTGTACCTAGTACCTAGTACCTACTACCTATGTACTATGATAGCACTGTAGCGATAACGGTAGCGAACTAGCGATTGTGCTAGATGTTGCTGTACCTGCCACTGCCACCTATTATATGTGTACGAGTGTGGTAAGGGGGCGGGGCGGGGCGAGACGGACAGTCGGCTACGACTACGAATTCCGTACGAGCGAGGACAGGTTAATTACACGTTCGAAGCGAATACGCGTTTGTCGAAATGAAATATTGAAAATGACTGCAATACCTATCGACATTGTTTGTAGTTGTAATTGTAAATTGTAATTTATTGTATTGTAAACTTGAAGGTACCGCGTATACCGTGTACCGTATACCTACACCAACCGTCCTAGTAACTGGTAACTGGTAACTAGTAACTAGTAACTAGTAGCACTAGAAAAAAAGGCGTGGTATTTTCGGACTTGACTTTAAAACTGCATCGCCGATCGCCGATCGCCCATCGCCCATCATGCATCGCAGCAATAACTAGTAACTGCTGACTGCTGACGACTATCCCATTATCTCATATATGTTATTACACGCTCCGGCTCCGGCACCGGTAACGAAATACGTACCGGTACCTATAAATGGTCGAGTGAATGAATGGGTGTCGGTGTTGCTGCTGGCTGTCTGACTGCCTGACTGCTGAAAGTTGGCCGCTGGCTAGCTGGGGTACCCCGGTAGCCGAAAAGAGTAGCTCGTTCGCGTTCGCGTTCGCGATAAGTTGGCTCGTTAATAACGTGCGATAAATATCACTTATCAATTGAAGACGGCGCTCGGCGCCATGCCCAGTGGCCGGTGCCGGTGCCAGTACCTAATAATCGGGTATCGGCTTCGGCTATGTAGGTAATGTATAGCCCGGTACTCGGAATACTTGTAGCATTTACGTGCACAGCTGCGTAAGCGTAAGCGTGAGCGTACGTCTGTGGGAATGGGCATGGACCGGCGCGGCGCGGCGCGTCGGCTCCAGATAGGTATCCTGCCTAGTAAATACGTTGGGTAGTAGGTATTAGGTATTAGGTACTAGGTACTAGGTAGTAGGTAGTAGGTAGTAGGTACTACATACAGTAGCAGGACTATACACGTACACGTACACGTACACAGACCTGTAGGTGTTGGTCTTGGTCTTGGTCTTGGTATGCTAAACGTTTGTGCAAGCAGCAGATAGGTATTGCGTACCCGTACCCGTACACGATACTCGTAGTACATCCACATATTACCTGTACGAAAGTTTCGTAGCCAACCCACCCGATTTAAAAATAGGTACGTCAATAATTGCGTATTGTTTTGTTATTTGTTTGCAGGCGAAACCGCCGGCTGCAAAACGAGCAAAAATATTGTCGCATAACGGCAGCGGCAGCGGCAGCGGCAGCGGCAGCGCCAGCTCCAGCTCCAGCATCAACATGATCAACGGCAATCATGGTAACCCCCATCATACGAATGGCAGCGGTAGCGGCAGCGTAGGGATCGCTGCGGCGGCCGCAACAAGCGTCGGCGGCGGTAGCAACGGATTCGATTACGCGTCCGGCAATGGCGACGGCGCCGGCGCCGGCGGCGAAAGTAACCACCTCGCGACGAACAACTGGTGCGTCAGTGTCGACGATAGCCGCTCAAACAGCGTCGCGGCGGCTTACCGCCATTCGGCTTCCAGTCTTACCAGTGCGACTTCCAGTCTTACCAGTGCGACGATCACGGCGACGGCGACCTCGACGGCGACGTCTTGCAGAAACGAAACTACGCACGGTGTGGCGGCCGCTGCCGCCGATGCTGCGACGACGGCGACAGCGACGGCTTCCACAGCAGTTACCGCCGTTAGGCGTAGTTCCAGATGTCGTCGCGTTCGCGGCGTTAAAGAAATGATCGTCTCGTCCGACCTAACTTTGCTGGACGTGAAGAAAAAGGTGAGTACCCTGTTTTCTTTCGTCGATCATCGATCATCGATCGTTGATCGTCATTCCGACTATTCCGTAATCTGCATCTGGACCGCGATTACGACTTGCGATCGCGCGTTCGCGTTCGCGTTCGCGTTACCGCTACACATCGCATCGCATCGTCTCGTCTCAACTTCTCACTACCCAGAGCCGAGAAAAGAAGACTCTGTGACGTGACGTGACGTGATGTGACGCGACACGACGCACAGTGTGCCAAATGCACAAGCTAGGGTGAAATGGCTCGATTACTCAAAATCGCCAATCGGGTTGGAAAAAAGTGCACCGTAGAATAATACCTTGAAGTGTCTACTTTCACGCTGTGTTTTCAGAATTTGCATTTTTTTGAGTATTTTCGAAATACTCACCCTTGAGTGAGGGGGTGAAAAATTGAGATTTTTGAAGTTCGCGGAATAAAGGCGATATGGGTGTCGAAATGTAGGTTCTGAGGGGCGCTGATTCCGATTCCGGAACTCGTTTAACCCCAAAACCAAAATTGAGCCCCCTAGGGGGAAAAAGGGGGTCCAAAATTTTGAAAAATACGATATGGGTGTCAAAATATAGGTTTTTGGGGGCTCTGAATCTTATTCCGGCACTCATTTAACCCAAAAACCAAAATTGAGCCCCCTAAGGGGGAGAGGGCCTCAAAATTTTGAAAAATACAATATGGGTATCAAAATGTAGGGTTTCCAGACCGCTGAATCCTATTCCGGCACTATTTTAACCCAGAACCCAAAAATCGAGTCCCTCAGGGGGGGAGATGGGGGCTCGAAATTTCAAAAAATACGATTATACGATATTAGTATCAACATGAATGTTTTAGGGCGCTGATTCTCATTCCATTACTCATTTGACCCAAATATCAAAATTTAGCCCCCTAGGGAGAGAGAGGGGCCTAAAATTTTGAAAAATACAACATGGTATCAAAATGTAGGTTTTTGGGAGCTCTGATACATTCCAGTAACTCTAGAATAAAAAAAAAAAGACTTAGCCCTTCATAAAGGTAGCATTATCCAAAATTCTGAATATTACAGATGGTATTCAAAATGAAAGTTTTTTATGAGTGCTAATTTCCATTTTAAAAATAATATACCTAAAATTTGAATCGCATTTATACCAACTATAGTTACCTTATAAGAAAACTTCACTGATTTTATAGTTGAAATAAATACCGAGTGAGGCGAGACTTCTTGTTTGCGATGGAGATGACGAGTGCGAAGATGATATATAAGCTGAAGAATCGGATGACGAATTTTTCAACCTTGAAATCAGTGAAGTTTTCTTATAGCGTAAATATAGCTGGTATATCTATATATGCGATTCAAATTTTATATCATTTTTAAAATGAAAATTAGCACTCATAAAAAACTTTCATTTTGAATACCATCTTTAATATTCAGAATTTTGGATAATGCTACCTTTATGAAGGGCTAAGTCTTTTTTTTATTCTAGAGTTACTGGAATGTATCAGAGCTCCCAAAAACCTACATTTTGATACCCATGTTGTATTTTTCAAAATTTTAGGCCCCTCTCTCTCCCTAGGGGGCTAAATTTTGATATTTGGGTCAAATGAGTAATGGAATGAGAATCAGCGCCCCTAAAACCATTCATGTTGATACTAATATCGTATAATCGTATTTTTTGAAATTTCGAGCCCCCATCTCCCCCCTGAGGGACTCGATTTTGGGTTCTGGGTTAAAATAGTGCCGGAATAGGATTCAGCGGTCTGGAAACCCTACATTTTGATACCCATATTGTATTTTTCAAAATTTTGAGGCCCTCTCCCCCTTAGGGGGCTCAATTTTGGTTTTTGGGTTAAATGAGTGCCGGAATAAGATTCAGAGCCCCCAAAAACCTATATTTTGACACCCATATCGTATTTTTCAAAATTTTGGACCCCCTTTTTCCCCCTAGGGGGCTCAATTTTGGTTTTGGGGTCAAACGAGTTCCGGAATCGGAATCAGCGCCCCTCAGAACCTACATTTCGACACCCATATCGCCTTTATTCCGCGAACTTCAAAAATCTCAATTTTTCACCCCCTCACTCAAGGGTGAGTATTTCGAAAATACTCAAAAAAATGCAAATTCTGAAAACACAGCGTGAAAGTAGACACTTCAAGGTATTATTCTACGGTGCACTTTTTTCCAACCCGATTGGCGATTTTGAGTAATCGAGCCATTTCACCCTAGCTTGTGCATTTGGCACACTGTGCGACGTTGCGTCGCGTTGGACCAATATTTAATTAAAAATTAAAATAAACACGTTTAAACGACACGACGCGACGCGACGCGTCTACGTGACACGTACGTCCATTCCATACTCCATACTCCATACTCCATACTCCATACACGTACGCGCTTGTTCAGTGTATCCAGATGCATTTACGTATGCGCGCGTGTACGTGCGCATCGTACTGTAGAGGTAATAGGTAATACTACGCACATGACCTTCTTCCGCACGCACGCACGCACTCACTCACTCACTCTCATCGATGTAGACGCAGAGGTAGACCTACGTAGTACGTACTACGCACGATAGCGACATATCGGTCGCTACGTCACAAACGTACCTGAATGTGGTACGACGCGACGCGACCGCGGCGCGGAATTGCGCGGTTCCACCCCACCCCCACTCCACTCCACGGCAGCGGCAATCCGTAGCCCGCAGCCCGCAGCCTCGAACGTCGAAACGTTTTAATGCGAAAAGTGTTGGTAGCCACTAGCCAGGCGCCAATCGCCAATCGCCATTAGCCAGTGACCAGTGACCAGTGGCCAGTGGCCAGCAGCCAGCAGCTGGTGGTCAACGGGGATGGTCGCAGACCCGATGGCGTTGGCGTTGGCTTTGGCGCCGCGGTGCGCGGAATCTTTTTCATTCTTACTGTTGTACGTGTACCGTGTACCGTGTCGGTGTATTTTATGTACCCATGTATTTAGGTACAAGATTTTTTAACGTATATGTACGTAACGTACTCGTAGGTAGCTAGGTAGTTAGGTAGCTAGCTAGGCGAGTATACCTTACGAGTAGGTATACGGTATGAATTATGCACTCGTTACGTTACGTTACGCCATCCAAGTCTTGTGCGCATACGAATTGCGAAAACCAAATGAATTAGATAGGTAGTAGGTAGCTAGGTACCGTACTTTACGAACGAATTACGCTTAACGAGTAACGAGTAACGGGGTAAGCCGCGTTACTTATACTGTAGTAAGTATATTATGTAGTGTATGCGTATTGCGTTTTGCGTATGCGTAATGCGTACGTTCACAGATGTAGATGTAGGTGTAGGTGTAGGTACCTACCTACTTTGCTATATGGTAATTTCTTACCTAGTTGGCACGTCGTTTCTTACCCTTACCTCTTGGCTCGCATTTTACCCTGCCTATTCGTTTGTTTTTGTTCGCTTCGGAAACCCGTTTGAGATCGTCGCATCCTACTACCCTACTAGCCAACCACCTAGCTAAAGTTACCTACTCAACTACCTACTACCTACTACCTAGTACCTACTACCTAGGTATTTTGATTTCGACTGAGCCGTGAGGGACGCGACCCTACCCAACCAAACGAGGTGCGAGAGTAACGACAACGACCAGCATTACTAGTTTCGACGACCGCGACCGCGACCGCGACCACTATCCCTACCTCCACCGCCACCGCCATCGTCGTTTGTCCTGCACACTTACCAACAACCGTTAATCATCGCTTTGTCCGAAACACACTCGCTACGAAAATCTAGTAGTTATTTTAGTAAATTATGATTAACAAGTCGCCGTTTCTCTTTCTTCGCACTCGTAACTCTTACACTACGAACGATAACTGCCTTAGCCTTTTCGCCTTTTCGCCTTTTCGCCTTTCTGCCTCTTCGCCTTTTCCTACTGTTACATATACATACTTAGGTACTCGAATTTAACCGAGTACCGACGGTTTGATTATTTATGTAATTCGCCTAACTCGGGTTATTTTTGAAATTCAACAGTGAGAAAATTATTTTCGTTGTAGAGGGAGAAAAATGCTACTTTATTCCCTCTCGCGGTGCTTCAATTCGCGTTTTTCTCTCTCTAAAACGAAAAATATAGTATGCAACTCGGGAAATAACTTATTTTCGACTATTTTGAGTTATTTCCCTGGCTTCGCTCGGGCAATAAACCTTGAAATTCGTCGAAAATCGCTTTATTTCCCTACTTGGATAATATACTATTTCCTTTTCATGTTAAATTGAAAAAATCAATTATACATAAATCAATCGAAAATTCTACATAATCGCATTTTTTCAATCACTTTCATTAGTCAAAAATTCGACTTATTTTTAAGGGCATAGTCCTAGACCTTTTCCAGCAAAGGAACCTTTAGCTGTATTTTTATCCGTTTTCTAAAAATTTCCGCCTTCGCTTCGCTCAGGCAACACTTTTGCCCCCTTTTTACCAGTAAAATTATTTTTCCATTTTTTGAAACCAATTTACCGATTTAGAAAACAATGACGACGACGCCGCCGCCGCCGCGCCGCCGCCGATTTTGTCACGGCGCGGCGCGGCGCAGACCTTTGCCCTCTACGTCTACGTCTACACCTACTTGAAATGTATTGTACAATGTTAACAGCTGCATCCTCGAATAAATCTACGCGTCTACCTTTCTGACTTTTTTTGTTTTGTTTTGTTTTGTTGTGTTGTTGTAGATTTGCGAAATGATGAGCGTAGCGCCGATGGATCAGCATTTATTCACCAGCGACGGACGCAGTTTAACCGAAAATGCTGCCACTCTAACCGAATTATGCATACACCCGGAAAGCGTATTAAACCTAAAGGTAAGCGTTCAAACTTTTTCACCGTTATTCCCGATCCCAAACCTCAGTCTCAGTCTCAGCCTCAGCCTCAGCCTAAGCCTAAGCCTAAGCCGTAGTCCACTGCCCGTACGACACGGACTCGCGTACTATAGCATAGCGTATAGCGTATAGCGTATGGCGTACTCGTATATGTACTTATTACTTACTCGCCTAATCTACCAACTGCGCGTAACATAACGATAAGTACGTAGAAGTAGATATACGTAGACTTACCAAGTGGCTACTAGCAAATAGTAGATGGTACTACAGTTGTGTAGTGTGTAGTACATAGTACATAGTACATACATCTACATCTACGTCTAATAGGTAATTACGGTACCTAGTACCTAGCTACCTAGCTACCTAGCTACGTAGCTACGAAAGCTACCTACCTAACCTATTCGCCACCTCGCTCGCGTACCATTACCATACAGCGAAGGAAAAAACGCGACGCTGAGATTTATCATCTTCCAGTCTCCAGTCGATCGACTCGTGGTGGGGTCGTGGTCGTAGCTGATGTGAAATCATTGAGGATTCCTGCGGCTTTTATAAACTCGCTGATCGTTTCCGGTTTTTGTTTGTGTTCGTCGACTAAGGATGTTTCCGACTGACGCGACGCGACGCGACGACCTAAGTGTCCACGTTTCCAATTTCAACGTGGTCTTGCTGGCCGCTATCGTAATGGCGGGTATTAATTTCATCCTCGACAATGAGCGCAGGTTGGCTAACCAGATGCTTGCGCTGCGCTCATGTTTGGGTTCTGGGCTCTGGGTTCTGGGTTTTGGATAGTAAATAAATTGCAAAATTATTTTTTCGCAGGGTACCTAGCTACCTACACCTAGTACCTAACTACCTACGTTGAAAAATGCCTAGCAATCTACCTTAGATATGTTGTTGTGATAAAAAATAAATAAATAAATTTACACCGCGCCCGAAGGTTTCCTCAACGTTGCGGTCTGGAGGATTCCTCGCGTATGTCGTGCCACGCCACGCCGCGCCGCAGCCAAGTTGGGAAAATAAACCGCGACTTGGCAGACCAGGTCGCTGTTTGTCCGACAATTGTGGGAAAAAAGTTGGTCGGATAAATCACGTAGTTAGGTATAGAATAGATTAAGGTATAAGGTATGAAG
This sequence comes from Pseudococcus viburni, assembly GCA_033439095.1. Lineage (NCBI taxonomy): Eukaryota > Metazoa > Arthropoda > Insecta > Hemiptera > Pseudococcidae > Pseudococcus > Pseudococcus viburni. Next base: position 222,905 of record JAVBJF010000329.1, on the reverse strand, counting down.
ATGCACTATGTAGTGGATACTACGCGTGTAGGTACACGGTACACGGTACTCGATTTATCTCGCCGCGCCGCACCGCGTCGCCGCGCCGGTGCGGTGGTAATCCGATTCGCGTCTTGAGGATAGCAGCGCTGCGGGTCCTCGGGTCCTCGGGTCCTCGGGTCCTCACCCTATTAACTGTAAGTCGACCATCGTCTTCTAAGTTCTAACGTAAGTATAGTATACGTATACGTATACGTAATTACGTATACACTACGCTAGCGCTACGGCTACGAGTATAAAAATAGTGAGTACGTAGACCTACTACCTAAGTACCTACACCTAGCTATAGTTTGATGCAAAAGAGTTGGCCAAAATGGCCGTTTCATAGTTCATAGGCCTACTAGGCGGTGCGAAATTGTCAGTGAAAAGTTGAAATTTATGTATTACATCTTTACTTGTCATTGAGAGGATAGGAAATCTTTCAGTGCCTAATTATAAACTGTTGCGTGACAAATTCAATGCCATGCCATGCCATGCCAGTATAAATGAGGCTTTAGTTACCCTCACCCTCACCCTCACCCTCACCCTCACCCTCGTGTCGTGTAAGTTACACGTACGTAGCTAGGTATAGATGGTAGGTGACAAGGTGGCAAGGTGGCAGGTGCCTAGCTGGCAGGTAATTAGGTATAGGTATTATAGGTACTAGGTACTAGGTAGCAGGTAGCAGGGTTGCATTCAGTTTGTACCTATGTAGTACCAGTATGTATAGTGTATACCTAAACCTATACATACTCGTATACAATATATGTACTTACCGACATAGGTATTATACTGATCACCGATCACGTTACAGTTACCTACCGGTAGGTATGTGATGTCTGATGTGTAAACAAACCAAACAAACCATGCAAGTAAACAGCCAATTCGTTCATTTTTTTCCCATTTTTTTTTGAAAATCTCCGATTGCTTACGAAAATAATAAAAAGTAACAAATTTTTTTTTCATTTGTACTGTATCGAAAGTACGTTTTTTCATTGCTGATTTGCGGATCGGAAGTTGGTCTTTTCATTGTTGAGCTGTTAACACTGAAAACCGTGTTAACAGCTCAACAATGAAAAGACCAACTTCCGATCCGCAAATCAGCAATGAAAAAACGTACTTTCGATACAGTACAAATGAAATAATTATTTAGTTACGCTGCAGGCCTTTTCCTAAACATTTTTTTCTCAATTTTTGAATTCAGCCCACGAAGTATACCAGCTCACGCCATCCCACCTCCCCATGAAGTAGAAAATATCTTGTTAAATGCTCGATGAACGAATACATAACAGTATTTTGCAGTTTCAATATGATTTTTTATAAAAATATTCGTCCTCGCTTCGCTCGGGCAATATACATACATACATTTTTTTTTTTTTTAACTGATACCCATTTTTGCACCCTCACCCCTTTCATTATAAACATACTCAAGCTTGAAAAAATGAGAATATTGGTGAAAGTGGAGGGGGGTGCTTGGAGAATTGGTGGGGGGGCACCGCACCCCTGGGTAGTAGTTAGGAAGATTGACGGAGGGAAGGGCGAGTGTTAAAAGTGTGAAATTACAAATTGTCAAGGTAAACGTAAAAGTAGGTAAACGAGGTACCTAAACGATAGAGAAGCTCTGCCTGCGACTGCGACTGCGACTGCGACTACGACGATGGGCATGTGCCGCGACTTGACGCGACGAGTTTATACAATGTTAACGTCGTTGAACGTTAATTTAATAATCGTTGTCAAAAATGAAGTACGGTACCGGTGGTGGTACCTATACCTAGACCTAGACCTAGACCTAGACCTACTAGTTGTGTACCGGGCTACTACGTAGTACCCGTAACTTGTAAGCAGTTACGAATGAGACGAATGAAATGCACATTGCACATGCACCACCACACCAGTACCTACGCTACGTAATATGTAATTACCTTTCCGTAATTATGGTAATCGTGGCGATTATGCTATACGGCTACGTCTACGTGTTGATATCGAATAAACGAATCGAAGAAAAAACGAATGCCTAAACAAACAGATAAAAAAACGCGAACTCGAAGATATGTAGAAGAAAAAATAGAAACGGAAGAAATGGCGCGCGTAAGCGTACGCGTTACGCGCAATATGCCAAGAAAATCGCCCAGCTTGAATTCTTCGTAAAAGCAAAGTGACATTTTGTGAGAAAGGGGATTGAAAAATTGCAAATTTCGCGAGAATTTTTCACATAACTGCTCAACTTTGGGTAACGACTGCTCATCCCCCTGATGTGTCGGGGCACTGAGATATTTTTTTTTTGGGGGGGATGCTACTTCACTCGAATAACCTCACTACTCTCTCAATTATAAATCAGTGAAAATTACCGAAAATCACTGAGAAACAGTCAGAATTGCAGCACAGGAGAAAATCAGTGAAAAATTTTCCACTGAAAACAAATCAGTGAAAGAAAATCACTGGAAATCAGTGAAAATTCACTGAAAACTCGGTGATATTTATGAAATTTACTGAAAAATCTGTGAAATTCTTTGAATAATCAGTGAAAAATCACTATTTTTCCTGTGCTGCAATTCTGACTGTTTATCTGTGATTTTTCACTGATTCGGAATGAGAGAGTACTTCACCCCTTTCCCCGTAGAAAGCACGAGTGGTAGGGGTAGTGCGTTTTCACCACACACTCCGGACATCATAATGGAACATTTTAAATTGATAAATTCCACTTTCTCCCGAATTTTGCTGAAAACCCCACGATCTATATACTGGAGGGGGGGGGGGGAGAGGGGGGTGACCACTCTGAATGAAAAAGTTGATAGGCTAGTCGGATTCGTCATCTTAAAGAGATTTTGGGGCGGTTTTTTGCCATTTTAGTCAAAAATGTCCAACTTTGGGAAGCAATGGCTCAGCCCACTGACGTCGAGAGGGGCTTAAATTTTTTTGGGGAGTACTTCTACACCTACATAACCCTGCACACGAATTTAAGCGAAATCGGTGCGAAACATTTTCTCCCTCAGAAGTCGCCCCCCCCCCCCCGTTTAAAAAGCAATGGTGGCTGGGGCGGTGCGACTTTATCACAAACTTTGGACATTATATTAGAAGCTTTTTCAGCAATAAAGTTGCGATTGACATATTTTTCTTTTTTAAGCACTTTTAGATGGTATTTTTGTTGGGCTATAAACCGAAATCAAATGGTTAGAACCGATTATCCGGGTGCGCGAACGCGATCGTACAAGTGTCAAGACAAAACCTGGGGGAAAAATTTAACGTACTCCTGCTCGTAGTGACCATAGAAAACAAGTTGGGCAACTTTCTAAACATAAACCTACTGTAGGTGAGTAGGTACCTACTCTGATTTTGAATCACGCGGTGAAAAGTCGCTGGTAATTGGTCAGAGTTGCAGGGTAGGGAAAATCAGCGAAAATCTTTGATTTTTAGCGTACTCTCTCAATTATAAATCAGTGAAAATTACCGAGAAATCACTGAGAAACAGTCAGAATTGCAGCACAGGAGAAAATCAGTGAAAATTTTTTCACTGAAAACAAATCAGTGAAAATTCACTGAAAACTGAGTGATATTTATGAAATTCACTGAAAAATCTGTGAAATTCTTTGAATAATCAGTGAAAAATCACTTTTCCTGTGCTGTAATTCTGACTGTTTATCTGTGATTTTTCACTGATTCGGAATGAGAGAGTAGGTAAGTATATGTTTGCTAATTTTTCAGAGAATTTCACCGATTTTTTTCACCGTTCGCTTTCAGCGAAATTTTTTCACTGTTTATTACCGAGCTGAAATTCGGACAGTTTTCCAGCGATTTTCTACAATTTTCATCGATTTACATCCTTAAATGAGAAAGCGGTGCGGTGCGAGCAACGCTTAAAATGCATGATGTAGGTCTGGGTACTGGGTAATAAGTGTACACTGTACACTGTACGAGTACATGTACACTATATTATGGTAATGTACAATACATAAAATACCTACCTACCTACCTAGACGTACATATCGACTTACCTAATACCTACATATGTAGGTAAAGGTATGTATACTTATACCTAAGACGTTGAATAACTGAAACTCGGGGTGGGATGGCGTGGCGTGGCGCGACGCGACGCGGCGGCATTGTAATTACGTAGTTAGGTAAGGTATTTATCAAGTACATATTATTATGGTTGGTTGGTTGTTAGTTATCAAAACGTAGCGTGGTACGAGCGACCGAGCGACGAGCGAGGGTTGAAAAGAAAATGATATATGTTGATAAAATGTTTGGGTCGCGCCGCGTGCGCGGCTAGCTAATACTACTTAATATTTAAAAAAAAATGAAACGAAAAAAAGTTGAAACAAGACAAACAAACGGCAAACGGGGAATAAAACCCTGCTTAATAATAATACTTACGTTATGTTATGTTAGTTATAATGAACACTACTCGGTGGATGAATACGCGCAATGAAGTGGGCGCGTTAACGTTAACGCTAACCATCATCCCTTGTAACGCAACGTGAAAGATACGATCGCCACCGCCACCGCAACCGCGACCGCGACGATGATAATAAACAGTTTAGCAGTTGCAGTTATTCTTTATTCGGAGAGTGCGGTCGGGGCGCGCGGTACGGTACGGTACGGTTCGGTTCGCCAGTGCATGGATGCTTATTGCTTACGAGTAAGGTATATCTGCGAGTACGAGTACGAGTACCTATAACTATATAATTTAATTAAACGTCCGAGCCCGAGCCCAAGCCCGCTTTACAGTTTCGTTTCCGTTTCCGTTATCGTTATCGTTATCTCTATCGTCGTTCTGGTCAATCTGGTGAATGGTGATCGGTGCGGTGGTGTCTGGTGTGGCGCTGCGCTGCGCTATCGCTGTACCTAGTACCTAGGACCTACCACCTAAAATCCGGACGTCCGTGACGTTTGGCGAAAAGTACAAATAGGTATAGGTATTGCAACGACAACGAGGAATATTGTTTAGGTATAACATTTACAGTTTCTTCTGTTTACTGCACTGCGTCCGAATCTCCGAAAAGTCTGAAAATGCGAAAAAAATCCGTATCGACCAAGTTTGGTTTCTCTCATCGTCAGTAGGAGGTTTTGAACGAAATTCCATTTACTCGTACCAAGACCAACTGAGGCTACGTTTTAGCTCGCTGACGATTTTAAATTTACGCATTACGTTGTACCGTTGTACCTCTACGTCACTGAAAACAGTTTAACTGGTAGATTAGATACTAGTAGGTACTTCTACTTACTTTACTATCTAGTTTTACTTACAATTTCGCGAAGTGATAACAGATTTTCTGTTTTGGATGTTGATTTTTCGTAAAAACGTATTTTTTGTTTTGCTTTTACCCTTATTAGAATACGTGAAAAAAACATTATACTACAAGTAAGGACAAACTTGGTAAACGTTTCTCTCTCATATGAAACCAAAATATCATAAATATCTTCCGTAGAAATTAATTGGCGAGCGATACTTGATGTTGAAAATGAAGCGGGAGGAGGATTGGAACTAGAGGTCTTCATACATGGCGGTCCACCCCCACCTCCCCCCGTTCAAACCCTCCCCCTCTCAAAATGGGGGGAGGGGTGTATTTTACCCTCTATGGGACCCAAAATTTTGGAAAGAGGCTTGAGCGTTTTTCGTCCAACGTCAGCCGCGAATTCGACGAGTCGCGTCGCGTCAGTATCATCACTTTGTTGCTGCTGTCAACATGCTGTTTCCGAAAATTTGCGCGCGCCTATCAAAAGTTTGCGTTTCTGAATCTGCAATCTGCCTTACTGCTACTGCTACACTGCTAGTCTACGCGTATTTTGCGTTTGCGTTTGCGTTAGCATTAGCACTTGCAGCGAGTACGAACAGAAAGGGTTGAAGAAAGAAGAAACGTACACGGTGTATAGGCCTAACTAGGTAGTACATAGGTATTTGATATTTTTTGATGAAAAAGCAAAAATTAAGAAATGGGATACCTGTTGGTCTGTGAAAGTGGCGAATTTGTCCAAACAACAAAAATTACAAAAATCACTCTCCTCGATGTACGGGTACCGGTACCGGTACCCGTACCCGTACCCATACCCGTGCCCGTACCGATATGTGTACGCGTACGCGTAGAAGAGGCGATTCGATCAGTCAACAACGGTCATTTGATTAGATGCACGAGTCGATTCAAAAAAAAATTTCCCCTCGCTATGCTCGGGGTAATTTACACTCAACTTCGTATTTCTACAGAACTTATCTAAAATCCCAAGTTTTTTGGAAACTTACTTTTTAATGAGCTGTGATGATGAGAAAGGAATGCCATCATGCCCTTGACCACAATGTAGAAAAGAAAGGGGGAGGGAATGGAACAGAATTCGAAATTAGTGGCCATGTTTTGGAAAACATGTATGAGAGAAAAGTGGTGAATTTTCATCTTTTGACGATCTTTTTTCGCAAAAATTTTTGTCCTCGCTTCGCTCGGGCTCAACACGTTTCTATATTTCCATAAATTGATTTATTATATTTCACTTCCTCATTGACTTTTTTATTTATTCGTACAAACTAAAAAATTGCTACGAATTGCGTGAATTTATAGATTTGAGGCGTGTGTTTTTAATTTTTTGGGTGGGGGTGAGGGTGGGAGGAGAATAAAATATGCTGAAATTTTTTTAACTTTCAGCCCGGGAAAATCTGAATTTTCATTCGCTTGATTTGGTAGACACTCTGGCATAAATTATCTCATTTTTCAAAACTTAATTTTGCGTTGGGATACTTGTTTTTTTTTTGTTTGATATTTTTTCTGTAAGTAATAAATTCAGATTTTCAAATTTTTTAGGTGAGAGGGAGTTGGATGGGCTCAAAAATTTTTAGAATTGTATTTAAATCTTTTTTTTGGCCCGAAGAGGAGCATCTAAAGATCTCGTAAAAAGTATTTAATAGTGATTTTGAATAAAAAACCGTTAGAACCCCGTGAATTTTATATCATTCTTACCGATGCAAAATTTCGGGATGTAAAATCCCCCCCCCCCCGAGGGGAGGGGTTACAAATATCTTAATTAAAGTCTGGAAAAATTTGAAAAATTGGTCTGGAAAACCTGGAAAAGTCGGGGAAAATCATTTCTGAAATTACCTCATATTTGTTATATTTTTTAATTGCGTTTTGTTATGTGGTGGTGTTTTTTTTATTTGTTTTCCCTACTTCGCCCCTCTTCATCGCCAGATATTTAATACTTACTTATACGTTGTTTCATGTTTACTTTAATTTAATTTAAATTTTTTTTCATTTACTTTATTATTATTCTAATATTTACTTTCAATGAAAATTGTTGTAAGTAAGGAGTCCGGCGGCCCCCGCTCATGCAACACTGCGTACTTACTGAAGGCTATCATTTATAATCCCAGTCTCATATGTGGTTTTCACAAATATAAGTATTCGTTACCTATTCGTCAACTACCTAGTACCTACGAATACGGAAGTAGGCAGAGGTCCAGACGTACGTAATGTGCTTTTACACGACGTAGCGTACATGCTGCATCGGGTCGCGTCGTAGGAGACGTATTTCGTAGACTAGATGTACTTACTCGAACCCGAACCCGAATCCGAACCCATAAAAATGCAATGAAGTTCTAGCTGTACGTGTACGTTTGTACGTTTGTACGTTTAGATGTGTAGATGTAGATGTAGATGTAGGTGTAGGTGTAGGTACAGGTACAGATACATTGCATTGGGAACGGGGACGTGAACGTGAACGTACCCAACAACCCATACCGCATAACACCGACATACTTACACTTACATGCATATTGATATTACATACGTAGGGTACGTCTAGATACGTACAAATAGGTACATTGAACACAGTACATATTAAACGTATCGATATCATCGCATATCGCTGCGATGCGATGCGATGCGATGAGATGCACCACTCGTGATGGTGGATAGACGGGCGGGCAGGCTGTCGTACAGCCGTACAGCCGTACAGCGGTACAGCGGTACAGCGTGCTAGCACAAATACATACGTAGCTATAGCTACTTACGTACGTGTACGTATACGCAGTGTAAGTGTACGGCCGGACGCCGCACCGGAAAAACTCCATAAATCAGCGTTACGAAATTCAATACCTCGATAAAGACGTCGTCGTCGTCGTCGTCGCCGCCGTCGTCGCTGCTGTTGGATGGCGATAAATTTTATCTCGCAACCGAAACTCGACGATAATTTCAGGACGCGACGCGACGCGACGAGACGAGACGAGACGTAACTTATTAGTATTCGGCTATGTAGGCTTAACGGTGCCATTCTATGCCGTTGCTTGGCATGCCACGCCACGCCAGCGCCATTGCCATTGCCACTTCACGTCACGACGCGCGACCTGCCATGCCATGGCATGGCATCGTGCAACCGCATATTACGGCTTGGCACATGTCAGATCCGCCTCCGAAGCGATAAATTTTTGCTTATGAAAAACGGCCGGCGTGGCGCAGCGATTTCAAATTGCGCTCGTGATTCGAAGAGTGTTTTGGAAAAATGGAAAAACTCTCGGCTACTCGGGCGCGGGTCGGTAGATCGGTAGCAAAACCAATATAATTATTGAGAATAGAAGTTGGCCAGACCACGCGCAACATACCGCTGTGCCGTGCCGTGCCGTAATACATGCGTTTGTGCAAGTACCTACTCGTATTTTGTACGTACCAAATTACCAATTGCAGAGATGGGGCGATTCGAATCGCCAAAAAGAATCGTAAAAGTCGTGAAGAAAATCCGATTCCCGAACCAGATTCTCTGTTTCAAAGTGATTCGCAGTTTTGGGAATCGGATTCGCAGAATCATCAAGTCGAGATTCCCTGCGATTCCGATTCTTTAGTCTTTACAGTTTACTTGAACTGATGAAATAAAGTTCTCCTCTTGCAGTCTTGCACAGAGTATAACTTCTTGGGTCCTTGTGGGTGTCAAGTGGGCACAAGCACAAGGTCCGGATAGCTATCTTCGTGAGATAGGTGCGTGTGAAGACAGAGTTATTTCAGCAGCTCGTAAACTACCTATTTGCTGATAGTGTAGGCAAATTAGCGCTAATTTTAAGAAATAAAAACATTTTTAGTTAGCCAAGATTTTACCGCCGAAAACTGTCGAGGGTGGTCCCCTGACTAACTCCTAAAAAGTCCGCACCCCCTAGACCCCTTGCTAAATTTTTTATGGAGGCTCCACCCCCTCAAAACTGGGTTTTTCCGAATAACTTCTCAGGATTTGATTTTACGGCAAAAGTATCTCAGTACTTTTTTGTTCTACGCTCAATTTCAAACATCTTTTGTATGAACAATTTTTTCGTACGACCAATATCAGAGGAGATGGAGCGTCCTAAAGGAAGGGGGTTTTAGAAAATATGATATTATTTGAAAACGCGATAACCTATGTATAAAATCGCACTAAACTGTATGTTTTGGGCATGAAAATAGTAGTACCTATTACGTAAATTGATGGTATTAATACAACTTGACCCCTCTTTCCCTCCCTATGTACTCACCCCACCTTACCCACTTGTTTTTATTTAGCACTAGTAATATGACTGAGGGGTGGGGTGGGGTGGGGAGGGGTGGACACAATGGGGGGAAAGATGATCATGAAGCATTTTTAACCTCTTCCCCCTCCCATTGTGTCCACCCCTCCCCACCCCAGTCATATTACTAGTGCTAAATAAAAAACAAGTGGGTAAGGTGGGGTGAGTACATAGGGAGGGAAATTGGGGGTCAAGTTGTATTAATACCATCAATTTACGTAATACTACTATTTTCATGCCCAAAACATACAGTTTAGTGCGATTTTATACATAGGTTATCGCGTTTTCAAATAATATCATATTTTCTAAAACCCCCTTCCTTTAGGACGCTCCATCTCCTCTGATATTGGTCGTACGAAAAAATTGTTCATACAAAAGATGTTTGAAATTGAGCGTAGAACAAAAAAGTACTGAGATACTTTTGCCGTAAAATCAAATCCTGAGAAGTTATTCGGGAAAACCCAGTTTTGAGGGGGGTGAAGCCACCATAAAAAATTTGGCAAGGGGTCTAGGGGGTGCGGACTTTTTAGGGGTTAGTCAGGGGACCACCCTCGACAGTTTTTGGCGATGAAATCTTAGCTAGCTAAAAATGTTTTTTTATTTCCTTATTTGCCTACACTATGAGCTGTACGAAATAATACGTACTCGAATCGCCAGAATATAAACTGTATTCAAGTATTTAAGATCATACAGTAAACTGCTCAATGCAAATTGCAAATAGCTTTAAATGATTACTTTAATTACGCATACTGTATGTACTTACACGGTTCACTAATTAACAACATAAAAGTGAGAATAAAACACATTCATGAACGCATATACCTAAGACACGTCAGGTAGCAAAGGTAAAAACGTAATGAAGCTCGCGACTAGTAGCACTTGTATTTATACTCGCGAGCTACCTGGCTTTAGGAAGCGAGTACCTACTTCTGATTGGTTGATAAATAAAGTCCTCTAGCAACTAGTTTACCAATCACAGTCGAGATATGTGACATAATGCCCAGGTAGATTGCTACCGAATGTTCTCAAAGTTGCGCACTTACGAGAGGCAATCTACCCGTCGTTATCTTTACGATAACCCAACGTACGCGTACGTAGCTACCTAGCTACCTACTACGTAGCGTTGGCAGGTACATAAATCGGAGTACTGAGATTGCTAGTTGAACAATAGCTATCTAACCCAATGAGTTCTCTCGTAGATAGGTACGGTATTCGGCGCATACGTTTCGCTAATGCTCCACGTACCTAGTACCTACCCGAATATACCTACCTACTTCGTCCACAAATTCCACAAAAGTGCAATCTTGGTAGGAATATTCCTTACCAGCTCATACTTTCTTTTTTGAACTTGTTGTTCTTCCTTTTCTTGGTAACTTTTTTCAGGCTCGGCGAGAGAAAATGCGAGCCCAGTGCAAAAAATTTTTGCGGCCCCCCCCCCTTTTAAAAAAATAATTTGTAGAAACTTTTTGTAACACCCCATGGCTTCTTTTTCCCAGCACAAAACAGATAATATCAAAATTTATTGGACAATTGTTGATACATATTTTGCAATAAAATAAATAAATCTATCTACCTACAACTTAAGCTACCTAAATTAAAACATTGGCAAATGCCTTAAAAAACGTGGGGAGCCCGCATGGGTGCATAGGGCTCTGCTGCGGGTCCCATGCGGGCCCCTCCTAATATTTCAAAAAAAAAGCGCGCCCGGTGCAAGTGTACCCCCTGTACCCGCCTCTCGCCGGGCCTGACTTTTTTCCACGACTTGGATGAGTAGTGAACGATAATTTTCAAATGATAAATTATACTGATTCTCTATACAAATCTTCGCCTTCGCTCCAAAAATTCCAATTTATGGTTGCGTTTCCAATACCCGAATTTTAAATCATACCTTAAAAGTTAAGGTAGCCTTAAAAATTCCTTACCGCATTTTCAACCAATCAGAAAGCACGGAACGGTTCCTTAAAACCATTAAGGTTGCCTTAATTTTTAAGGTATGATTTAAAATTCGGGCCTATGTCTCAAATATTTTCATCGTTAAAATTTTATTTTTTATTCCAATTTCTTATCTATATTACTTTTCAAGATTTCATTGATTCGAGTTCGGAAAAAATTATGAAAAATATCAAGTTGAAAACTTGTTGAAAATATTCAGGTAATTTTCAAGTGGAAATGAATTTTTAGAAACCTGTATTATTTTTTAAAAAAATTGAAGAAATCCAAAAGTAGGTAGGTAGAGGTAAGTACCTACTGAAATTTTCCCAACTGTAAAATTTTTTTATCTAAATTTTTTCAAAATTTTTCCAACTTTGGATTTATTAAAAATTTTTTCAAACGCGTATTTTTATAAAAATTATAGTCTAATTCCAATCTTTTTTTCATAAATCTTGAAATTGTTTCAATTTTTTTCAAATTTAATGTTTTTAAAAACGTTTTCAACTTGATGTTTTCCAAAATTTCTTACGAATAAATAATTGGCAGGAAGTTTAATAAATAAGGTAGGTATTAAATTAAAAATAAATTGATAAAATCAGAATTGGAAAAACTTTGGTGAAAGCTGAACTTTAAAAAAATGTTGTGGTGCGGAAAATTTAAAAAATGGGATCATTTGAAGAACATATTTTAATAGGTATTAACGTATTAAGTTTATGTAGATCAGAAACAGTGAATTAAGTACCTAGTCTAAAAACCGTATATGAGAAAAAAGACCTAGGTGTAATAGGAAAAATATTACACCTTGGTCCCTTTTCTCATGTACAGTTTTTAGACTAATTAATAATTTAATGTTTCTGATTTATTATCCGTTTCGTATTACCTAAATATTTTTCAATATGTGACCCGCCAGGAAGAAAGCCACCAGTCGTGCAGTTTTGAAACTCGCAAGGTATGACTTTTGCATCGCATGGTATGTAAAAAGAAGAGGAGGAGGGAAGTTGAAAATTTGATACCAGTTACAGAGTATGGAATTCTAAGCCGGTAACAAATTTTCAACTTCCCTCCTCCTCTTCCTTTTACATACCTCGCGATGCAAAAGTCATACCTTGCGTGTTTCAAAACTGCATGACTGGTGGCTTTCTTCCTGGCGGGTCACATATTGAAAAAATTTGAACTTGAAAATTAAAATAAATTTGAACTGAGATCGTTGAAATCTCGTTTGCGGCAATGTACACAACACAATTGAAATTACCACCACAACTGCGTAGGTATAGGTAACTACTACCTATGGTACTGTGTTGTAAGTCATCTGCGTAATATGTAGCAACAACTATTATGTAGATATTAGTTATATTAGCTATATTAGCTACCTATGTAGTAAGTATGTACCATGCTACCATGTATCGTACCGTTCTGTGTCGCGTCGTCGCGTCGGATTAAAACCTTACTTATAGTATGTAGATGTATGTACTATGTACTATGTACTATGTAGTATGTAGTATGTACAATTGTACATTACTTGCGTTCATTGTATACTTGAGTATTACCTACTGCTACTGGTAGTGGATGCGAATGCGAATGCGAATGCGAATGCGGAGCGGATGCGCACATGTAGGACGTAAACGGCGCGGCGCGGCGTGGCGGTAAACGTAAACCGTAAAAGCTGTAGAGTAGCCGCCTACCACGTACTGTATGATATTTGTACATACCTATATATGTATATAGTATATACATACGTATTACGTATCAAGTAGCCACGTAGCCACGTAGCCACGTACATATAGACATACGTAGGGATGGATATCGATATACATATGATAGCGTGTATGTACTGTGTACTGTGTACTGTGTAGTGTGTAGTGTGTAGTGTGTAGTGTACGTAGACGAGTTTTTCGATGAAAACGTTTGTGGATCGTACTCGTACTCGTACTCGTAGCATCTCAATCTATGCGTACCAGCGTACCATATGGGGACAATATGTGAGCATAAGCGATACCAGTACGTGTACGTGTACGTGTACGTGTATGTGTATGTACGATGTAGGTACTAGGTACTATGTACTATGTACTAGGTACTTGGGTTGATGTAAATGTACATTGCACATGTATATGTATTGTGTAATGTGTACTCACTACTCACTTCTCGTACTCGTATGTAGATGCGTAGATGCACCCCACCCCACCCCACCCCACCCCACCCTACCTTACCCGTGTATCCGTACCCTAATCTACTCTGTACTTTGTACACTCTTGCTCACTTGCTCAGCTTACATACCGATCCTACCTACCTTTTGCACCCATCTAAAACAACAACAGCAAGCAAGCAAGCGGCAGAGCAGATGTAGGCACAGTTAGTGGATATGTAGATAAGTCCACCCGCGGCGCGGCGCACAGTGGTCCTAAAAAAAATTTAGCGCGCCAAAATATGTAAAAATGGAGTTGGCTGAATTGAAAAAATACCGATTTTCCGTAGTAGTATAATGTTTGAATTATATTTTTTTGAAAAAATTATCAGGTTTGAGATGTTTCTATTTGATTTGGAGATGAGATAAGGATGTGATATTGTCCCTATAGCAGCTACATTAGTAGAGACGCAAACTGTAAAAAAAATTGCTTTTAGTGAAAGAAGCATGAAAGTTGGCATGATGAACAACAAGACCGAATAGAAATTTTAGAGAAGGGGAGTCATTCAAAATTTACCATAGGGAGTGCATGAGGGGTAGTTTTTTGAGGCCCCAGCCCCCCATGCGGTAAGGTTGAGCAAAAACGGCGTTCTTGGGGTCGATTTCATATATTTCGACCTTCCTAAACACGAATATGCCATTACTTTTGAAATCCGATAACTAGAAGCGCCCCAAATTTCAAATTAAAAACCTCCCTATTTACCAATATTTTTGAAAAATACCCGAAAAACACAGTTTTTGGCCCCTACACCTCACACAACGCTCAGAGGAGTAGCAGGTGCCACAATATTCTAAATTTTGATGATTTTTAGAGTTTTTTACTGTTTTTTTGAATATTTTTGTCCCTGTACGTAATGTACAGGATTTTGAACCATTGAGAATTGCAGATATGTAAAGTAGACACTTCGCCTCATAAAGCCTGACATTTGTGAGTGCACCCAGATTCGCGGTTGAGGAGGCAGGGGGTTCAAAATCTCGTTAAATTTGTAGGTTTTTTGCATAACTCAAGCACTGTCTGTGCTGACATATACTTACCTTTTGAAATATTTGAAACCTTACGTTCGATATGATGTTCAGCTTACCATATCTAATGAATCACATTGTAATCAAAACACTCACCCCTCTTCCGGAGGAGAGGGTGTTAGAGGGTGAGTAGTTCCAAGGAATAATTTTTTTTGCGAAATTCATGTCCTGCAACCTCAAAAACGCAGGATTTTACATTTTTCACACTGAAAGACCAAAATTTTGCATTTTACCCCAATCAACCGCCCACCCACCACCACCCACCCCTTGCTCATAAACATAAAAATATTGCAAAATTCATGTCCTACGACTTCAAAAACGCAGGATTTTACTTTTTTGACACTGAAAGACCAAAATTTTCCATATAAGCTACCCCTTTGAATTACCATCAGTTCATATTTCGACAATCAATAAAATGAAAACAGAAATACGAAATCGCTGAAAAACTCAAAATTGGTAATTTTCACAACTTAAAATTGGTTATTTTTCCAACTCAAAATTGGTCGTTCTCCCAAGTGACGAGTAAAAATGTCAGTTGGGACGATTAGTATTTATTTTTTTAATGAAAAATGAATAAATAAAATGGTTACCTATTTTAACAGTCGAAAATCAACAAAATTTTCACTTTTAGTTGGGAAAATTAGTCATTTTCCCTACCTTTTCCAACTGAAAATTGATCATTTTCCCAGCGAAGAATTATTAAACCGTTGTAATAAATTCTTTTTTAGAAAAAAATTATTAATTACATTGCAATTCAAAAATTTTCACTCGTCAACCAAAACAATTTTACTTATAGTTGTACATGGTTATTGGTTGTACTTGTAATTTATAAGAGATTTTTTTGCACTTTTCTTCAAAATTATTCCAATTAATTTCATTGTTCTTGTTCTCCTTAAAACTTATTTTTGATATTTGAAAATCCAATTTTTCAAAAGCTTCGGCCTCGCTACGCTCGGCCATGATTTCTGCTTTAATCATTTCAGAATAAAAACAGTCGATTTTTCATTAAAGTTAATTTTTCCAAAACATTATTTTATTGCACATTCAATTTGAGGTTTTCTAAAATTTTCGCCGTCGCTTCGCTCGGGCCAAATCCATCTCCCTATTCTTTACATTGAAATTACAAAATTTTATTGGTGTAAAATTACAATTTTTCTTCGAAACTCCACCCTTTCTTCGCTCAAGGCAAATAAACTATTTCGTATGTTTTTTCAACTACAATGACATTGCTTGTAGGTTTAAAAAAATAATAATTTGGAGCACCTAACCAATGAAAAATTTATTCAGATTTCTTATCTCAAAAAGGGCCTTATAGTAATGGATTGTAAAAACTTCAAAAGTTCGCAAAAATGATGAAAACGAGTAAAAAAAAATTCAAAAAACTTCGCGACTTGGGGAAAAATCAGTATTTACATGTAAATTTTAAGAAATCAGCCGGAAAAGTTTGAAAAAATTGGATTGGTTCGCAAATTTAAATCTTACACCCCCCTCCGGAATTCTGATACCGGCTATATGTAGTTGGGAATTTTGAGAATTTGAGTTGGGATTTTCACCTCTTCTTCCCCCCCCCTGAAAAATGCCTTCGGTACGTCACTGCATCGGAGTTTTTTGCAGCAACTTGCACTTTTTCTTAAAACTGCGCATTTTATACTCAAATATGGGCTATTCCATACCAACTCAAGCTGAAAATGAAGTAGGGTCCTCCGATTGCTCTCAATCTTTTTTTTACGAGTTCCCCTAGATGGTCTATTCAATCAAGACATATTCATTATGGGGTGTCAAAACACACACACACACACACACACACACACACACACACACACACACACACACACACACACACGCACGCACGCACGCACGCACGCACGCACGCACGCACGCACGCACGCACGCACGCACGCACGCACGCACGCACGCACGCACGCACGCACGCACACGCACACACACACACACACACACACACACACACACACACACACACACACACACACACACACACACACACACACACACCGGTACAGGGGTTTACAATTTTGAACAAACTTTATGTAAATCGAAAAAGTAAAGTACCATATCAATTTCTCCTAATTCGAAGGCGCTGAGTTCGAATATGTACTCAGTTTTTTCATCCGACCCCTCTGAACTCTCCCCTCCCGCGATCCAAGTTCAAATTTATTCCAGGTTCAACTTGTTCATTTGTGTTAGGTATTTTGTTACGTTTTATAAATTTTTATACATAACTTGCGATGTTCTTAAATTTTGAGGTGCTCTTGCTTTCAGTGTCTCCCTACTACATGGGGTTTTGTTCAAAATGTCTTTCAGAAATGAACTCTGGAGACCAAAAACTATACAATTTCATACCCACTCACAAAACTCAAAAATTCTAGGTTTTGTCCATCGCCCTTGAAGCTTCTTTTTTTTTTTGGTAAAAATGAGTTCGGAAATGAACTCAGCAGGTAAAAAACTATGCATTTTGATACTCCACTCACAAAATTTTTTAATTTTGAGTTTTGCCCCTCCCCTCTTGTGGTCCCTTTTATTTTTTTAGTAAAAATGATTTCGGAAATGAACTCAGCAGGTCGAAAACTATACATTTTGATATCCCACTCACAAAACTCAAAAATTCTGAATTTTGCCCCTCCCCCCTGGGGTCCCTTTTCAGTTTTCGGTCAAAATGAAGTTGAAAATGGATTCAGTGACTTCGAAAACCCGTATACACTATTTTTCAGAATTTTGGCGCGTTAATTTTTTTGGGACGACTGTGCGGCGCGCGGCGCGATGCGGTACGGTACCTTTTCAGTTAACTTAAAATTTCAACCGTCGACTTAGGCCAACTTAGGCCCGTCACACACTTCAGCTACGCTACCCTACGCTACGGTGTGACGCGTGAGACTCGTATTTAGAATTGATAACAAAACCAAAACAATAAACAAAAAATGATAACAATATGAAAACGTCCAATCCTGTCCAAGATGTTTCTTGCGGCATTCAACTACTTTAGGCATGTACTTTAAGTATTGATGAACAACTTTTCCCCCAACGTCCCCCCTTGGGCATAATTTGGCCCATTTTTATCAGCAAAATGGGGTATTTTTCATCACCACATCCTCGGAGGAGGGGGTTGCGGAACCTTTGAAAAAAAAGTAATGCGAAAATTGGATTCAGCGGATCAAAATACTATAATTTTGACACCAAACACGATTTTATGAAAGAATTTGAATTTTTCTTCCCTGGGGGTGGGAAGGGGGTTGCATGACTTTTGAAAAAAAATAATGCAAAAAATGGATTCAGCGCATCAAAAAACACCACTTTACCCAAAAATTAGATTTTTGACGCGCTAAATTTCATTCTGCCCCACTGTGCGGTGCGGTGTGACGCGTGAGACTCGTATTTAGAATTGATAACAAAACCAAAACAATAAACAAAAAATGATAACAATATAAAAACGTAGCGCGCTACGCCAAAATTTTTGTACATCGTCTATAATCGGCCCCCCTTTCCCCTTACCCCCTTTTTTATTGCCAGGGTAAATACCTAGATCTATTTGTACTGTTGGAGAATTTCAAAAATGAGCCTATTTTGGAGACCCGTAACTGCGCTCCGTCGCGTCGCGTCGGTGATTTTCGATTTTTCGCGCTTCACTCGACTGTTACAATGTTTTAGCGTCGCGTCGCGTCACGTCGTGTAAGTACACATGCATATTAACGTCAGTACAAAATGATAGTAAGTGTAACTAACGTAAGTACGTAGTACGTGGGTAATTCTACCAAAAACACACTTTTTCAAAATGATTTTTTCTTTGAAAAAAAAGTATTTTTTTAAATTTTTTTTAAAGAGGAATCATTTGGACATGAACCCAAGATCTCAATAATAATGTTGGGTCAAATTCATATTCACATAAAAAAAGGCCTTATGTAAAAGCCATGTTAAGCAACCACGGTGAAGGAAAAGAAATTTTTAGCCACGGTGATGGAAAAAAGTTGAATAAATGGTTTTAATAATCACTCGACATACTTTTAAAAAATTTTTTTCAACATAATTACAACTAATACTTGCCAAACGATATTTTTTAAATATTTTTTTGATCTCATCAGCTCATATCTCCTTTAGTTGATGAGCCACGGTGATGGAACGAAAAAAAGTAATTTCGGCATTTTTTATTGATTTATCTTGATATAAGGGACAGGGTAACTCAGATTTGATTTTTTATCAGTGGAAGAGATTTTGGACCAGCATCCAAAAAAATGTTAACTCATACATCCGCGAAAAATATTTACAGTAAGCCAAACGTGAGCAATGAAAATTGACCACGGTGAAGGAACAAAACTCGTGCTACAGAGCTTTAAGGCCACCTCAGAACTTGAGATTGTCACTAAAATGAATTTTGTTTAGACCTTGATCTGTGTACAGGTGTGAGGAATAGAAGAAACCAAGTCGCGAAAACGGAACTTCCATCACTCTTTGCTGGTCGTAAAAATAGCGTTGAAAAACGAGGTGTGCTACAGCCACGGTGATGGAAATTTTGCCTACTAAGGGGGCTCTAAATCAGAAGGGGGAGGGGGTGGACACATCACAATTTATGAAATTGGTAGAGGGGGTCACTATGATTGACCCAACTATATTCAAACATTTCATTAATGTGCTGTACACGAAATTTTTGCATGTACGTCAAAATGTGTGTTTTGCGTAGAATTACCCACGTACTGCTAGCAGTAGATACTTATATGGTACCCTATGTACTTACATGTGCAGATTATGCACATGCACATGTATCAGTATCAGTATCAGTAATACGTATGGTAGGTACTAGGTACGTCTACGTATACTTACCACTTACGAGTACCTATAAGTTTACTATAGTACTGTACGTTTATGTTATGTGAAACAAATGAGCTGCGCTGCTTGTTGCTGTGCTCGCTCGTCTTTACGTATACGTAAACGTATACTTGTGTATTTGTGTTCATAGTCTCTCGTATTTACCATACCATACCATACCATTAGCATTCGTACACGTAGTAGCAACAGCAATTCCTAAGTACATCTCTACTTCGTAAGTGTGGGAAACTGCTTTTGCAGCTGTTCACTTCTACTTCTACATCTACATCTACATCTACGAGTTACGTATTACGTATTACGTAATACGTATAACTCAGAACCTAGAACCAAGAACCAAGAACCTACCTAAGTATTTTGTAGATGTACACTGTACAGTGTACCTAGCTAGTAGCTACCTACACGTAGGTAATCGTACAGGGCCACTGCCAATATCCACCACCCACCACTCACCACCCACCACCCACCACCTACTAACCAGCTAGGTAATTGGGCTGTTTACGGTACCTTTTCGCAATTAGGTACTCCGTGGTCGTGGTCGTAGTTGTAGTTGTAGAAAAAAATGAAAAATTCACGTGTCCGAAAAACAGTCTACGAGACGCGACGCGACGCGACGATTTTACTCTATTACGGCTACACGTAATTTACATCCGCAGTCTGGTACCTAGGCTACCTACGTACCTAGTACCTAGACCTACTACCTAGTACCTACTGCCTAGCTAGTAACTATGTAGTAGCTACCAGTGATGGGCCACTCAAGGTTTTTTACGCTCGCGCTCACGCTCAGACTCCCCACTCATTTATAAGCAAAATCGTTCTTCCATTCCTAAATTTCTTAGTAAAAGTGGGAAAAATCGTTGAATATTTAAAACTTTTTAGAGTTTCAGGCCAGAATTTCAGGAATTTCTGAGCGGAACTGAGCGTTACAAGTATTAGCGCCGGCTCTAGATTCCGAGGTTCGCATAAAATTTTTGCTATAATTCCTGGACTATAATATATTTTATTTTAACGAATTTTTTCTCAAAAAAAAAATGAAATTTAGGTATTTTTGAAAAAAAAAACAATGCTACAATTAAGAAAAACATGCATCACATTTGCCACAAAAATCGATAGGTATTGATTTTATGACTGATTCTGATTTATAAGTCAACGTTCTACATCGTGGCATGAACGATTTTTTTCCTTACCTCACGTTTTCAAAATCTGAATCACCATCAAAAACATGGCTTAGAATCAAAACTCGCATTTTCTATCTACAAACAAATTTCGTTGAACCAAACTTGTAGATCTTGAAAAAAGAAGAATTTTTGTCTCTTGCCATTTTTGCCCTAATTCAGTTGTCTTCGAGTTATGGACCAGTTTTAAAATTGCATCCCAAAATTAATTCGCTTCGAAATTTTCGAAACTGGTTCATAACTCGAAAACGATTGAACTAGGTAGGTGAAAAATGTCAAGAGACAAAAAATATTTCTTTTTTTATACTCTACAAATTTGGCCCCACAAAATTTTTGTAGCTGTAAAAAAAAAAGCTAAAAATGCAGATTTGAGACAAAACTTACACTTGCCATTCTTCTCTTTCCATTTTAAGCCGATCAGGTGTTCGAAAAAAATCGTTTTTTCAGGGAATCCTATTGTTGGATCTTGCTTGACAATATGATCTATTTTTATCACTCCTAATGATCGGCAACTACCTACACTAAAACAGTTTTTTGCGTTTTTCTCAAAAACACCTCCGATCCCAAGTGTGAGTTTTGATTCCATACCCCTCCTTTCATGTTATTGTTGTAACGAAGAAATTGTTTTTTTGAAGAATAAAAATGAAGGTAAAATTTTTTTCTCTTTGTTTTCAGCAAAATTAAATATTTTTTTGTCTATATTATTATTTCTAGCAAAGTTTAGGAAAAGTCACTTTGTTAGTTTGGCCAAAACCCCCTTCTTATGCACAATCAGTGGGGTCGTCAGAATCAAAAATGGGGGGGGCACAAAGGGGCTGTGTGTCGGACAACATTTTTTGCTTTTTCGAATTGGAAAAGAGGGACTGATTTTTTTACCTGCTAAAAATGGCGAGGGAGTAAAAATGGACCTTCTTCCGCTCTTGTCTCAAATAGATCATAGAATTGTAATTTTGTTCGTGCCCGAGCGAAGCTTGAAAAAATTGGATTTTTAATGCCCTAAAAATACATTTTTTCATGTTTTAATGCTTTGAAAATCCCTATCTGATGTAAGTGTAGTGTAAATTTATAAATACAACTTAAATTTGGGGAGGGGAAGCGGAGGCCTGCCGCCCCCACACCTCCTCACCCACACACACACACCTGGCCCCCCTTGGTGACGTCTCTGCCCATAATGGTAATCTGCAATCCCTATCGAGTAAAATGAGACTCCACATTCAAATTGACAAACATTGCCACATTTCATTGAAAACACCTAAAAATCAACGTTTCTGAGGCAGGGTGTCCATTCTCTGGAAAACCGGGAAAAGTCGGAGAATTTTGGTAGTCTGGAAAAGTCAGGGAATTTCAGAAAAAGGATAAATCATTTATAAAAGTGTTTCTTTGTTTATTTAATTTTTTTTATTCATCATTTATTCAAAATGCATGTCTTTTGTCCATTGAATTATGAATTATTTTTAAAAAAAATTCCCTCGCTACGCACACTTTGTCTTTCT
Organism: Pseudococcus viburni; assembly: GCA_033439095.1. Lineage (NCBI taxonomy): Eukaryota > Metazoa > Arthropoda > Insecta > Hemiptera > Pseudococcidae > Pseudococcus > Pseudococcus viburni. The sequence continues at coordinate 200,741 of JAVBJF010000329.1, read as the reverse complement.
ACAGAATTTATTTAAAATGCCAAGTTTTTTTGGAAACTTACTTTTTAATGAGCTGTGATGAGAAAGGAATGTCGTGATGCCCTTGACCATGATGTTGAAAAGAAGGGGAGGGAATGGAGCAGAATTCGAAATTAGTGGCCATGTTTTGGAAAACATGTATGAAGGAGAAGTGGTGAATTTTCATCTTTTGAAGATCGTTTTTTTGCAAAAATTTTCGCTCTTGCTTCGCTCTTGCTTCGCTCGGGCTCAACACGTTTCTATATTTCCATTAATAGATTTATTATATTTCACTTCCTCATTGACTTTTTTATTTATTGGTACAAACTAAAAAATTGCAAGGGATTGCGTGAATTTATAAATTTGAAGCATGCGTTTTTCATTTTGTGTGTTTGTGTGGGGGGGGGGGATGATTTTGCGTTGGAATACGTGGTTTTTTCTTTTTATTTAAAATTTTTTCTGTAAGTAATAAATTCGAATTTTCAAATTTTTGTGATGTGGGAGAGTTGGATGAGCTCAAAAATTTTCAGAATTGAACTTGAATCTTTTTTTGGCCCGAAGAGGAGCATCTAAAGATTTCGTAAAAAGTAGCTAATAGTGATTTTTTCTTTAAAAAATCCTCAGACCCCCATGAATTTTATATTATTCTTACCGATGCAAAATTTCGGGATGTAAGTACATTACGTGAAAAATTACCCCCCTCCCCCCTCCCCTTTCGTTTACGAATATCATATTCAAAAGGTCTGGAAAAATTTGAAAAATTGATCTGGAAAACCTGGGAAAGTCAGGGAAAATCATTTCTGAAATATAGTGGATACGCTGTTGAGGTTACTTTTTGCTTACTATTTTCGTCAAAAATGGTTACTAAAGTTACATTTTTAAATTCAAAATTCTGTTATGATGCATAATTATACTTACTAGGGACTTGAGTATACGTACTGCGTAGTTTTGTAAACGTATACCTCTACCTCTACCTACACTGTGCCTAATTTTATTTTATTTTTCAACTGTGTTTCAGGTAGACGAACCTTGCGAGAGTGTGACAGCGGATGAATTTATAATCGATCGCGAACCGGAAGCCGGATTCAAAGGTGAGTCAAATTTCTGACTATATAAATATCGTGTAAGAATACGATACGCATTAGGTACGACCCAGGTAGGCACTAGGTAGTAGGTACTAGGTAGTTACTTATACTTACAGAGTAAAATGAAAAAGAGTATCACAAAATCGGTTCAATTTTCTGAAAAATTCACAATTACCCGAATTGACCTACCTACCTATGATACGAAACGCATCGAAACTTATACACCACTCCCTGCAAAGGAAAAATTTAATTTTCCCCTTTTTTTTAAACGAACGTAATAGAAATCGAACAAATAAAACTATTATTACATCGGGAGAAGCATTTTAGAAGGCGCTCTCTCATGTGCGGTATCAATCGGTGAAAATTACCGAAAATCACTGAAAGCAAACGGTGAAAAAATTGCTGGAAAATCGGTGAAAATTCCCTGGAAAGTTGGTAGGTAAAATCTCTGAAATTCGCTGAAAAATCGGTGAAAGTTCGCCGAAAACAAAGAATTTTGCTGATTTTTCCTGCGATGCAATTCTCGACTATTCAGCAGTGACTTTTCACTAATTCAAAATGAGAGAGCACTGAATGAGAGTGTTTTGGTAAAACTTGTTCTTTAAAAATTTCCAAAGTAGGTAAATCGCTTCGCTTTCGGAGGCTTCGTCGCTCTATCGTTACGATGAGCAAAATTAGGAGCAAGACCGAGGTGAAAGCAAAAATTTTTCAAAAAAGTACGCCAACGGGCCTAAAAATTGCTCCTTCAAAAATTTTTACACTCGACCAAATTGTTCAGGCTAGAAAATTTTTGAAAACTACGTAGACGAACTCCAAACTTGAATTTCGATAAGTACGAGTACATTTTTCAAGAACAGCAATGGTAGGTACATCTAAGTAAAAATACTCGAGTCTCCGTACGAAGCGAGGAGAATTTTTTTTTTTAAAATAAAGAAATCGAGAACTAGAATTCGATCGTTTTTTTAACTTACGAGTATAGGTACCTTTCGCATTAAGCGCAGCAATTATACTTCATGGTGCGTGCGAAGATATGGTTTTCCGCCTTTTGCAAACTCGCGTAATACGCGTATATCGAGCCCAAAGTGAAACTTGTGCGATTCTACTGTACGTACGGTACCTAGACCTACCTAATCAGCAATCAGGTTAATCACTCTTATCGGTCTCATCGCGGGAGTGTGTGTTTTCCAACAGCTCGCAATTCGCATAGATGCACCGACTTTCGAAAGAATCGTCGGAATGCGATGCTTTACAAGACTCTTGATTTGTCGACACGACGCGATAGAGGATCATTAAGCACCTATTTACCTATACCTATTGCATTTCATTACGTTGTTGGTATAGTCGATGATGGTCATTCGTCAATCAACAGCAGCCACTTCACCCACTTTTTATGAGATACCCGAAAGAAAACTTCTTAGATCCATTTTACTTGATTCAATTAATTCATCGTTATTCTTAATTGTATAGTAAGATTTGGGTAATGTAGATAAGTGTAATGTAAACGTACCTATGTATCACCTAATACCTAGGTACCTATTAAAAACGAGTGAAACTAAAAGCACAATTGCGCGCAATGAGTACGGAACGCGATCTACAACCAGTTTTAACCAGTAGATGTAACAATAACCACAGTAGGTCTAAGTACACAATACACATACATACGTACACGTAGTACATACACATAGCTACGTAGTACGTAGTACGTACCTAGCATCTACACCTACACCTAGGCCTACGTTTTTCCGACTGGGGTGTCCAGTAAATGGTTACCTGGTTACCTTTTTTTTTTTTTCTTTTTTTTTGAAAATATTTATTTGGTTATTTGGATAAAAGTTACAAAGTTTCACTGCTCACGCCACCCCTTACATATCGAGGGTTTATAAAGGGAGTGACGGAGCAGTGAGTTGTAATTATAATAGATATGACTTAAGTAAATAAGGGATAAGAGAGAAAGGGAGAGAGAAAAGATGAGAAGAAGCAGCGAGAGGAAAGAAGGAATACACAATGTAACTAAGAAAATGGATAAAATAGATGAGTTACCTACCATATGCGAATAGTTGGTCAACGAGTTATGTGAAATAAGAGAAACGGAAATAACATAGTAAAAGTAATAACAATCTTATATATGAGCCGAGCAATTATTAAATAAGATAAAGTAGTGGAGAGGGGAGTAGATTAGGTAATTTGTGTGGTAGATCTACATACGTAAACAAAAAATTTGGATAGGTGGCTCATTCCATGTCAACTCGACCAGGTTTTGACCTTGGGTCTTCCGATTTCGTTCAAAATTTTTTATGGGTTTTTCTCGATGGTCTAATGACGGAATCACCGTCATTCCGACCCTAATCTTTCAGGAGAGCGGGGGGAGGGGGCTTGTAATTTTCGTATGATTGGGATTTTTTGCGAAATGGTTCAACTTTGAAGGAACATATCTCGAGATTGGTTAGGTCTAAGTTGAATCTGTTCATGCGGTTTTGTAGAGAATATTGAAAGGAGATTCAAAATTAATAATTACTTTTTGAAAAATTCAAAGTTGAGCTTTGGTGATGGAAGCTCAACTTTCATGATAAGTACGAAAGATGAGGGGCCCCATTTAAAAATCTGAAAAAATTACTACCTATGAAGAGAACTTTTTATGTATTTTTCAACGAATTACTTTTCAAGATGGGATCCCAATACCCCTGGGGGCACAGGGGTCCATAATTTTGGTCAAAATTCAAAAAAATGGAAAAAGTGAAGTAATACAACGATTTCTTCGAATTCGAAGGCGCTGAGTTCCAATATGTGCTTAGTTTTTGAACCCCCCCCCCCCTATAAGCCCCAATAAGGTCAAAATTCAAAAAAATGAAAAATTACGTGTGACGTGTCGTCTATTGGGGTTTTAAGGGTGCTGAGTTCGAATATTTGCTTATTTTTGGGATTCGACCATTTAGTTCCCCTCTAACCCCCAATTTTGAAAAAAACATTGATTTTTTAAATTTTCTAGTAATTTGGGAGTCAGTGTGGAGAATGGGGGAGGCGAATCGAGAAAGTAAGATGATAATCGAGCTCAGCAATCTCGGAAATCGATAGGACTATTTCCATTTTTTTGCATGTGTTTTTTCAAAATTGGGGGCTAGGGAGGCACTGAAGGATCGAATCCCAAAAATAAGCAAATATTCGAACTCAGCACTCTCAAAAACGCAATAAACGACACGTCACACGTTATTTTTAATTTTTTTGAATTATGACCTGATAAGGGGGCTTATAGGGAGTTCAGAGGGAGCGCCTTCGAATTCGTAGAAATCGTTGTACCTATTACTTCACTTTTTTCATTTTTTTGAATTTTGATCAAAATTATGGACCCCTGTCCCCCCAGGGGTATTGAGATCCCATCTTGAAAAGTAATTCGTTGAAAAATAGGTACATAAAAAGTTCTCTTCATAGGTAGTAATTTTTTGCAGATTTAGTTGAGCTTCCATCACCAAAGCTCAACTTTGAATTTTTTGAAAAGTGATTATCAATTTTGAATCTCCTTTCAATAGGTATTCTCTACAAAACCGCATGAACAGATTCAACTTAGACCCAACCAATCTCGAGATATGTTCTTTCAAAATTGAACCATTTCGCAAAAAATCCTAATTATACGAAAATTACAAGGGCCACCCCCTGCCCCCCGCTCCCCTGAAGGATTAAGATAGGAATGACGGTGATTCCCTTATTAGACCATCGAGAAGAACTCATTAAAACATTTTGAGCGAAATCGGAAGACCCAAGGTCAAATGGAATGAGCAAGGTGCAAACGGCCTGGTACCGGTTACAAAAGCTGTTAGATGTAGGTACGTTTTGCCAATCTTCAAAATTGAAGAGACAAATGGCTGTTGAATAGAAATGCGGGTGCAATACTAATTTTTAATCGTGAAAATAGACGGTACCTCAAAAACTAAACAAATTTCCCTGTTATGATTTTTTGCCCAACTTGTGCATATGAAAAAAAAAAAAAAAGAACACGATGTTGCAAATGAAATGAATGTTGAGTATGTCGAAACAATGAACTTCGAAAAAGTTTCAAATTCCTTCGATGTGCTCACTTCTGCAATTGAAAATTTATTTTGCGCCCATTTTTAAAAGGGGCAACACATTGGTTCAACTTTCCAATTACATATGTAGGTATTCTATCCCTATACGCACGCTACGTAGGTATTATGAGTTGTGAAGTGCTACCTAGTACCTATACCTATGTCCATAAGGACCGTACAGATGAGCAACAATAGGTACACAATGCACTTTGCAAGAAGATTATATGTAGGTACTTAATATAAATATCATGCTACACAGCCGTCGTTGTCGGCATCGCCAGTTCACGCAGGAATATTTTCACCTTCGCTTATAACCTTTTTTTTTTTTTTTTCTGGTACCTACCGTTGATGTTTCTTTTTTTTGGGGAGGGGGGTTCCCCAATTTTCAAAATTGGGCGAGTTTATTATTTCTTTTTTTTTATCTTATTACATACAACTCCTTACCGAATAACTACTTTCTCATTTATGGTATACCTTCATCAGTGAACATTATCGAAAATCACTGGTAAACAGTCAGAATTGCCATAAGATTTTAACTTTCGGACGTGAACGGGTGGAAAATAAATGTAAACAACCGGAAGGCGAAGCGCACAGTGAATACGTTACGGGGTACGATACGAGATGCAATACATAATCGCGTCACGCGTTCATGAATCTAAAACACAGTAAATACGATACGAGAAATACGTCATAATTTCTCTTTGGGTACAATTTTCAAATTCAAATGGTTAGCCGAAAAACCATGGAAACCCTTAAATTAAATGATTAAAATTAGACGTCTGATTACATTCCTGAAATATTGTAAACATTTTATTTTCTGCGTTCATTTTGACCGGAGTTACCTACACTCGCTAGAAGTTGGAGTAATATACGCGAATTAACGTGGACAACGCGTACGTAATGCGAGACAAACAACTTTAATTATTACTCCAACTTCTGGCGAGTGTAACTCCGGTCAAAATGAACGGTTTTGGCTCGTTTTAGTCTCATTCGATTCGTTGGACTGCTGTCTACTACAAAACTAGGTGAAAACGACCGCTCGATTTTATTTTCGTTCAAAACTACACGAATTTTCGTGAAACTCCTCATTTTTGCGTTTTTTTCAACTTAATTGCGAATTACTCCGGAGTAAAATAATATTGAGCGGTCGTTCTGGTCTTATTTTGTAGGAGAGAGTCCAACGAATCGAATGAGACCAAAACGAGCCCAAACCGTTGATTTTGGCCGGAGTAACGAGTGTTTAAATTTTAAAGTCGCGACTGCATATGCGCCAAATGCCAAAACAGTTTGCCCGCGTTAATTTGCACGGTACTGTATGTATTATTATGTACATATGTAGATTGTGCGTATTTATTTATGTAATAGGCAGAGGTACCTCTACCTCTCTACCTAAATACTTACATGCGCCACACACCGTCATCGGGCCGGGGCGATGCTTTAAAACCCGGTGTGGTGGTTTACCTCCCCCCCCTCCCCAATCGGTTTTTCACATTACTTCCCCGGGGTTTGATTATGGAGTAAAAATAGCGCGGTACTTTGTTTGTTCTACACTCAATTTCGAAAATTTTTCGTATAAAATTTTTTTTGTACGACCATACTGAGAAAAATGTAAGGTAAATTTAAGGTAATAGATACATTTATTAAGGTAAATTTGCTTTAAGACGAACTTAGGTGAATGAGTACACTAAATTTTACCCTACCAATTGGTGTTTTTGTCTTTTTTATTACTGAAAACCAATTGGCTGGGTTAAAATTTAATATGCTCATGTGCTCATTCCCCTAAGTTCGACTTGAAGCAAATTTACCTTATTTCAATGTATCTATTACCTTAGCCTTTTCTCAGTGTAACGGAGGAGATGGAGAGTCTTGATGGGAAGGGCTTTTGGGGGAATATATGAGGAAGTATTTGAAAACGTGATAATAGGTACCTATATAGTCATTACTAAAATGCATATTGTGAGCATGAAAACATGAAAATAGTTGTATTATGTAAATTAGTACATAGGTATTAGTAATAATACTTCTTGATCCTCCCTCCCTCCCTCCTCCACTTATGTGTACACCACACTCACCCATCTTTATATTGCCACTGCTAAATAAAAGCAAAAGATACAATAATAATCGTAATAATTTGTATAAGAATATTCTATTTGCACTCCAGCCTCCAGTCCACTCTCCGCGCCCTTTTCTTCACACATCTCTCGCCAAGACTCTCTACTCTCTCAATTATAAATCAGTGAAAATTACCGAAAATCACTGAGAAACAGTCAGAATTGCAGCACAGGAGAAAATCAGTGAAATTTTTTTCACTGAAAACAAATCAGTGAAAAAAAATCACTGGAAATCAGTGAAAGTTCACTGAAAACTCAGTGATATTTATGAAATTCACTGAAAAATCTGTGAAATTCTTTGAATAATCAGTGAAAAATCACTTTTTTCCTGTGCTGCAATTCTGACTGTTTATCAGTGATTTTTCACTGATTCAAAATGAGAGAGTATCTCCTTCGCTAATGGTGGTACAAAAAATGTTGGAAATAAAGTGTAGAATAATAAAGTAGGTACTGACCTATTACCCTAGAATCAAACCCTGGGGAGCAGTGGCGTGCCGTGAGTTTTTTTGGAGGGTAAGCAAAATCATGTCATACAGATTGAAAACGAGCCCCCTGAACCCCCCCCCCCCCGGGTGCACTTAAGTTCTAATTTTATGATTATCCAACCTGACTTGCATTCTATTGAAAAATTTTCATCACTTGACATTTTTCTGTTCGTTTTTATAATTCTGCACAACCGACAGAAAGGTGATCAAAGGGAATTGAGGCGAAAAAAATCATTTTGAGGAAAGAAATGTGTAAAAATTTCAATATGTGATAGAGTGTACCTTCTGCAAAATGAACCCAAAAATTTTCAAGCATTTAGCGCAATTTGTTTCAAATTGGGGAATTTTTAAAGGTGAAATAGCAGGAATAAGCGACATTCAAATCGCTTATAGTCGTGCAGTTTTCATAGAGTGTTTTAGTGTTTGTGTGTCTCTGTGGTGGTAAATCTCGTGGCGGGGGAATACGTTGGTTTGTATAGCAAAACAAGCGATAATCTGATCGCTGCCTTGTCCATCCAGGTTTGTGTTTTATCAATAAGAGAAAAAGTACATTAGAACGCGTAGGTTTGATTGATGTTCGATGATGCTTCTCAGGAGTGAAATGCGATAATGTAATCGGCAATGGTGTCGTTTTCTTAAAAAAAGACGACACATTATTATAGGTTTCAAAAAAAAAAATTAATTTCATTTTTTTCTTTTTTTTTTCATTTTTCTTGGGTAAGCGCCGCTTACCTCGCTTACCCAGACGGCACGCCACTGCTGGGGAGAGTATGTGAAACAACAGGTTTTATCTTTCCCCCCCCCGGGCCTCATCATAAAAATTGATCTGAGATCTGTGGGTTGGTATAATTATTTGGGGTTATTCTGGAAACCCCTCTCGACAATTTTCCGCAATAGAAGCTTCTCTAGGCAAACATGTTTTTTTTTTCCTCCAAATGATGCTAATTTGCCTACACTTAACACTAAGTTGTCTACTAGTCGTGGAAGTTGAGTGAAAGTCACGAAGATGGCGAAAAAATTGGAAATTCTAAAATTCTAAAATTCCAAGAATTTAGTATTTTTAATAATTTTTTTGCCTCGTGGTGTTTGGTACCGTAGGTGTTCTTCTCACTCGTTTATAATCACGCGTTTTCGCGTATTGTTGTTTAAACCATGAAGGGATGGGGGGGGGGGGTATCGCAAGGTACGTACGAGTATACATATCGTGATAAATTTTCTCAGATTTGCGCCCACTTAGTTTCTTCTCGAGTTCGGTTTCAACTTTCAAGAAAATGATGGAAAAATTTCGATGAAAAATCATTAAATTATCGAATGAGGTCCTATTTACGTGGGTATAGATATTTACCTATAGGTAGTAGGTACTCAGCTACCTACGTTAATTGTCAGTAAATGCAACGCACTCGGATAATAGAACAGAAGCGTGTATGATTCGACCCTTTGCACAGTTGAAATATTATCTACATCTCGTAAAACTGTACTCGTTTATTTTTTTTTTGTTAGCGGACTTCCCGCTCTAGCGGGAATCCGCTATTGCGTTCATAAGGGTTTTTTTATTTGTTTGTTGAAGCCTTTTTTTTCTGACGCGATTTCTCTCGCTAAATTGAACAGATCGGGCTGAAATTTTTACAGTAGGTGTAGTTCATGCTGGAGAAGAGCTGATTAGATTTTGGTGCAATTCTGTGCACAGAAAGCTGAGCTTTGACATTAAAGCTCATTTTTGAGACTTTTTTTCTGACGTGATAACTCACGTCAGAGTTGACCAATCGACTTGAAATTTTTACAGTGGTTAGAACGTGTACAGGAGAAGAGCTGATTAAATTTTGAAGTCGATCTTTACATTGAAAGTCGAGCTTTTGAAGCTCAAAGTTTATTCAGTTTTTCGAAAATATCTCGAAAATGGTGCATCGTAGAGAAAAACAGATGCCAAAAGGATGGTCAGGAATTTCAAGCTCTACAACTTTGGTTCTCATGAATTTTTCTTAAAAGCTCGCCGTTTTCGAGAAAATTGAGCTCAAAGTTGGAAAGCTCGTGATTGGTCAACTTTTCTGATGCGATTTAATCATATTTATCAACAAGGTTTCGGCAGATAAAATATCTTCTTTGAACCCTTGCAATACCACTTGCTGCGTCGGCATTTTTAGACCAACACAAAGACTGGTTTCATGGTACCTACTTTTGAGGCAGTGGTCGGCAGATAAGATTTTTATCAAAAATTCCTTACAAGGCAGACGACCTGGCTTTGTATTCGGATCCCCATTGTTACATTTATTTATTCAACCTTTGTTAATTTTATTGCCCTACTTGACTTAAATTTTTGATATGAAGGTCTTTTCAATTTTTGACAGTTTTATTGCCCTACGTGATCTAAATTTTTGATAAAATTTAAAATGAATTTTTTACTTCATTTTTTTTTTGTTTTTCTTTGTGATGGGAAGCTTTGGCTTTGTATTTTTCGGATTCCTATTTTTATATTTATTTCTTCAACCTTTGTTAGTTTTATTGCCCTATGTGACCAGAATTTTCAACGAAATTTAAATTCTTTGATATACCGCCTGCTGTGTCGGCATTTTTGGAACAGCGTGTTCGGGTTCCCTTTGTTATTTATGTTTATTGTTTCAACCTTTGTTCACTTTATATTACCCTACAATTTAGAGTGGAATTTTGACTGTGTTTATTTTTCTTTGTGGTATAAAGCCGACAGATGCGACGTGATTTAGAATGGAATTTTTATTGTTTTTTTTTTTTCTTTAAGATGGGCCAGGTACTGTGTCGGCATTTTTAGACCAAGATAGAAAAATGTTTTTATGGCCCCTTTGAGGCATCAAATTTCTCAGCAGGGGGTCGGCAGATGAAAAATTTTCATTCTAAATTTCATTTGAAATTTTGGTCACGTAGGACAATAAGACTAACAAATAATGAAGAAGTAAAATTCTTGGTCCTGATCAGAAAATGCCGACGCAGCAGGTAACCCACCACAAAGAAAATGAAACAATGAAATTCGATAGAAATTTTAATGGAATTTCTTTTGTTTCTTTTCTTTGTGATGGGCCAACTATTGTGTCGGAATTTTTAAGGCCGGGATAAAGACAGGTTTTATTGAACTTTTGAAGTGTCATAAAGTTAATATTAAAAGTAAGAACCCTTGTGATTGGTCAAATTTTCCAGTTTGACAATACACAAAATAAAAAGGTTTTTCTAAGACGCAACGATGCGGTGTAACGTTAGGTATAGGTATAGGTATAGGTACCTATTAATTTTAAATGTGCGAGTTGCACATTATGTATCGTCGTATAAGTAGGTACAATCGTATACATACCTATTTAGCACTTAGTGCCTACTACTTGTACCTAGGACCTACCCTCGTAGTAATAATATTGCTTCCTTTAAATTGGTACCTAGCTACCTAGCTAGTAGCTACCTACCGTCAACAATTGCTACTCATTTACAAATACATATGTTATTTGTTTATTTTTTTTGTACCTAGGAACCGGCCTAGTTGGCAGTTGAACTGCAGTGAAGATGACAATTGTCGAAGGTTCTACGTTTAAAATCTTTTCACTTAATACTGCTGCATATAATCTACCTATAGATACGGTTGACAAATAGATTTTATTTCATTGCCGTTGTTCTTTAAACGTAATTTTTTTCAAAAAGTTACATTCAAAGCTGCGTATTATTTTGTTTTAAATTCGGATACCCGTGTACGTGTATATATAGTATATTATTTTTTCAATTTACTACCTACGCCATTTTTCGTGTACATAAATACGTATTTACCTACTTACTGGTTGCTTTGTGTTTATATATTTTTTTTAAATCCGACTCGAATAAAAGCGACGACGAGCAGAATGATAATGGTTCGACGGTGATAGAAGGTAACGGTATTACGTACAATTCACCATTGATGCTCGTTGGTGAAAAAATTTTGCCCTGCCCTGCCCTGCCCTGCCCTGCCCTGCAACGCTGTCAGTCACGTTGGAGAAAAATGGGTCCCGCAATGATGCGCAAGCTCGTTTTTTAAATTTTGAGAATCTGCTTTGCTGGAAAAAGTTTTGCAAATGAGAAAATATTCACGAGCATAAAATTATGTATCGGTGAACTGCGAGAAATTGAAATGTCATTTTTTTGCCGCCCTCTCTTCTTGTCCGTGGGCGGATGGATGGATGGATGGATGGTTGGATGAAAGGACGGACGGACGGACGGACGAAGGGACGAAGGGACATAGGATATGCATTTGCGCGTGCTAGAATAACCGAACGGGTATTCGTCAATAGGTGATTTACAAAAATGAAACCGGTAAATACATATTAAGTATTGGGTACTTACATTTTGTCGGTACACTGTACAGAATACAAAATAATAGAGGTATTAGAGCCATAGATGCTACCCAGCTACAGCTATAGTAGCGTAGTTTAGCCCAGAAGAAATGTACTTTGAAAAAAATATACATTTTAATCGCGATTTTATTACTGAAAAAGCTTCTACATATATGATGTCCAGAGTCTGTGATAAATTCGCACCCCCCCCACCCCATGGGGGGGGGGGGGGGGTAACAAAAAATTTCAGCTCCTCCCGACCTCAGGGGGCTGAGCCAGCACTTCCCAAAGTTGGACATTTTTGACTGAAATGCCAAAAAAACGAGTTTTTCGAGTATAAAATCACCCCAAAATTTCAATTTCGAAAAATTTTATGTTTTCTGCGTACATTTTGAGATAACGAATGCGACTAGCCTATCAACTTTTTCGTTTGGGATGTTTAACCCCCGGTACGGCCCATTCGAAAGTATACAGATCGTGGTTTTGGAGGTCATTTTTTGCTGAAAAATCACGATCTATATATACTTTTGAATGGGCCGTAGGAAGGATTAAACACCCCAAATTAAAAAGTTGATAGGCTAGTCGCATTCGTTATCTCAAAATGTATGCAGAAAACATAAAATTTTTCGAAATTGAAATTTTGTGGTGATTTTATACTAGAAAAACTCGTTTTTTTGGCATTTCAGTCAAAAGTGTCCAACTTTGGGAAGCGTTGGCTCTGCTCCCTGAGGTCGGGGGGGGGGAGCTGAAATTTTTTTTGGGAGTACTTCTACACCTACATAACCCTCCACGCGAATTTGAGCGGAATCGGTGCAAAGCAATTTTATCCCTCATAATGGCTCCACCCCCCCCACCCCCTTAAAAACCACTAGGGGGCGGTGCGAATTTATCACAGACTCTGGACATCATATAGAAGCTTTTTCAGCAATAAAATTGCGATTAACATATGTTTCTTTTTTAACCAATTTTCCGATGTTATTTTTCCTGGGCTAGTAGCGGTAGCTCACTACGAGTTTTAAATAGAAAGTAGAGCCGTGTACCTAAGGATAGGATTTTTATGTTTTTACATACCTACCTATTTTTTTTGGTTGATTGGCGGTAGAAATATTTACAATATCTTGGCGGATCATAAAATCCCGAGTAAAATGAGCCCAATTTGTACACGAGCATATTTTGACATATTATTTTTAGGTGAAAAGCATAAATTGACGTATATTTTTGATGATTTTACCCGTTTTTGGAAATATTTTTGCCCTTTTTTCCATTTTTTTACGACATATTTCGCAAAATACTCGAAAATCCAGTTTTTCAAAGACAAAAAAAAATTGAAAAATTGACTGCCGAAATATGCTCCTGGGAATAATTTATGAAATAAGTACCTACCTTATACGCTTGGAACATCTGTTTTGCTTTTGTTTTTGTTTTTTACATTTTTCGAGTAGGTACATGAATGGAGTTTACGTTTTGAGTTTGTCGTATTATTGTTCTCCTTCAGAAACCCTGAATTTTGATACCCATATTTCCCCTCTTTTATTTGACATACCTACTCGTATTTTGACATGTTTTCGGTTTTTTAGGAATATTTTTGGCATATTTCAAACTGCGAAAAGCATATTTTATGCGCATAAAACACGATTTTTATGCGCATAAAAATCTTATCCCTAAGGCTAACGTAAGTACCTATATAAAGCAACGCGCGACGCGATCTTACGAATGCGAACGAATAGATATGGTACTCGATGACTGAGCGCTTATAGTCCAAGAGACGAACCTGCCGAAACTGGACTGAAACAATTGAAAGCTGGGACCTGTCCCAAAAGTTAGTATATGACCCCCTATTTTGAAAGCTACCAGTCTGCCGATCCGCAGCTGCTGCTTTTAAGCACAGCGAAAGCTCGAAAGTTCACAATTTTCATGAACTTTCGACTGAAAACATTGATGGTCGAAATTGGTGTCAAATTACAGGATTTTTTGCGCTGAATCCGAATATGTAGGTCTGCCGACTCCTAAGTGCTGCCTAAGCTCCGGCAGACTGGGTAAACGGGGGAGAAAACGTGAAAAATTCACAGATTTTTGGTAAAATTCTCATAAAAGTCGCAAAATTGAGTGGAAAGAGGTTTATAAAGGATTTTAAGTAGTACTCAATAATAAGGATGACTTTTTAACTTCAAAATTTCACAAAATTTTCATATTCAGGGGGGTGGGGCCGTAGGGAAGCATCAACAAACTCATATGTATGGACATGCGATGCGATATGTCAAAATACACGTTTTCTGGCTCGTAGAACTCGATTATGCCAATATTTTTTTCATTTGGAGTCGGGGGGGGGGGGGCTGTTTTTATGAATCATAGATAAAATTACAAATTTTCATTTAAGAAATCAAAATCTCATGAATTACAAAATTTTATGCAACAGATAGAGACACAATAATTAATCATGGTAATTACACACGTCTAGTATAATGAAACTGAAAAAAATTGCGAAATTAAAATTGAAAAAAACCTGGAAAAGAAAATGTGATGGCAACATAAATGAAATGAAAAACAAACAAAAATAAAACGAAGAAATGGAAAAGATATTGAAATAAAAAATGGAAAATGAACAAAATTAGGAAAAAAAATATGCAAGAGAAATTACACTTGAAAAAAAAACTTGGAACAGAGAATTTGACAACAATAATAAAACACAAAAAGAAAAAAAGAAAAAATATTTTGTAAAATAACTTGAAATTGGAAAAAACATTGGAATGAGAATGTCGCGACATTAGCATGGCAAAAAAAATGAAAAACGAACAAAATTTAAAAAAATCATGTTAAAATGGAAATGGGAATGTCTCAACCCTCCCGACTCCAAATGAAAAAAATATTGGCATAATCGAGTTCTACGAGCCAGAAAACGTGTATTTTGACATATCGCATCGCATGTCCATACATATGAGTTTGTTGATGCTTCCCTACGGCCCCACCCCCTGAATATGAAAATTTTGTGAAATTTTGAAGTTAAAAAGTCATCCTTATTATTGAGTACTACTTAAAATCCTTTATAAACCTCTTTCCACTCAATTTTGCGACTTTTATGAGAATTTTACCAAAAATCTGTGAATTTTTCACGTTTTCTCCCCCGTTTACCCAGTCTGCCGGAGCTTAGGCAGCACTTAGGAGTCGGCAGACCTACATATTCGGATTCAGCGCAAAAAATCCTGTAATTTGACACCAATTTCGACCATCAATGTTTTCAGTCGAAAGTTCATGAAAATTGTGAACTTTCGAGCTTTCGCTGTGCTTAAAAGCAGCAGCTGCGGATCGGCAGACTGGTAGCTTTCAAAATAGGGGGTCATATACTAACTTTTGGGACAGGTCCCAGCTTTCAATTGTTTCAGTCCAGTTTCGGCAGGTTCGTCTCTTGGACTATTAAATGCGTACGTAAGAAAACGAAAAGTCGACATGTACTCGTAGTCGTAGATGGGTAGGTACTTGGGTAGGCGCTATATTTGCGTAGATTCGTACACTGCACCATCTCGCACCGCACCGCACCGCACCGCACCGCACCGCCAGACTTGTGCGATTGTAAGTTTATACCCAAACCCAAACTCAAACCCATAGACATTATTATAAACAAACAATCGTTGACGTTCGAGCAGTTGTTTGTCGCTTGAATTCTGCTTCTGGTTTCTGTGATAGACGTAGACGTAGACGTAGTTCGATACTAAAGCGATAAGCAGGCACATCAGCATGGGCAGCTAGTAGCTACGAAATACCAATACCAATACTAGGGTGGCACTTCTATATACACAAAAAATTTTTTTTCCAGTTTTCGTTCGGGGCAGGGCCAGAATTTGTTAGACTGGATCCCAACATGATGTAAAAAAAATTTCAGCCCATTTCATTAATGTTAACACGTGCCCCACCGCCCTTGAAGTTTGAAGTTGTACTGTAGCCCGCGCTATCAGCGTTATCTCCACGACGCGCCGTGGAGATTCGTGATATCGGGCGGCACAACGTAGTTGAATTAAATCATGAAATGAAAAGTATAATTTACGTATTTTGAATGTGGGTGGATCATTTGGGGGAGGGGGGAGTCGTAACCAAAAACACCTCAAAAATACAGATTAAAGCAATCGTTTTGAAAATTTTAATTATTATTGAAAAGAGGTAAAGAATGAAATTTATCACTTCACATAACCGCCAATTTACTGCACGCGTGCTCTTTCCTGTAATCCTGGATGACCTAAAATGATCAATAAAAAATAAAAATAAATCGAATACTTACAGATCATTGAAGCACCTTCAATTTGAAAATTAAATCTTTTACTTGTAATAAATAAGTTTGTTGATCTGAATCCTTGGTTACGGACTGATGAAAGTCGGTTAGGAGTTTTATACCTCTCTCAGCTGCATCGTTAACAACTTTCAAATTCAGAATTTTGACTTTTCCCTGAATGTAGATATCGGAATTTGGCCATTCTTTGTCAAATCCAAGATTACAGGAAAGAGCACGCGAGCAGTAAATTGGCGGATTTGAAGTGATAAATTTCATTCTTTACCCCTTTCAATAATAACACAAGTCAACACGATTTTTGTGTTTGAGTTCCGATTGCGAAATTTGGGTTGCTTTTATGTATCTAATGAAGGTAAAAATAATTTTTTTATCCAAAGTTTGCTTTGGGGGGGTGGGGAAGCCAAAAATGTGATTTTTCAAGAACAATACACACAAATTTGAGAAATATTTGGAAAAATTTGAAAAAAAAAAGTTTTGATCCAATGTTATAGAAAATTTCACGCTGAATCGAATGCCGCAAACCGTAGACCTCTATCTTTTTTAGAAAAAAAGTTACGGTTAAAACTTAACTAAAGTATGTGAAAAAATCACATTTTTTTCGCCTTGCTCACCGAAAAGTGAGATTTATGAGAAATCTAAGCGTTCTACGACCATAATGACCATGACAGAAGTTGTAGAGAATTAAATTTCCTATCAGATAGGTGCATTCAGATTTTTTCGAGAGGCGTAGTTTTCGAGATATTCTCGAGTAAAGTTGAACATTAGTTGAGGCAATTGAGAAAAAAAAAAGAAATGAAGTAATTTTTGCTGTCAAAAGTGTTACAGCGAAAAATTGTGGAAGGCGACTAACCTTTAGAAGTTACCACGACCTCCCACATTGGTGTATTTTGATGTCTAGAATCAGAATTTGGCCATGAGAACTGAAACACAGAACTTTTCTTTTTTTGTTGACTTGTGTAATTAAATTTTTCAAAACGATTGCAGGCATCATAGCGTGGTTACTTTTTAGTAACTTGGTTACTTTTTTCGAGACAAGTTACTTTTGGTTACTATTTCCACTTCAAAAGTCACTTTGGTTACTTTTTACCTCTAAAAGTTACTTTTTTCCAAAATTTCTCCAAAAATTTGCCTTTTTTTCACAATTTCTCTCTAAAAATTGATTTTTTCAAGCGTAAAGTGTATGATTAGTTTCGGTTTAGTCGAGTTTTGGAGACTTTTTTGTTTCAAAAAATTTTGCCCTCGCTCCGCTCGGGCAGTACATTGATACCTCTGTTTCTTGAATACACTATCATTCCCTAAATTTGAATCAGTCAAAATTTGTGTATTTTCATTCTCTTGGTTAAGTATAGTGAAATATTTTTCATCAAAAACTAGAGATTTTCACCCATATTTCAGTCAAAACTCCAATCAATTTCCAATTTGTCAAATAAAAATCAGTAATTTTGATTAATATTTCAATGAAAAATCACTGATTTTCATATGAATTTACAGGGTAGGTAGGCTAGAGTCTCGGAGTCGAGTAGATTCAATCCAAGCTCAATAAAAAAATGAAATTTTACCTCAAAAGTGTTCAGAGAAGTGCATTTTATTACTCTTCAAAAATAATTTTTCTTATTTCTTACATTAGAATATAACTTTCTAAATCTACATCAATCAAGTTTTATAAAAACTCTGCCTTTTTGAACCAATAAAATAATTTTCATTGATATTGCAGTCAAAAGTCGTTGATTTCTTAGTCGATTTTCAATTAACGAGAAAAAAATCAGTAATTTTGACTAAACGATCAATGCGAATCACTGATTTTCATTTATATTCATCTCACTGATTCAGATTGAGAGAATTCTTGCAATTTTTCAGTTTTTCTTCGCTTTTATCTGTATTACATTTTTTCATCTGTCCACTGAAATTAACCTGACTTTACGAGCACTACTGTAAAAATAGATTTTGAAGTTTGTTACGAATTTTTACCCCACCCCATTTTTCTCCAATTCTAAGCCCCTTCCTTACATAATTTCTGGGAGCGCTTATAAGTTATAATAATTGCATTAAGTACATACATGGTTTTTTTTTTTTTTTTTTACAAATTTTACCATTAAAAATTGAGTTTTTGGTTACTTTTTGGTAATACATTGGTTACTTTTTTTCCCAAATTGGGTTACTAAAGTTACTTTTTTCCCACCAAATTTCACTATGATGCCTGTAATCTAACAAAATCTCACATAGGTACCTACGAAATTTTCTAATGAAAAATTTACAACACTGCCATTTTAAAATTGTTTTTTTTTTCAATTTCAATATTTCACAACTTTTCTCAATTTTTATCACTCGGGCTTTTCTGCCAACTTTTTGCCAACTTCACCCAACTTTTCCAACTGGAAAATGCTTGGGGGTGAGACACCCCCCCCCACACACCCCCCCGGTCGGAAGGCCTCTGCTCGTAATTAATCCAAAAAATGTTGGAAATCGTTATTATTTATCTACATTAGTGCAAAACGAGTGGTAACTGGTAAAAACACGAATTAGCCAATAGGAAATATCCACGTTTTAAGTTCTTGTTCTTTCATGAAGAGATTGGAAATTCGAGAATAATTAGTCTAATATCATTAAGTACCTACGGTATTGTACTTATTATTGCAAAATCTATATCCAATTAACCGAAGAAAAGTACGTACGTTCCAATATTCACTTTTAAGTAGATAATAGAAATCAACAATTATTGGCGAGCATCTTTTGAATTTTGAACTGAATACTTGAAGATCTACCCTGGAGATAGATTATAACATAACCCATGAGTAAAATTTGCATTTCTATAATTCTATGACAGATTTCAATCATTGTCTCACTTACCTACGTTGTAGGTAGATTTCTTCAAATAATCCATTCAAATGAAAATCGACCATAAATTTATTTTTCATTGTAATGCAGACATGATTAACATTGTATTATAAATGTATAAATATATCCTGTATATTATATTATGCTTATTCGTAAAAAGGTGAAATTCTATGATAAAGCTAGCATTTTTGAGATCGACTGTCGATCATACGTACGTATATTGCACTTGATTAGGAAACTGGAAATGGTTTGTCAAAAATCAAAATTACAAACCTCCGTGAGTAATCGGAGTATCTAAATATTGCTGTTGAATGGATAAAATTCACTTCATCAAATGCAAAAAGCTAAAAAACTTGTTAGAGAACGTTGAAATTTGAATTCATTTAAATTTTCAAACTGAATTCAGTCCAAAAAATGAAATTCACCAACTCGGCTTCTGATTGGCGAAACGTAAATAATCATAATTCTGAGAAATAACCTGAAACGAGCGATATCATAAAGTAATACCGTAGTGAAGAAACTTACAACATGGAATTCAAGAAGTGTGCCTTTTGTGTTTCATTATTTTCGTTCATTTCGATATTTTAAATTACTAATCGAATAAATTCCCTGAAAATTGATTTTATAACAATTATCTGCGATAGATTAATAAATTCGAGTACTTTACTCCTGCATTTAGTTTAGGATATGCCCGTTTTAAAGCAATTTTTGTACACGAATCCATAGCCAAGTGCCCATCTTCGCGAATAAAATCGCCGCAATTTACAAAATTACGAGTAAAATTCCCATATTAATTTTTTTATTTCATCTACAACACCAAAGATTGAAAATATTCAAAACTTTTTTCTTTACATTGATTATTAGCTAGTAAAAAAAATACATTTCTCAAGCACACAGGTACAAATTTTCATTTCAGACGTAACGTTGTTTTGCCATAATTGTGGTTCAGCCAATAGAATTTCAGTATTTTAATTATTAATAATACTCGATTTTTATTGGCTAAGCTCTTATAAGTTTTTAGCCAATAAGAGATGGCATTTTGGAAAAAAACTTCGTTGGAAATTTTTCGCGCGGCTCATTCTATGCAAGTTTTTTTCGTGGAAATGTCGCTCGTTCGGTCTCGGTGTCGTGATGCGTGTAATTCAATTGAGTACAATTATTTTTCTTCACAATCTCAATTTTCGAATCGTAATCGCTGTGTTTTTTTCATTGCGTTTTAAATTTTTTTGAGAAGTGTCATCGAAAAGTGGTAACGTAACGTAATCGTGTTTGTGCGAACTGCGAATTGAAACTTGCATTTTAATTTTTTTATATCCGTGATCAACGAATATCGAATCGTTTTTTCTTTGTTGAACGCTCGAGTGAAGAATAACGAGGTATGTTTCAGTTTTTAGAAGAAATTCACCTTTGATAAGTTTTAGATTTTACTTATTATTTTGTTGAATTACTTTTTCCCATACAATTTGTGATAGTATCCTATCGTGATCGCAGTGTGCTGTTATTATGATTAATAGGTACGTAAGTTTTCGCGCCAAATGAAGCGTCGCGTCACTAACGGAAAAAAGCTACTCCCTCACTCTTCGCTATTCCTTTGTTCTTACACTACTACACATACACTTGATCAAATTACTTCATAATATATGTAAGTAGCTAAGTACAAGCATTGAACAAAATTTTGGCTATTACGAAATATATTGGACAAAATTTGACAAGATTAGAAGTGTGTAGTTTGTACAAGTGTACGTTTATGTGTGGTAATGCGGGAACAAAGGTTGAAAGGTGAAGAGGAGGAAGTGGTAGCTCTTCTTCATTAACGATGTTTCATTTGGCGCGAAAATTTTTCTCTTCATTCTTTTCCCGTTGTTTTTTCAATTTTGATTCGCCAATTGTGCCAATTTTATTCAGTTTAGTATACGGTAGAAAATTTTCAAAATGTGCAGTAAAATTGACGCATTTTGGCTTGAAATCTGACCATTTTTGGTAATAGAATGAACCGATTTTTTTTTTTTTTGAAAATCACGAAGTTTATTTATTGGATTTGGGTCATCTGAAAAATTAGCGCAAAAAAAATGATTGAAAAAATCGGTAATTTTTTTTCAAAATATGTATTGAGTTTTCCAAAATAATTTCTACCCAACGTTATTCTTTTTGACATCATTGATTGCCTTTCTGACTATAATTGGCCCACTATTCAAGATTTATCAAATTAGCACGCTCTTTTGAGATTCAGTTGTTTTGAATTTCGGGTGCTTGGGTCGATTTAATTTTATTTTTTGTAAAATTTGCTCCTGGGATGAATTTTTCCTATTGGCGCGGCGGTGAGATAAAGATTGAAATTGAAATGTTGATTTTTACATTTTTATAATTAATGCATTGTTTTGAGTGGTTCGTTCTTCATCTAATATTGTATACACAATAATTACTGCCATGTCCCCCTTGGCCAACAATCTTGGATGATTGGTGTAGATTTTTACTTTTTAAATTATTTATTGGATTATTGGATGTTGAGTACCTATAATTTTGTATCTATTTCTTCAAAAGTGTAAATTTTGCCTTTGAGACAGGGATGAAAAGCTGCTAAAAGGTAACCCTGAAATTTTTTCATGTGTGGAGAATAAAATTATTTACCAACTGTGAAATTTCTTCCTCGCACTTTTTTTTCAGTTCTAAAATTTTTTCAACTCTGGCATTTTTTCCTGAAATACCTTATATATTTTTCAACTTTTGAAATTTTTTCTCAAAAGTTCAATTTTTGCAGCTTTTGATTTTTTTTTTAAATGATTGATTCAGGCATCATAGCGTGGTTACTTTTTAGTAACTTGGTTACTTTTTTCGAGACAAGTTACTTTTGGTTACTATTTCCACTTCAAAAGTTACTTTGGTTACTTTTTACCTTTAAAAGTTACTTTTTTCCAAAATTTCTCAAAAAATTTACCCTTTTTTCACAATTTTTCTCTAAAAATTGATTTTTTCAAGCGTAAAGTGTCTGATTAGTTTCGGTTTAGTCGAGTTTTGGAGACTTTTTTGTTTCAAAAAATTTCGCCCTCGCTCCGCTCGGGCAGTACAGTGGTACCTCTGTTTCTTGAATACACTATCATTCCCTAAATTTGAATCAGTAAAAATTGGTGTATTTTCATTCTCTTGGTTAAGTATAGTGAAATAATTTTCATCAAAAACTAGAGATTTTCACCCATATTTCAGTCAAAACTCCAATCAATTTCTAATTTGTCAAATAAAAATCAGTAATTTTGATTAATATTTCAATGAAAAATCACTGATTTTCATATAAATTTACAGGGTAGGTAGGCTAGATACTCACTTTTTTTTACTGAATTTTGACACACCCTCATTTTTTTTAAATTCTTCCCCGCCCTTGCATAATGTCTGATAAAGTCCCGGAGTCGAGCAGATTCAATCCAAGCTCAATAAAAAAATGAAATTTTACCTCAAAAGTGTTCAGAGAAGTGCATTTTATTACTCTTCAAAAATAATTTTTCTTATTTCTTACATTAGAATATAACTTTCTAAATCTACATCAATCAAGTTTTATAAAAACTCTGCCTTTTTGAACCAATAAAATAATTTTCATTGATATTGCAGTGAAAAGTCGTTGATTTTTTAGTCGATTTTCAATTAACCATAGAAAAAAATCAGTTATTTTGACTAAACGATCAATGCGAATCACTGATTTTCATTTATATTCATCTCACTGATTCAGATTTAGAGAATTCTTGCAATTTTTCAGTTTTTCTTCGCTTTTATCTGTATTATATTTTTTCATCTGTCCACTGAAATTAACCTGACTTTACGAGCACTACTGTAAAAATAGATTTTGAAGTTTGTTACGAATTTTTGCCCCCCCCCCTTCGCCCCATTTTTCTCCAATTCTCAGCCCTTCCCTTACACAATTTCTGGGAGCGCTTATAAATTATAATAATTGCATTAAGTACATACATGTTTTTTTTTTTTTTTTTTTTTTTACAAATTTTACCATTAAAAATTGAGTTTTTGGTTACTTTTTGGTAATACATTGGTTACTTTTTTTCCCAAATTGGGTTACTAAAGTTACTTTTTTCCCATCAAATTTCACTATGATGCCTGCGATTGTTTTAATCTGTATTTTTGAGGTGTTTTTGGTTACGACTCCCCCCTCCCCCAAATGATCCACCCACATTCAAAATACGTAAATTATACTTTTCATTTCATGATTTAATTTAACTACGTTGGGCCGCCGTATATCACGAATCTCCACGGCGCGTCGTGGAGATAACGCTAATAGCGCGGGCTACAGTACAACTTCAAACTTCAAGGGCGGTGGGGCACGTGTTAACATTAATGAAATGGGCTGAAATTTTTTTTACATCATGTTGGGATATAGTCTAACAAAATTCAGCCCTGCCCCGACAGAAATTCAAAAGTTGAAAAATAAGTGCCACCCTAACCAATACCAATACCAATAGGTACCGATACTATACGAATACGAGCGATATTTCGCGGTAATGGTCATTGCGATGGAATTGTTACGTGATAGGTGCTCGGTGCACCGCTGAAGGTCTTGCTAGGCATCAGACCTCGAGCCCCTAGACTCGCTACCTTGAGAAGGGGGCGCGGGCGCGGGCGCAATTCATTTAGGTACCTACTTACTGTTGAAGTTCTCGGTGAATCGGTGGAGGTGTCTTACTTGACTTTAGCTGCAGTCATTCGTTTTACGCGTAGGTACACTACGGATATACTGCCTCAATGTAGCTCTAGCTCTAGCTCTAGCTCTAGCTCTAGCTCTAGCTGTAGTTCTAGCTGTAGCCTTAGCCGTAGGTTAGCTTTTTTAGCTGGTATCTAAATGTACGAATAACAGTATGTATTCTGCTACGAGTACGAGTGCAGACGTAGGTATCGAGTTGGGCGCACGCCACAGACATCGACAACTACCGAATATTGAATGAGTACGGAGACGGAGACGGAGATGGACGGTGCGGCGCTACGCGGCGAATAAGAAAGCAATCATTTAAACGCCGCACCGTCGATTAGCATAATATTTAAATGAGACGTCAAGCGCATCCAATGTCCCAAGTTACGGCGCGCCGCGCCACGCGTCTCATATCTTTATCCATAGGTAGAGGTTTCTATTACTTATTAGGTAGGTAGTAGGTACATATACATATCTTGTAGCCCGGCGCGGCGTGGCGTGGCGTGGCGTGGCGTAGTGTAGCATAGTTTACGGTAGTATCTTTACCTAATGTTTGTAGGTACCTGCTACCTACCTACCTACCTACCTACGGTACCTACCTATCTATCTATACGAGAAACCAGATCTACCCGTAACCTGTAATTCACATTATCAAAAAAAAAGTAATTTACTTTACTTTAAATTAGGTAGGTACCGGGTGCTCGATCAATTCTGGCTCTCCCCCCTCCCCCCTCCCCCTCCCTCCCTCCCTCCCTCCCTCCCTCCCTCCCTCCTATATTTTTAACACAAAAAGTATCGGAAAAGCCAGAATTAATCGAGCACCCGGTAGGTAGGTAGGTAGGTAGGCAGTTTAGTTTTCCAAACAGCTTCGCACTCGCACTCGCACATCCAAGTACGTTAACTTAACTATGTAGAGTCAGGCAGGTAGGAAGATATTTAAATTGATGGCCAAGTCACTGTTGGATGCGGATAGCAATAGGTATGGGCGATATGAACGCTATAGGCAGTAAGCAGTAAGCCTAAGTACTTACGCGGTCGCGGTCGCGGTCGCGGCGCGCGGTATGCAAATGCTGAATGTACTACACTTAGGTACACCTGTGTTAAATCGTATCTTATCGTGAGAGTAAGAGTGTGAATATGAGTATGAGTATGAGTAAATTCGCAACTCGTGTCTATTGCTATGCAGAAACGCAGAAAGGCCCAAGGAGACGTTCCGGTGAAGTAGTACCTAATCGGTGACTGCGAAGTTGATTGACGGCTAGGCGGTAGTGGCGGTAGTGGCGGTAGTGGCGGTAGGCGCTAGGTCGCGACCGGACCAGACGCAGACCGGGCCGGACTCTGCCGGTCGTTACGGAATAGGGAGTCTTCGAAACGGTTCACTTGGTATTTAGAATAACATCTTTTCAGCAATTATCATTGGTGCGCGGCGCGGCGCAGTGGCGGTAGCGGTGCTGGTGGTTGCGCCTATGAGCAGCGGTGCGGTGCGGTGCGGTGCGGTGCGGTGCGGTTCGTTGTTGAGTTGTTTAATGTCTACCTATCTACCGTGACTGATGTGTACACTTGGAATAGGTAGGTGGTAGGTGGTAGGTGGTAGGTACGTAATGCACGTAGACGTAAACGTAGACCGTACATGTATGTACTGTACTTACCTACTTACATGTACATACTATACGTATACTGATACTGATACTGATACGTATAGTATGTAAATTACATTGTACATCCCAATACCCGTAGCTCTTCGTAGGTCCGAGTGTCCGATAAGCGATGAGTACCTAACTACCTACACATGGTCGGTAAGTAGTAAGTACTCGTATCATACGTACATACGGTAGGTAATAGGTATGGGTGCAGTATTAGGGGTATTCGCGATTTGCTTCGAAGTACGTTCGCGTTCTACTGCCAGATACGTAGACGTAGACGTACGTAGTTGTAGGTTAGGTTAGGTTAGGTTAGGTATACGTAAACGTATTACGATACGCGATACGCGATACTCGATACGCGCGTAAGCTTCCGTGGGCCGTGGCCCATGGCCCATGGCTTGGCTCGTTCGCCTCGAACTCATCAATCCATAGAGCAGAGAGCAGAGAGCAGAGAGCTGCTATCCAACCATTGTAAATTAACACTTAAACAGTTCGCGACCAATGGAGCGTGGTAAAGTGGTAACGACTAACGACTAACGACGTTGATGCGTTTTTGTTGCTTCTGCCTCTGGCTCTGCTTTTGCTTGTATCCACAACAGTAACACCGCACCGGCATGGCACCGTAAGGTGACAGCGGTAGCGGCGGCTGCCGCTGCCGCTGCCATTGCCGTCGCGGTCGCGGTCGCGGTCGCGACAACGTTATACGCGTCTCGGTTTTATTTTTATAAAAATGTGGACCATTCGAAGGAATATTAATCCGATCCGTAGCCGCGTAGCCCAAGTCGTCCGCAGCGGCCGCAGATGAGAGATGATTATCGCTAGTCATAGTCACATCCTCGACTAGGCGCAGCGCGGTTCAGCGCAGCGGTCGTTGACGTCAAATTCGATGTCGCGTATCGTATCGTATCGTATCGTATCGTATTCATATCCGTCTTGTACTTACCCTTGCGGGAACTTTGCTATGTATGAATTGGTAGAGATACCTGGTAGCTATCTCGTGTATACCTATACCTAACCTACATTTGTATGCGCTTGCCTGTTTGTAGAATGGCTCTAGCTCTAGGTTAGGTCTGGTCTGGTCTGGTCTGGTTTGGTTTGGGACTGAGTCTTTTGGCTCGCCGAAATGTCGAAAAATTTACTCACATATCTACTTTTCATCGGCCGCTGCCAACTTGAATTACCTAGGTAGCCCACGCCCAGGCCCAACAGAGGCGGATGAATGAGGAGACAGCGATATCGATATCGATATCGTAATCGTAAACTTTAGGTAAACTGAAACGGGAAGCTATATTATACCTAAGTACCTACGGTATCTACCTATCTAGGTACCTACATAGGTAGTTTGGGTAGGTACTTGACAGTTACTGGTTACCAATTACACGACGCGGCGCGGCGCGGCGCGCCTGGGTAAACGAGTGGCCATATTCGATCGTATTCGTACTTTCGTAGTTTGTAGTTCGTAGTTCGTACATCATCGCTCGTACTACATACGAGTACAACCAGTTCAAATACTTAGGTACCGATGTCCTCGTCCAGGTGTTCGTGCCCGTGTCCGTGTCCGTGTCGCGACTCTTGCGCATTTCACCGTGCTGGTTTATTGAAATTTCTACAATAGGTAAGCGAGTAGGTATATGTAGGTACCTAGCTACCTAGCTACCTAGCTACCTAGCTACCTACTACCTACTTCGTTGCAGTTGGAAGTAAGTATCCAAGTAAATACGAAGACGTAGTAAGTAGGTAAGTGTAAGTAGTAAGTACGAAGGCGAATTACTCGTACCTAAATCTAAATCGTCCGATCAAAGCTTCCGCACGTAGGTAGGTAGCTAGGTACCTCCTACATAGGTAGGAGGCGCTAGGTATGTACTATGTAGGTACCTGTACCATGTACCGTACCACCTGCGCGCAACGCAACTCGGTCGTCGAGTTGCAACTAACAAACTGTCGATGCGATGTCGGCTTTTTGTGAAAATGTCCTTTCATACTAGTACAGTAGAAATAGAAAAAAAAAAGGGCAATACCCCCAACAAATTGCTATAAAAGCGTTTTTTGGTTTATTCTGTAGAAAAGGGTTTACTCTATCACATACTGAAAAACCTCCCTGATCCTCCTCCCCCTCCCCCTCCCCCAGTCACTTTTTTTGAGGCCTCAGCCCCCTCAAAATCAGTTTTTCGCCTTCAACTTTCAAAATTACGCACTTATGAAAAAAAAAAGTCGAAACAAAAGTTGTAGACCATCAAAAAACAAACAATTTTGTTATTTCCAATTTTTCCCTAGGACGTCGTGGAAGGGAGCTAGGGCGTACGAAAAAAATCGCAATTTGAAAATTTACAATTAACCGAAATAATTATGAAAAATTGGGTTAATAGACTTTTAGGGGCGGTTCTTTTGCATAGTACGTAGTACGTACATCCTATTACTACATACGATAAGAAAAATGTATAACTGACCCCACATCTCGAAGTGGGGGGGGGGGTGGACCCTCCGCAGGAAAAGTCGCATTTTCCCCCAAGCGTAGCTTAGCTGCAATGAAAAATGTAAATTTTGGTGTAGAAGACGTACCTACTGATTTACAACACAAAAAAAACCACAAAATTTCGTAAAAAATTTTGAAAAGCACGAAATTTTTACTGCAAAGTAATGGAATTTTTTCAAACAACAAGCATTAATAAACGAATTACTTTCTTTCTGAAAATCATTAGTTTTTCAAATATTAGCCCTCGCTTCGCTCGGGCATAGGAAGCCTAAAATACGTCAAGAATTTGGTCTTCTTTTACTAAAATATCAATTTAAAAAATGAAGAAATATGTATCAGCTTTTAAAATTTTCGCCTTCGCTTCGCTCGGGTTCGATACCTAGATTTACCTACACAATTCAAAACTAAAAAAATTACTCGATGGAACTATGTTTGTGCAGCTCCACAATTTTCTTAGAATACGCCCCGAGTCTCTCTCACTTCTGAATCAGTGAAATTTATCAAAAAATCACTGAAAAACAATCAGAATTGCAGCACATTAATATATCAGTGAAATTTTTTCACTGAAAGCAAGTCAGTGAAAGAAAATCATTGGAAATCAGTGAGAATTCGATGAAAACTCGGAAATATTTATGAAATTTACTGAAAGATGTGAGAAATTTTTTGAATAATCAGTGAAAAATCGCTGAAAATGAGCGAGTTTTACTGATTCGGAATAAGAGAATAGGTAATGCGAGTTACTGAGGCGGGCGCGGTCGTGGCGTGCATTTTCTAAAGCGCTCGCCAAGTTTGCAGTTCGTAATTCGTGTTCGTGTATGTACAACGTACATACGAGTATACAATAAGTAAGGTACAGGGAAGTACCTAAGCGCCGCGCCGCACTAGTGAGCTGCAGTGGGGCGCGATGGGCGTGCGGCGTGGTGCGGCAGCGTTTCATGAAGACAGGCTTCATAGCATATCACATTTTTCGGCTTCAGTCACTTTTGGTTAGGTACTTTTCATGTCTAAAAGGTCACTTTGGTTAATTGTTTCCCTTCAAAAGTCACTTTTTCTTCGCGCTTCCAGGCAAAAATTCAAATTTTCACGTACCTAGAAATTGCTATTTTTCAAAATTCTTCCAGAAAAAAATAGAAAATTGATTTTTGTTAGGTAGTTTGTTTGTTGTTTTGATGAAGGAATTTAATAAAAGAAATTATTCGCGTCTTTTCAGTCGAGTTATCTTTGAAATGTTTGCAGAAAACTACAAAAAATTACCTCTCCCCCCCCCCCCACCAGAAAACTTTTAAAAAAATTGCCCTCGAAAAAATGGAATTTTTGTTTACTTTTGGTTACTTTTTGGTTACTTACCATAACGGTGTTTACTTTACCAAAAAATTCAGAAAATAGGTACCTAGGTACTTACGCTGCGCTGTAGCTGACGACTAAACACTAACCACTAACCACTAACCAGTGACCACTGACCGGTGACCGAGAATCGTTTGTGCTGTGCTATACCGCTATACCGTAATCGTATCGATATAAGTACATAGGTACCTACTTACATGCGCGCGACATGTTTTTATTTTATTTTTCGCGTGATAGTGGGTAAGTAAAGTACCATATTTATTGCCAATATGGAGGTAACAGTAGATAGGTACTAGATACCTAAGTCCTATGTCCTATGTCCTATGTCCTATTGTGCCTTCCATACCTCGCTATGGTATACTTGCCAGGGGGATTATCGAAAGAGGTAGGTATAGAAAGGGGGAGAGGGGTAAATTATTAATTAAAATAACAAACGTGTCTACCAAACCAAGGGGGTTGGGGGGGGGGTTGGTAGTGGTGGTGGTGGTGGTGAGGGAAGGAGGAATTACATAATTTGTAAAATGTCGCAGGAAAACAGGAAAAAAGGGTGCGGAGTCTGTTACTTACTATAGTTATTACGTAATACGTTCCTAGTTAATTATCGATGTCACAAAATACGGTGATGGGAAGTGAGGGTTCGGGTTCGGGTTCGGGAGCTTATTTATTTTGCCTACGCATGATTTTTCAAATTTGAGGGTGTAAAATTGTGTTTCTACGTTTTCTAGCTCGGGCGGCTGTCAGGGTCGAAGGAGTGTTCCAATGGTTTAGGATGGTTTAGGTATCTAGGCATCTAGGCATCTACCGTGTTTGTTGAGGTAGGCGGCTAGGCGGCTAGGCGCATTCTAAGATTAAATGGAATGGAATGGAATGGGATGGGATGGGATGGAATGAAAGGCGGATTCTGTTTGTGCTTTACAACGCAAGGACACGTTCGCGTTGCACCTTCAATTTGGTTTAAATTTTTGAAATGAGATTTAAAGTTGCCGTGACTGGAGAAGATTTGAGTGATGTGACAGTCTTACTCGTACGTATTATCGTATTCGTATGTGTGAATTTCAAGTTGTAATAGGGTTCTAACTTCTAACTGCCGGTGAGACCTAAAAAAATGGGCGATTTCTGCTTTCTGGGAGAAGTTGCATTCTACATTTTATTTTGAAAGCGTTCAATGGACCAATATTTTCAAAGAACGAGCGTACAATTTTATTTTTTTTCATTTTATTTGGGGGGGGGGGGGGGTATGGTGTGGGTGGTTGCTAGACTAGACGGTTATATGTATATGTACTATTTACTGTAGTACATATACACATTACCTACATATGTAGGTATAGGTACCTTTAAATAAGTTCCTATTCCTACCATATGTACATAGGTGTTGGGCAGTTGCGGAAGGTAGCGACAGAGCGAGCGCCGAGTACTTTTTACCTTAGCGTTATTAGCGTTAGGTTAGGTGCGGTACGGGATAGCTATACCAATACCAATACCTATACCTATACGCTATACTCGTACTTAAACATGTGGAGTAATTAAAGAAGGTATTTAAAAGTACAGAGAACTCGTTAAACGCGGAGGCCTACTTAATGCCCATGTCCGACGGCCGTACGCGTAGATCGGCTAATTTAAAACGACTCCGTATTCCGTATTCCGTATACCTGGACCTATCTATATATATTATATAGGTATTTTACTCGCGCAAACAGCGACGGTTGCACGCCACCGCGCCGCGCCGCGCCGCGCTAGCACAATGAAAACCCGACAAGGAGAACGATGAACGAAGAGTCGCGCGAAGAGCGTACACCTACTTGTAGTTTCCAATTCCTGTGGCATGGCATGGCATGGCATCTCGTAGCTGGTATAAGTACGTATACGTATAAGAATACATACGAATACGAATGCGAATGCGAATGCGAATACGTATAAATAGCGAAAGCCTTCGGTAGGTGAAGTAGCTACTATATAGGTAACTGCGATACTCGCAGTCGCAGTCACAGTCGCAGATACATACGAATATGTACCGTATCTACGGTACTCGTACGTATGTCTGTATCTATCGAGGGAGATCACAGAACTGTCACCTCGAAATATGAATGAAAGGTGGTCTATTTTGTCGCCCGCCGCGCCGCGCCGCGACGCGAATATCAAAATTCCATATTGCTGAGTGCCCGTTAGGCCTAGACCAGTTTTCAAAACGGGCACTCAGCAATCTGGAATTTTGATATTCGCGTCGCGGCGCGGCGGGCGACAAAATAGACCACCTTTCATTCATATTTCGAGGGGACAGTTCTGTGACCTCCCTCGTATGTACCTACTACCTAACTACCTATGTACCTATAGTATGTATATAGTAAACAGTAAAGGACGAGCAGGGGTGCGGATTGAAGACTGAGTGGGAGCGAGGCGAGGCGAGGCGAGAGAACGACGGCAAAGAACGAAGAAGAAGAAGAAGAAGAAAAAGAAAAAGAAAAAGATGAAGAAGAAAGAAAAAAAAAAACGCGTAAAACGCATAAAACGCAGACGGCTCGTATTTATCGTATGATTGATGTAAAACCAGTTAATATGTACTATACCTAGATAGGTATTAGGTACGTACGCTATTACGCTCGGATTCCTGAAACAAAGGTTTGCCATCGTAAAACGAATTTTTATGTTCGTAGCGCAATTGCGCGCTGCCGCTACATCATCGTGCTTCGTGCCGCACGCCCTACGGGCATCAGACGACCGCGTATTTTCATCAAATCGCGGCGCGGCGCGGCGCGGAGTGATTCTCAAAATTGTGAACGCGACTTACCGTGACGCTAACGATGCGATGTTTCGATTTCGATTTCTACATAATTATTTCGATTCGATTAGGCGTCGCGTCGGGCGTCACTCACGTCAGCGACTTGGCGCTCAGCCCAACTCACAATCAGCATCAGCTTCAGCGTGAGGCTGAGCCTAACGTTAGTCGTAACCTACTGGTAGCGCAATCGTAGCGCAGACCAGCCGATTAATTCGAATTCGATGCGATGCGATGCGATGTGATGTGATGTGATGTGATGTAAGAAAGCAGTCACTGCCTACAAAGCTTAGTGGATCGGATAGACCGTTTGACCGTATACGAGTACGTAAAAGGTTGGTAGGACGTATTAAGTACCTACGTTTAGATTACCCTGATTGCTTGATACCAATACCAATACCAATACCTATACCTATACCTATACCTACCCATAGGTATGAGGATGAGTATGACGAGTATGAGTAGGTGTAATAGTGGGACAGCAGGTCTAAGAAAAACATACTAAGGCGTACCTAGTACCTACGCAGTACGCATAGGTACTAAGTATAGAAAGTAAGTCGGTCTCGGTATTACACCTAATTACCTACTACGCGTAAAAGTATTTGTAAATACAAAAATATCTATTGTAGGTAAGTACTAAGTAGGTACTTACACTTAGGTACCTTGAAATATGTACGTATCGATATTAGGCACATTTTTTCAATTTATTTCAGTTCAGTTCAGTGCTCGTACCTTCCTTCCTTCCTTCCTTCCTTCCTTCCTTCCTTCCTACCTGTCTATGTCTAATTGTCTATCTTATCTATCTAACCTGTGTAACTATTCGTGTGGGCCATCGTAATATGTTGTAGTATTGAGCCTGTTATGGAGGAGAAAATTATTTTGCGCCGATTTCGCTCAAATTCCTGCCGAGGGTTAGGTTAGGTATAGAAGTAGTTGCCAAGAATTTTTTAGCTCTCCTCGACTTGAGGGGACTGAGGCATCGCTTCCCAAAGTTGAACATTTTCGACAAAAATGACGTAAAAACCAGTTTTCCGTTATCGATTTATGAACCAGACCAGAATTTTATTTTTGAAAAATTTGGCCGGCCGGGTGTCGAATCACCCTCTCCCCCAACCGACTGTCTGAAAGTACACGGAAGATAGCGTTTTTCAGCAAAAAATGACCTGAAAAACGCAAGATTTGTATATTTTCAAAGAGTTGGTAAAGAAGGAGGAGGGGGAGGGGAAGGGGGTGGTGGGTGGTTAAACGCCCGGCGGCGCGGCGCGGCGCAGTCAAATTTATCAAAAATAAAAATCTGACCTGCCTCGGTTCATATATTGAAAAAGGAAAACTTGGCCTTTATGTCATTTTGGCGAGGAATACCTAATTACCTACCGTACCTATACCAATACCTACTTGAACATCTCACCTAATCCTCAACGCTGTCGCTAGATTAGGTAATTTAAGCGAAATCGGCACATAACAGTTTTCTGCACCTAAGGGATCGTCCACCCTCTCCACCCTTTCCACCCTCTCACGGAAAGCAATGGAGGCTGGGGCGCGCGGTGCGATTTCTGATTTCATCACAGTCTCTGGACATCGCATCGTATGGAAGCGTTTTGATTTTAAGCAATGAAATTGCGATTAATTCAATATTAATAAGTAATAACTAACGAAAATACGTTTGCGTAGTGTGCTACCAAAAAGGTAAACACCGATCGCGCGGTATACCTACCTAGTTTATAAGCGTATCATATAGGTACCTACCTTTTTTTCCTTTTTCCTTTTTCCTTTTTTTTTTTTTTGCATCTATCTAGGTATTAATAATACCTACGTACATTTTTTTCGCCTATTGCCGGTACAGGGTTTGTATAAACGAACTGGGCAACATCAGCATCGGCGCGGCGCTAAATTTCTGTATTTTGGTATTTTGCGTTTTTAAACATTGTCAATGTAGGAAAGATAAACGAATTTTTATACGTTCAGGTTGTCCGGTTTGTTTATAGACCCCGTATGCCGTAGTATGCCGTATGTCTGAGTACATCGGTAAGTACATATTAACCGTACCCATTGTTCCAGCATTCCGCAGTGGGTAAGTAGCTAAGTGCTAAGTGGGCGCGGGAAAATTTCAAATATCAAATAGAGCTACGTATTCCTACGCTGCGCTGCTAGCTAGCTACGTAAGTAGGTAGGTAGGTAGGCAGGCAGGCAGGCAGACAGACAGACAGACAGAGGTAGTGGGTAGGTTTGGGTGTGGGTACCTACTACCTACGGAGTGTGGAATAAAGACCTGCCTACCTACCTACCTACCTACGAGTATGATACGTATGTGGTTTGCGCTAGCTAGCATGTAAGCTGGGCAATTACTAGCACCAGCTAGCTATACCTATAGTCTATACGAGCGAAAATGTAGGTGTACATTCGGCGCGGCGCGGCGCGGCACGGCGCCTATCCACATTGTGATATGATACATCACTATGTCACTATTTACTAGGTATACGTTTACGTACCTTAGCTAAAGCTAGAGCTTGATAGGTACCTGGTTACTTACTGCCTGGTGCCCTAGTGCCCTAGTGCCTAGTGCCCTAGTGCCTAGTAGGTATCTAGAAGCGAATACCTAGGTATTCCAAGAGTAACAGTAGGCAATTAGGCATATACCACATACGATGCATAATGCATATGCAATGCATATGCATAGTACGTACTACGTACTACGTACTAGGTAATACGTAATACGTATACCTACCTATCACGTATCACCTACATAGAAGTTCGGAGCACCTTGCAACAACGGCGGCAAGCGGCAAGCGGCAAGCGGCGAGCGGTGACGCCAGTAACGCGGTCGCGGTCGCGGTGCCCACTGCTCAGTGGTCGGTTCCCTTTCCAGCGGTCTCGTATGAGGCAGGCTCAAGTTGGCTCAAAATACCTAAACGTTGTATTCGCATCGCGGCCGTTGTTGAATTAAATTGTGAAACGCCCACCGCCCATTTCCGCCTCGGGACTTCGCCTACCTTCTCGTCGGCTATTCGTGGCGCTACGTTGCGCTGCGCTGCGCCAAAACTAAACCAACGACGAATTAATTAATTTTTCGCCGCCGCGCCGCCTCTGCTCGCGTGTGTTGCGTACGTAGTACGTCTACGTACGTACGTACGTACGTACGTACTACTACTACATATTACTTTTACTACCACTACCACTAGGTAGATCTAGGTAGTGGCTAAAGGCTATACGTATGTACGTGTAGGTGTAGGTACCTACTACCTAATGCGTATAGTACCTTCACTCCACTCCACTCCACTCCACTCCGCCTATTAAGTATACCTAGTTTATATTCGCAATTTCAGCTACTGTTTCACTTATAATTTCAAAATTCATCTGTTCACTCGAATGTTTTCACATGCTTGTGCCAAGTGTGTCTTGGCATAACCTACTTTCCCCACAACAAAGGCCTTTATTACCAAAAAAAAAAAGTAGGTACCTTGAATTCTTGTTAATTTTTATCAATAAATAAAATTTGATACCTTTTTGATGATGACTGATGACTTGATGAGTACCTACGAGTATATCATATCGAAAGCGAAAAGGAATAGGCAATTCTCAGTCTTCGATGAGCTTTGTGGGTTCAAACCCTGTCACTTCCCTCCACCGTGGTCTAAATAAATGATCTTTTCTGAAATTGAAAAAAAAAAATTATCAGTAGGTTTTCACGCCAATTCTTTCATTGTCAATGTCGTATTGAAAAATTATTCAATACCTGCGTGTAAAAATTTCATTTCAAAAAAATTCCTCATGTGGCCTATGTCATGGAAGAAATATATGCTTGAAACTTGAATTTTGACTCTTCCTTCCTTCCTTCCTTCCTTCCTTCCTTCCTGCTCCTCCTGCTCCTCCTGCTCCTCCTGCTCCTCCTGCTATTCTACTCCCAAAATTGGCGCCACGCACAGTCTACTTATAGAAAAGGTTCAGTTATATGCACGTGCACGTCTGTGTTTGAGAGTTTTCTGGTGAAAGAAATGATCAAAAAAATGAAATAAATAGAGATGGGCGCAATCGATATCAGCAGTCGGAAAGTTGGGTACAAAGTTGTACCTAAGCACATTGTGCCCTCAAATCGATGGCCAGGATACAAAGTACCAAATGTGTCCCCTTCTCCCAAATTACATCACACAAGTATTTTCATAACATGGAAATTAAGTAGTAGTTTACCTATATGTACATATAACTAGGGACTAAATTACGCGATTATAAACGAATGCAAAAAATAAGCCCGAGGGCGTTTTTTGCATTCGTTTATAATCGCGTACTCTAGTATCTTGTTGTATAAAGAACTTTTCTTAAATTACACAAAAGAAACGTATCATTACATGTTGAAAGTTGAATTCAAACTCGAAATTTGAATGAACGAACAAAAAAAAAATGCAATGAAAATTACGTTATTGAAAATAAAGCCACCTGAAGATTGAACAAAAACAAAATTAAACTAAGCGAATAGGTACCTACTTTTTGGAATGAAAAATTCGAAATTGAATTCGCAGTTAGTATGTAGATTTGAGCGTTACGTTGTAGGTAGGTAATGTTGAAAATATTCTCGTTTTTAAAATCAGCGTTGGGTAGGTTCAGCCATCATTAACAGCACTTTATTTTTAAATAAATCGAAGGTAACCTTAATAATCACACAAATTGATACATTTTAGAAA
The DNA here is from genome assembly GCA_033439095.1 of Pseudococcus viburni. Taxonomy (NCBI): domain Eukaryota; kingdom Metazoa; phylum Arthropoda; class Insecta; order Hemiptera; family Pseudococcidae; genus Pseudococcus; species Pseudococcus viburni. The sequence continues at coordinate 163,982 of JAVBJF010000329.1, read as the reverse complement.
ATAAAAATTTCCGAATCACAAATTTGCCGGTTACAATTCACTGATTCAGACAACACATTGGAATTTAGTTTTGATAGGTAATGTTTATAAAATTTAGTGTTGCCAAAATGATACCTAAACATGGAAGAAATGATGAAAAATTACTTTTACTCCCTAGGGTGTAAGTTAAATCAACTTTTACTCCCTGTTTTTATAGGTTTAATAATGATGTACTTTAGTCCCTAAAAACGATGATGAAATGATGTGATTATAAGCATAATTTAAGAAATAGTATAATTATGCATCGAGGGAGATAAAGTGATTTTCGACGAGTTTTGAGATTTATGTATTTCCCTCATCCCTCGCTTCGCTGGGGCAATAAACCTCAAACTGGTTGAAAATCAGTCATCTCCCTATAGTTGGATGAGATATTTTTCATTAAGTAACGAGGGAGAAAACTGCTTGTTTGTACCACCGAGCGATCAGCGAGAGGCAGATACCTAAAGTGAGCTTTATCTATTCGAGTAACCAACAATGACCTTTTTGAGCATTAAAAATCCAGTTAATCACAATTATATGCGCTATTTGAGGCGACATACAGCGCGAAAGAAGACCCCCCCCCTCTCCCATCCTATCCCATTCTTCTGGTAATACCCACTTTGTACCCTCCCTAAAAGAGTTTCTGACTCTACTAGATATTAGATATTACCTATCGAAACAATCGTGGTACCTAATACGTATTATCGATATATACTTACTCGATAGTTCCGCAATTCTACCGATGCAATAGTTGACTATCGATAGGTATAGGTATAGGTGTAGGTAGAACCGCACGCCGACGGTCTTTTTCTCGGCGGCGGCGTTTGGGGTTTTTTTCTTCGGCGGCCGGCGGCGCGCCGAATATTTGGGCTCAAAGCGGCGGCGTCTGCATTTTATCGGCGGCGGCGGCGCAGGAGCGGCGCCATGCGGTTCTTTGTCTCGGGCCATCATTTTCAAACTTTTAAAATGCTGTTTGAAATGTAATGGGTGATTTTTATGGAACTTCTCGCGCTGATCATGGAAGAAATAATAAAAAATTCCATCACCGAAAATTTTTTCAACATTTTTTGACTTTGTTTTACATTTTTTGAAGTACCTAACTTTGACATTTAAAGTAAATTTTCTGGGAAAAATCAAATCTCTTTTTAAAAAAGTAGAGCATAATACATGGCAGAACATAATTTTTTTCAGGGTATGGAACCAATTGAAAATTTTTTATTGGTGGTGGTGGTGGTGCTTCTCTTCAACCTTCAAAATTGAATGGTTCTGGTTTTGGTTTTTGAAATGGTTTTTAAAATGGTCAAAAACGGTTCTATTTGGTTTAAATGGTTTCATTTGTCGTTTTCACTGGTTCTGGTTCTGAAATGGTTCCATAATCGAGTTTTTTTCAGGTTGTGGTTCTGGGATTGTTTCATGTTTTTCACTCCTTGTGGTGGTGGTTGTGGTGGTGGTTCCTAGAGTTAAGACCAGAATTGTCATAATACTCAACTCATTCTTTGTTTTATTGAACATTGAACATGAAAATTGAAGTTAAAATCATTCGAAATTGAAATTCATATGTTTTTTTCACAAATTTGAATTCACATGAAAGCAAAACCAATAAGAACCGATTCATCAAATGGTGGTTGTTTTGCTCTTGTAAGAAAATTCATTTGATATGGTTCTTGTATTGGTGGTACTTCTTCAAAACACCATACTCCTGTGCTTGTGGTTCTGGTTAGTTTTAAAATTACTTCTTTCTGGTGGTCTTTATTGGGAATGGTTCCAAAAAATTTTCAAATGGTTCCAATTGGTGCTGGTTCTAATTTAAAAATTTGAAACAAAGTGGTTCTACTGGTTTTTTTTTGGTGGTGGTTCCAACTGGTTCCATACCCTGATTTTTTTCCCCCAATTATCGAATTGGTTTTCTCTTGTGAGGCTTAGTTTTTCAGATTTATAATAAAATAAGTTGAATTTTAAACTTTCAATTAAAATAGCTCGAAAAGTTATATTTTCTTAGGGAGTGGCTCCATATACGCGGCACGGTGCGGTGCGGTGCGGTGCGGCGCGACGCGGTGCGGCAAGACGCGATTTTTTTTCCGTCGAAAAATTTTTATCTAACAAAACATAACAAAAACATTTTACAAAATTTTCAGCAGCCAGTGATAAATGAAAGTTGTCACCACGAAAGCGAATGAGAACAACTGTGCAAAACCTTGGCAACCAATAAAATTTATTTATTTTCATTTATCACTGGCTGCTGAAAATTTTGTAACATGTTTTTGTTATGTTTTGTTAGATAAAAATTTTTCGACGGAAAAAAAATCGCGTCTTGCAGCACTGCACCGCGCCGCACTGCACCGCACCGCACCGCACCGCACCGCACCGCACCGCACCGCACCGCACCGCACCGCACCGCACCGCACCGTGCCGCGTATATGGAGCCACTCCCTTATTCAAGAAGAAGCTAGATAATCGAGCTCGACAAAAAGGAAATTTTTGGCTCTTCAATTGATGTTCTATTCATTTTTATAGAATCCTTCCTTTCCTCAGAAGGTCGACTTCAAGTGTCAAAAGTTATGAAAATTGTAAACGAAATGTGCAACAAAAAAAAAAAAAAAAAAACAGATTGAGAGAAATCTTTTGGTGATGGAATTTTTTACCATTTTTTTCGTGATCTGCCCGAAAAAATATGCTGATCAAACTTCAAACGGTATTTCCTATCAAAAAAATAGGGTCAAGGGGTCAAATTTCAAATCAGTCATTTTTTACAGATCTTTCAGTCAGAATTATTGATTTTTCTAAACAAATTGGGGATTATTTGAGAAATCAGTGATTTTTAACTGAAAAATCAATAAAAAATCATTAATCAATATATATTATAAAATAGAAGACGTTTTTTTCCTAACGCGATCAATTCAAAACTAAAGCACGAATCCGAAAAGTAAATACACCATCGGAAAGAGCTCGACGAGTAGATGGTTTAAGGCGCAAAAAGTTTCAGAAAAGCTGGCTCCAAAGCTGAGAAAAATTGACTTAAAGTTCCATCCCCTCCTTCCCCTCCCGCCCATCAAGGCAAAAACCAGTTTTTCGTAAATATCTCAAAAAGCTCTGTTCAAATCAAAAATCTGACGACACTCTACCGAAAGCAAATTTTACGGGCTACAATTTCGGTTCTCTTCAATTTTTGCCAAAATCGCTTCGTTTTTGAGATATTCCTCAAAATGTGATATCAATGTACTACCCTCCCTTCCATGATGTAGATAAGTGGTGATGACTCACTCTCGGATTGCCACCTCATAAGTCAGGGTTCAAACCCCGACCGGAGAGAATTTTTTTTTCAATTTTTTTGTGTTAAATAATTTTGTTAATATCGAATTACCCCTAACCGAATCATTTTTTTTTAATTTTCAAGGTACCACTTTCCATTAATACCCTCTTCCTTTAATGAAAATCAATAAGACCAAAGTTCAAATCCTATTTGAATAAATAATTTTTTTGAATTTTTTTCATGGTAAATTACCAAATTTTATTAATTAATTATTTTTTTTTTTCAACTTACAAACTTTAGAACGAATCAATTTTTTAAAAAAATACCTCAAGTCGAATTTTTGAATTATAAAAAATAAATTTCAATTTTTTTCAACTTACACAAGTTGAATTTTTTTTGTCTTTAATTATTTTTTAAAGATAAAATTACATCAGCTAAATCGATTTTTTCCAATCTACCACCTTCCATTAATTAAAAATGTCATGTTTAAAACTCCAGGTCGAATCATTTTTTTAAATATCCCTCTCATGAATTAAAAATCCGATCAATTATTTTTTTTTAAATTTCATGGGTCAAATCAATTATTTTTGAATACTCCCTTCTAAAAAACTTGATCAATTGTACTCAATTTCACATTTTCAACTGCATTCAGCTTAAATTATGAATTACATAGGTACTTTTGTAAAATTTTCTTAGTTCAAATCATTTTTAATTTTTTCAAAAAAAGGTACTTATAGTTACTCAAGTCAAATCATTTCTTCAGTTTCTTTCAATATCCCCTATCCCCTCCCATCAATTAAAAATTCGATCAAATTAACTATTTTATTTTTTTTTAATTACAGAAGTCGAATCATTTTTTTCTCTCCCATCAGTTGCATTCAATTTTAATTACATGGGTCAAATCAAATTTAAAAAAAATTCCTCTCCCATTAAGTAAAAACTCAATTTTAGTTAAATGTATCCAACTTATTTTTTTTTTTTCAAAAATTAACAACCTAGGACGAATCTTTTTTTAACACCACTCCCATTAATTAAAAATTAGGTAAACTGTACTAAATTTGTACATCAAATTTTTTGAGAAAAATTAATTTTTTTACCATTTTTCAACAATTACACAAATCGAATCATTTTTTAAATACCCCTCCCCATTTAAAAGCTTGGTTCCACATAAACATAAATTACATTTTCAACTATTCAAAAATTAACAACCTGGGACGAATCTTTTTTCCAACACCCCTCCCATTAATTAAAAATTAGGTAAACTGTACTACATTTTGTACATAAAAATTTTTGAGAAAAGTGAATGTTTCTATCATTTTTCAACAATTACACAAGTCAAATCATTTTTTAAATACCCCTTCCCATTTAAAAACTTGGAGGGTTCAAACCTCGGATGGAGAGAATTTTTTTCAATTTTTTTGTGTTTATTTATTTTTTAAAGATAAAATCACATTTTTTCTACTTTTTTATGTTTAATTATTTTTTAAAGATAAAATTAAATCAGCAGAATCAATTTTCTCTAATCTACCACCTTCCATTAATTAAAAATGTCAAGTTTAAAACTCCAGGTCAAATCATTTTTTTAAAATATCCCCTAGCATAAATTAAAAATCCGATCAATTAATTTTTTTTTAAATTACATGGGTCAAATCAATTATTTTTGATTACCCCCTTCCAAAAAACTTGATCAATCATACTCAATTTGAAAAACTATTGATTGATTGATTGATTGATTGATTGATTGATTGAAATATCCCAGATTTTAAAATTATTTTCTACTTAAATAGCATCAGTTAAATTTTTCTATGCCAAATCATTTTCAATTTTTCTCCTTTTTAAATTACATAGGAAGACAGGTCGAATTATTTAAAAAAAATCTCTCCCATTAATTAAAAACTTTATATACAACTTAAATTAAATAAGTAGTACATCAAATTTTTTGAGAAAAATTAATTTTTCTTATTATTTTTCAACAATTACACAAGTCAAATTATTTTTTAAATACCCCTTCCCATTTAAAAACTTGATCAATTGTGTTTCACATTAACATGTAGGTAATTATTACATTTTCAACTACATATATTCAAAAATTAACAACCTGGGACGAATCTTTTTTTTAACACCCTCCCATTAATTAAAAATTAGATGAACTGTGCTAAATTTGAATTTTATTAGTTACCAAGAAAATTTTTTGCCAAAAAATATGGATTTGAACTCAAAGCTACGAATTTCAGCAAATTGTGCTTCAATAGATCAAATAGATCATCAACACTAAGATATTTTAAAATTATTTTCTACTTAAATAAGATCAGTTAAATTTTTCTATGCCAAATTATTTTCAATTTTTTTTATTTTTTAAATTACACAGGGACACAGGTCCAATCATTCAAAAAAAATTCTCTCCCATTAATTAAAAACTTCATGGATTGCACTCAACTTGAATTAAATAAGTAGTACATCAAATTTTTTGAGAAAAATTAATTTTTCTTATCATTTTTCAACAATTACACAAGTCGAATCATTTTTTAAATACCCCTTCCCATTTAAAAACTTTATCAATTGTGTTCCACATAAACATAAATTACATTTTCAACTATATTCAAAAATTAACAACCTGGGACGAATCTTTTTTTTTTAACATCCCTCCCATTAATTAAAAATTAGATAAACTGTACTAAATTATAATTTTATTAGTGACCAAGAAAATTTTCTGCCAAAAAATATGAATTTGAACTCAAAGCTATGAATTTCAGCAAATTCTGCTTCAATAGATCAAATAGATCATCAATGCGGGCAATCTGAGTTTGTAGGTGATATAGTTCATAAGAACTATTTTTATTGCTTTTTCTCCGGATCTGGGCAATTTCAAAATTTTTTGAAGGCTCCAAAGTAATTCATTACCTAATGTTAATTAAGGAGAGGATTATTCAAAATATAATAATCCGACCTAGGGTTCAAATTGAGTAAGTACAACTTTTGAAAAAATTGGTCAACTTTTTTTATCAATAGGAAGAGATATTTAAAAAACTGATTTTACGGGGCTCAAATTCAATACAATTGATCAAATTTTAAATCATTTAATGGGAAAGGCATTTTAAGAATTGATTCGACCTATGTAATTCAATAAATCTTGAAATTAATTATTAATTGAGTTGTGAAATAATGGAAGGGGACATTCAAAACGAACTAATTTTACCTGAGATTCGAATCGAATACAAATTTCAAAAAATTTATTGACCTCCAAAATTAATTTTTTTCAAATTATTAATTAATCGAAATGTTCTCAAATGAAAGGAATCAATTTTTCAATTAAAAAATAATAAAAATTTCAAATTTTTTCAACTTACAAGGATCGAATAATTTTTTCTCAAATATCCCCTCCCATTAATTAAAAATCCAATCAATTGTATTCAATTTGTTAACCCCAGGTCGAATCAATTTTTTTTAAATATCTCCCTCCCCCACTAATATATCAAAATTCGATAAATAGTACATATTCAATTTCAACTTCAGTATCCACAACAGTATAAAACGAATATACGTCGATTTCCGTCCGAAGGACGGGTTAAAAGCTAGTTTTCAAAATAAAATGATGAAAATACTACCCGAGCGAAGCGAGGGCGAAATTTTTTGAAAAAATATTGCTTGATATAAGAGCGAAATAATGTATTTTTTCATATTTTTGTAATAAAAAAAGTAAAAAAAACTCCACGCCGAACTGACGCCGCCGATTTTTATCGGCGGCGGCGGCCAACGGCGTGCCGAGTAATTTGGCCCAAAGCGGCGACGTCCACATTTCACCGGCGGCGCGGCGGCGTGCGGTTCTAGGTGTAGGTGTAGGTAAGGTATACTTGGTCGACTATCGGTGGTAAAACTATATCGATAATTCGGAACTATCGATTGCGCTTATCTGTAGGAAAAAAAACAAAACAAACTGACGCCCGCGCCCAATTTCCTTTTTCCAGCTAGGAATTACCTAGTTAGTAGTTTTAGTTAGCTCGGTACCGTAGGTAGGCGCCGCGCCGTACCTGCAGTCCTAAATAGAGTAGGTACTTACCTGCGATAGTACATAATACCTATACATATACTTATGTACCTAACTACCTACATAGGTATATATTCAATGTACGGATGTACGGCGCGGCGCGGCGCGGCGCGGCGCGGCGCCACGTATACGTGATGTTGCCAAAAGGTTGCCTAAAAAGTAGGTACCCACTACCCAGTACCTACCTATTAGAGGTATGTGAAGTGGAAGGCGCAAAGAGTTCAGAGTAAAATACACTCTCTCATTTTAAATCAGTGAAAAGTCGAATTGAGAAATACTTGATCAGAATTGCAGCACAGGGACAATCAGCGAAATGCTTTGATTTTCAGCAAATTTTCACTAATTTTCTAGGAATTTTTTTCACTGATTTATTACTGTAGGTATTGCAATTCGGACTGTTTTCCAGTGATTTTCGATAATTTTCAATGAGTCAAGTATAATTGAGAGAGCAGGTAGAGAGAGGTAGGTGCATGGTACTTGGTACTTGGTACTTGGTATACGTACTACGTAGCTAGCTAGCTAGCTAAAACTAACTACGTATCCTGTAGTTGGTTTGGTAATCAGTCATCAGCTAATCACCTATAATACGTATATCTACTTACCTATTGTACTATTGTAGCTAGCTGACAAGCCGAGTGGATAACACTATCGATGCCAGTGCTATTTTTTCGGTAGGTACTAGGTATAGGTACCTAGCTCTAGGTGTCTAGGAGTCTAGGTCTTGGTATACCTAGTTACCTACGTAGTACGTAGTACGTAGTACGTATGTATACCTAATTACCTATTACCTAAGTAAGTAGGTATTCGAAATTTGCAGGTAGGTAGGTCCAGCGTCTACGTATATGTAATACAAGTCTTTTTTTGGTTGGTATAAGGTACATGTACATTAAATATGTACTTAGATACTTACGAATGGTAACGTCAGTTCATAAGTTCACTCTAGTTACCAAGGCAATTACCATGTTGCGGTAGCTAGCCGGTGGCCAGCTACTCTCTTAATTTGAATCAGTAAAAATTGACTGATTTAAATCGGCAAAATTGATTCACTGTAGGAATCAGTGAAAAAATTTCTCAGTGAATTTTCATTATTGAATCAATAAATAATTGGGTACTGATTGAAATCAGTCAATTAATTTTTACTGATTCAATAATCAAAATTCACTATTTGAATCGGTAATTTTTCACCGATTGGCAGTGAAATGTCACTGATTAACTGGGGAATCAGTGGCATTTGACTGATTAATCCGTGACTTAATTTTCTCTATTTCATCAGTAAATTTGACTGATTCAAATTAAGAGAGTAGGTACCTACCGCTACCGCTACAGTACGTATTTATGTAGGTGGGGCTGTAGGTGAGTTGATTCCCAAAGAAATATTTGTGGAAAAATACAGGGGAATTGATTTCCATTTTTTTTTTTTTTGGAGATGTGCGGATTGATTCCCCCTTTTTCAAGAGTGAATGTGCGAATTGATTCCCATTTCTTTGGCAGGGTATGTATGAATTGATTCCCACTTTATTTTCCAAAAAAGGAATTTTTCAGGAGAGCGAATTAATATGCACAAAACGTTTCTACGACTTGAAATTAGGCTCAGCAAATGTTGGTTTGTTTCAAAATGTGGATTTGGGGACTACAGAGCAGGTTTCACTCCAGTTCTCAAGAATTGAAATGAAAAATTTTCCCATTTGGATGCGCTTATGCGTGGGAATTTTTTAATCTCAGTTTCGGAAATAAAATTTTATGAAAAAAACAACGGTGTTATTTATTTTGAATTTAAAAAATTATTTCAACACCTTTTCTGTGTTTTTTAAATAAAAAGCTCGAAAACTTCGAAGATCTGTGATTTAGAAACATATGGGAAAATTTTTCATTTCAATTCTTGAGAACTGGAGTGAAACCTGCTCTGTAGTCCCCAAATCCACATTTTGAAACAAACCAACATTTGCTGAACCTAATTTTAAGTCGTAGAAACGTTTTGTGCATATTAATTCGCTCTCCTGAAAAATTCCTTTGTTGAAAGAGGTTGGGAATCAATTCGTATATACCCCTGAAAAAAAGGGGGAATCAATTCGTACATACCACTGAAAAAAAGTGGGAATCAAATATCAATTCGGACATTTCAAAAAAAAAATGGGAATCAATTAGAACCTTTTTCAAAGCTGAGAATCAACTCACTATCTCCTGTAGGTGGTACTAAGTAGTGGTAGTTACTAAATAGGTACTGGTACTGGTCCAGTGGCGATTCTAGCGAGTAAGCTTGTAAGCTCAGCTTACATCAAAATTTTGGAAAAAGGAAAGAAAAAAATGTTTTCATTGCAAGTCTAAATTCCAAATTCAGATCTATTCGCGAAAATCAAAAAACCAGTACCTAAAAACGTAAATTTATCGCAACCCGCGTTGCAACGAAGCTGTCTGCATACAGCTTCAACATAGTTGGAGTGCGTTCAGATATAACACAGAACGACGCAGACTGTGTTGTTTACCCAGAGTAAACCGTTCAGAAATCACTCCGGGTTTTACATCGCATTTCCCCCCATGCGTTCAGAAATGTTGAGATTACACTCTGTGTTGGGTAGTTTACACCGGTCTCGGAACTGCCGAGTAAAAAACACAGAGTGATCTGATTGGTCGATAGATGTGTGGACGCGAGTAGGGGATGTTGATAATATGTTAGTGTGTTTGTGTGAGTGTACAATGTGTAGTTTTTCGTTACGTCGTTCATTTATGAAACGGAACACTCTGTAAAATATGACGTCACAGTACTTTGGGTTTACTCTGTGTTGTTTTTTCTTCCCAGAGTAAATCTGAACGCCCTCTTGGTTTGTTTATGGTTGCGCATGCGCAGATGGAGCGTCGCATGCGCAGATGGAGCTACGCAGCATGGAAGAGTAAGGGGAAGGTTAAGTTCGTAGCGGGTGGTTGGAAGCTGGCTTCAGAACGTTTTAATTACGATTTTTCCATGTTTAGAGCTTTATAACTCTTTCAGTTTTGACTGAAATCAAAATTTGAACATAACTTATTTAATTTGCAATTTCATAAGCTATAAAACAAGTTATATTCATTTTTTAATAAAATTGAAAATTGAAAGAGTTACAAAGGATTAAAACAGAAAAAAATCAACCATTTCTTATTTCACTGAAGAAAGTAATTTGACCCGTGTTTTTTTAATGCAAAATGGTATTCTAAATTATATGAGAAATTACTGCCCTCCCTACAGCCCTCAATTTTTTTTTTTGAATCATTATAGCATAAATTTATCAACTCTCAGCTTACATCAGATTTTTTCCTGTGGTACTGATACTGATACTGATACTGATACTCGTAGGCGTAGGCGTAGGCAGTTAGGCACCAGATACTTAGAACTGACGTGAGACTAACCGCAACCGGTGCACCATGCAACCTGCACACTGCAGCTTGCAGCTTGCAGCTTGCAGTTTGCAGTGTGCACTGCACAAAAATATTCCCATTTACTTATAACGCGTCTGATGGAGGCATCGACGATGGTTTGTTGTGAACCATGTACAAGTGTACCTACAGACTGTACACAGTACCTACTACCTACTACCTAGGACCTACTACCTAGCACCTACTACCTAGTACCTAGTACCTAGTACCTACACGAAAAAGAAACATGTTCGGTCTCTGTGCGGTGCGGTGTACTCGTAGCTCACACAGTCGTACAGTCGTACATACTACGCTACAGTCACTCCACTCCGCGTCCGCAATGCTCCGCGTCATCGTGAGCTCGCGTCGCAACGTGTCGCTTTTCGTCTTCGTTCATCTGATCATCTCGAGCTCGACTTCTCGTTATGTGTAGGTAATGTTGTACTCGTAATGTAATACAGAATGCAATGTAATGTAACGTATTATACACCTAATTTATCTGGTCGCTGATGGTAGATGGTGCAGCAGTTGTAGGTGTTGCGGCTGCGGCTGCGGCTGTTCTGTTCTGTTGGACGTACTACGTACTACTATCGCCGTCGCCGCCGCCACCGCCGCTACTACTACTACTATGCACTAGATAGTAGGCAGCTAGGCACTACGCCATTCTACTACCTAGTATAGATATGTGCTTGCGCTATCAGAAGCGCCGCCGACCGCCGAAGATACCGACACCGACACCGAGATGAGCAAACGCTGAGGAAATAAGAATAAGTGGGCGGTTAAAGATATTTCGCGTGGGGCCCGATGTACTACGGAAACAGCCGAAGTGTAAAATTGCGCCCTCGATTTTAATGAGTGTAGATATCATGTGTGTTTTGAATTCTTATCCGCGCTTAACCACGTGAAGGGTATTTATTGCGTAATAGCCTGTCGCTAGGTACTTAATCGCTCGCGATCGCGTCAATTTTTCCATGTAATTCGTTTTTTTCACGTTTCGTTTTTTGTCGTATTTTTTTTTGTTTTTTGTTTTTTTTGTTTTCGTTTTTATTCTCGTTTTCCTTCGTTTTTGTTTATTTACATAAATTTTTAATTAAATTTGTTTGGTTTTTGTGCGTTTTTTTCGTTTTTTCCCCCGTTTTTCCCGTGTTTTTTTTTTACATTCTGTCTCCATCATCATCATGTTTGCCCATTTTTGTTCGTTTTTAGTAGTTATCGGCGTCGATTTTTTTCATTAATTCGCGTACGTATTATTACTTACCATATTTTTTGTTTGTAATTTTGTGTGCTGCTTTTACATTCATCAGACATTTTTTCCGCCATAATTTCGCGTATAAGTACTTATCAATAATTATTTTTTGTTTAATACGCGAGTACGTAGGTAGGTAGGCAGGTAGGCAGGCAGGCAGGCAGGCAGGCAGGTACCTATAATAGGCTGAAGTGAACTAGTAGGTAGGTATATCGTAATTATCGTCGGACCTATACCTATACCTATACCTATACGTATACGTATACGTACTGTATAGGTATGTTGATGTCTACGTGTCTACCGTCCTACCTATTTGCTAAGATGTCTGTTTATTTACTTACGTGTTTCTATTTTATTCGGATTCATTTTCATTGGTATTAGTGTTAACTGTTAAGGCTCACGGTTGTCGACTACCTGTTAGCCCGATCTTGCGGAATCGTTTTTGACAATTTTAGAGTTAGAAGGTGTGTAAAAACTACAAAATTTACCTACTTACCGGTATTCTTGTTTGTTTCGCACCACACCGCGTCGCGTCGCGTCCTGTTCCGTCCTAAATTCATTTTGGACGCCGCGGTGTCTTTTCGTGGTTTTGTTTGTTAATTTTTATAAATACCTAATGTAGGTACAGGTAGATGTACGGTACGTTATGGGTTGCCGAACATCGATATACCTACCGGTTCAGAAACAGATAGCTGATTGGTGCTGCATTTTAACTATAGTACCTGCCTACCCACTTACCTACCTGTGCTCGCATTTTCGAAGGTTTCAAGTGATTTTGAAATTTGCGCGTTTGTCGCCTGTTTTAGTACGCGTAAAGTACCGAGTGCACCTGCACCACCTATACTTGATACGAATACCTTTCTACAGTATCTGCTCCTACTCGACGATATCCGGCTCCGGCATCGGCATCGGCATCGGCATCCATTCGGCGTTCGACGTGCGACGTTCGCGGATCGGTTCGAAAATGCCATTCGAACGATTGTACGAATAAGACGAGCCGATTATGTATCCGTGGTATAGTAGCAGCAGAGATTCAGTCGGACAGTTCTGCGGTGGAGCCAGTCCTATGCCAGCGATCAAAACTGAAAACGGATACAACGACTGTATGTTGGCTTTGGATTACGCTTCGCAATCCAAGGTAAGCAGCAGCAGCAGCAGCACCGCCACCACCAAACGCTGACTGACTGATTCACTATCTATGTATGTAGCCATGTAGGTAGCTAGACTAGCTACTAGCTAGATGCACCTTACTTGTACATTGTACAAGCACTAGACATACTTACCACTGGGTACCACTACCAGTACTAAGTAGAAAGTAGGTACTAGTAATTTATCCACCTAGACCTACCTATACCTACTTAGGTACCTAAGAAGTATCAGTTCAGTTACTTGGCTAGTATACCCAGTATCTGCGGCCTATCCCTATCATTTAGCGTACCTACTTTTTTTCTTTTTTCTTTTTTCGTGGTAGGTAGTTATTCCGTATTCGTATCTGTTACAGACCTATAGGTGTGAACTTATAATGTGCTATGTGCATTTTCAATTTCCATTCTACGTACCTCTTATGCTTTCGACAACCCGATGTAAAGAAACTTATGGTACATACTCGCATCTATGTATTGTACAGGTTATACTCGTAGGTATGCTCATTGCCAACCGTCAAATTTTTTAACCTTAGCCCAGGCCCAGGCCCAGCTCTAGCCCCAGCCCCAGCCCCAGCTCCAACGTATAATGTTCTACCTACAGGTAGTTGCAATCATGATAATAATATAGACAATCGATTAAAAAAGAAAAATACACTGCAGGTGGAATTTTCAAGCGCGTACGGTATTGAACAACGTTATCGAGGGGGGGGGGCGCTTTCTCGAGCCTGCTGAGACGAAAATATCGCATTCAGATTCTCAGCTGGGATGGGACATTCAAAAATATGAAAAAAATGAAAAATTTACATCGACGCGACGCCTACATTTTATTTGTTACGCCTGATACGGAAATTAGGCAGAGGGGTTGCCTAATTCACCCACTTTTTCCATTTAAACGTATTTTCAATTTTTATGAATAGTTGAAAAAAATTTTGAAACATTTCCACTCGAAATGCAAGTTTAGAGCTACGATTTTAAAAGAAATGTTCACCCTTCTACAAGTAGTAGGGAATTAGCTACGAACAATTATTATTTATTATCGACCAGTATTCTTTTTACAGACATTTCAGATCATAGGTAGTTAATTTTCTACTATAGTGTTATAGGTGGACAAACTTTGTTTCACTCATCGTAGTTCCAAACTTCCATTTTGAGTAGAAATGTTTCAAAAAAATGTTCAATCATTCGTAAAAATAGAAAATAGTTACGTTTTAATGGGAAAAGTGCGTGAATTAAGCAAGCCCTTTACCGGTTTCGGAGTAACATACCTACCTATGATGTACATATTTTGTGGTGTGCGCATATACGAGTAGGTATAGGTTAGGTACGATCATCTTTCTCTCCGATTCTACAAAGATCAATTCCCTCCCTCCCTCCCCCCCCCATTGCCTTCTCGACACGAACAGATTTTTTAATAAAAATCATGATATTAGTTGGGAGGATGGGAGGGTATTAAATTTAGATAATTCAATTCAATTTCTGTATATTGTTGTGCACTATATGACTAGGCCATGTTTACATCGTCTTAATTTATCTAATAGAGGTTACCTAGAGAGTTAATTAAGGATGATACAAAAGGAGGGAATCAGGGATCGTTTCAAGAGATGAATGGTACCTATTAGGTGGAAGAGGACAGAAACAAGGGTATAGAATAAATTACATTGGTTACTGGTTACTGGTTACAAGCCACTTGTTTCATGCCGGACGAAATTTTTCAACGGGTACCTATTTAAAAAAGCAGAAATACTTGTACATACATATCTTAGGGATTGGCAATTTTAAACAGTCCTAGTCCACCAGGTGGGTGGTAACTGGTAAAGACCCAAAAAGTTCGCAAATCCTATCCAAAAATTCATTAAAAATCACAAATCACTTTCTCGGACAACAGAAATAGTATTGGAAAAAATGATGAAATTTCAGCTTTTCCAATTGTTTTTCTTCGCAAAAATTGTTCTTTCGCTCCACTAGATGTGTGTACTGTGTACCTAGCTAATACCTACATTCTGGAAGGTTGCATACTTATAATACGTTAGAAAAACGATCAATGTTTTCTAAAACTTGGTAAAATCTGTTTGTTTTCTCGCAATGGCGAGAGTAAACCTCCACTTTGACTCGTGATTTACTTAGTGGCCTTTCTGAAAAGCCGCAGTAGTTGAGGGGCGGCAATTTTCGTGCCACACGTGTCATTACGTGTGAGATTTTTGAGACATGCGAGATTTTCCTACGATTGACGATAAAGAAAAAATCTGCTAAGCATTCAGCTTTATTTCAGCACATTTGGGTAATGCAATAATTAGGTACCTAGCCCTAGGTACAGTACCGTTCGCACATACCTATCATATGAAGGATGCGCACGGAAAACATCAGTCGAATCTAAAAAATTTTGAAATTGAGTTATCAGTACGGCATACGGCTAAACTAGTCTTGACGAAAACTATCAAGTGTACAGTGCAGATTTTATGAAAAATTACCCGCAAACTTCCCAGAAATTACAGAGAAAAAACACTTGCACGGAAAGCATCGGATAATTCCAAGTATTATAGGTACCTACATAAATATTTTTAAAAAAATTTCAAGTTATGTACCTATAGCGTTTTTACGTAGGTAGGTATTTATACCAATGAACCGATCGACCTGAAATTTTAGTGGACAAATACTTGGTCTGTTTCATTTAACGTGAGCTCCTAAATTTTTAAGATGTTGCCAAATAGTTACCATAAATGTAGGTAATACCAACTACCTACATGTTAAAAGAAACAGACTAGTCTTCCTCTAAAATTTCAGCTAAATCTGTTCATTGGTATGAGAATAAGAGCATTTCAAAGCATAAAAACGCTGTAACTTTGAATTTTTAAAAAAATGAAGTCAACTGGTTCTTTCCGATTACTCTTCATATTATGCGAGTGGATTTTCCATAAATTTCGAAAAATTTTCTAAAAAAAAAAATTGAAAAGTAGAGAAATTTTCGAATTTTTTCTGAAATTTTTTAAAAATCCGCCATAAGAAGGATAAATTATCCGAAAAGTGTTACTTTGTACATTCTTTAATCGTATTAAATTTTTCAAAAAAAAAAAATTGTCCGAACATAGCGAAGACATATTTTAAACTTCTTATTCCTCAAAATTCATTTGAAATCTACTTTTTCTTGGGAATGTGGATAGGTACTACCTATTTGCTTTTTGAGGAGATGAGGCGTGAAAAAAGAATACAGTGATGTAGAAAGAAGGGAAAATTTTGGCCGAATCAGGAATACGCATGGTACATATTTAAAATTTCGAGCAAGGAGGAAGAAAATTTTGAAACCAAAATGTAAATGTATTAGGTAAGTATAATGATAAAAATGATGAAATGCATACAAGTAGTAGGTAATTTTTAGGTTTAGAAATTTGTTCGACGCTATAAAAAAGTACGAAAATACGAAATTGTTAAAAAGAAAGTACCGTACCTACAAAGTTTGTGTTTCACTTAGGTACCTACTTAAGGGCCGATTTTTCAATCACCGGGTAACCGAAGTTACCTGTCGGTTATTCGGTTAAGCGCTATCTGTCCTCAGAACCGTCGGGTAGCCGCTAACTGTCGGAACAAATCCTCGAATAGCGATTGAAAACTCGGTCCTTATATGTATGTAGGTACCTATATTTACTTACGCGTGCGAGAAGAACTCGTTTTGTGATTGAAGTGGATTTTTCAAAGGAGAAAGGGACTGTGTTGATTAAGCTACAAAAAGATTGGTAGGAAATTTGAAAACGCCGTAATATTTCATACTTACTTCAAACGCAATTGACGAATGCTGGTAACCTGAATAATTTTCTCAGAAACAGTATTGGAGAGAATCTTCTGAAAAATGATTCGAATCTTCAATCGCGATTCATTTTCAGTTTTGACAATTCGAATCTCTCCTAGTCGCAAACAGCCAAAAAAAGATTCGAACCACGAACAAATCTAACAATTCGCGATTCGAATCCCAATTTTGTCGATTCTTTTGATTATTTGAAGCCAACTGTTTAGTTATTTCATGAAAAAACTGGAAAAAATTCATAGTGACGCATGGCGCACTATCGGAGCAAAAAATGGAAAATTTTCTTCTCGGCTGGATTTTTTTTTTAGTTTCTAAGTTCAAAATATGCAATTTTCAAAAAAAAAACAACAACAACAAAAGAGTCCAATAATGAGAGATTCGACTCAAAATCACAAATCATCCGAATTTTCGTATCACGAATCATTGAAAATTTGATTCGAATCATTTCTCTTCTCTATAATAGATATGTAGGTACCTACTTCAAAACTTGATTCGAGTATACTTTTTCGTTAGTACTATATCGAAAGTACGTCTTTTCATTGTTAACCTGCTCTCTAAATTTGAATCAGTCAAATTGACTGATTTAAATCGATGCAATCATGTCACTGTAAAATCATTAAAAAAATTTACTGATTCAATCAGTGAAGTTTCATTGTTGAATCAGTAAAAATTAAAATTCACTGTTTGAATCAGTAATGAATTACTGATTAAATCAGTGAATTTTAATTTTTACTGATTCAACAATGAAAATTCACTGATTGAATCAGTAAATTTTGACTAATTTCAATCAGTCAAATAATTTTTACCGATTCAATAATGAAAATTCACTAGGTAATTGAATCGGTAATTTTTCACCGATTGGCAGTAGAATGTCACTGATTAACTGGGGAATCAGTGGAATTTGACTGATAATCAGTGACATGATCCAGACTATTTCATCAGTCAATTTTGGCATTTTTGACTGATTCAGATTTAGAGAGTGACGACACGTTTTTTAGTGGTTTTTTGCGTTTACCTACTTTCGGTTCTAGTACGCGGAAGTATTACTTCTGTGACTTGATACATGTACAGTATGGTAGGTATTGCAAAACATTTTTGTACATTCCACATTCGTTTCGATGTAGCAAAAAGGAAAAATATTTTGCAATGCAAGTATCGGTCGTGAGTATTTTCATGACTCGCGTAGGTATTTGCTCACTCGCCTTCGGCTTGTTTCGCAAATTCACGCTCGTCGTGAAAAAGCTCACTTCCGCTGCTTGTATTGTAATAGGTACATAGGTATATCTTTATCTACTATTCCTGAATAAAAAAATTCGATTCGAATTGTGTTTCGAATTATTATCAACGATAAAATTAATGAATAACCTATTACCTACATAGAAAAGCAATTATTTTAAAAATAATAAATAGGTATGTAGGTACTTACTTACCTAAGTATTACATTGAAATAAATATGTACCGATCGTACTAAAAAATAAATCCGTACCTACATGTCGAAATCAGCCGGTGATCGAAATTGCAAACAGGTCAAAATCGGCTAGGTACTCTTACCCTTGCAGTAGGTAGTAGGTAGGTATAGGTACCTATAGTAATTGCAATCGTATCGTTACTCCGTCAGCTGTATGTAAGAATTGGGAAATCGCGCGGTAAAATTGAAAATATAAAAATTAGTGAGCGCGAGCGAAAGAAGGATAAGGTTCTTCAAGTTTGCTCATTTCTAATTTTAACATGTCGCACTATAGGCCACAGACTCTCCCTCCCCCCCCCAACGGGCGAAATTGAAAAAAAAAGTTTTCGGATGAATTTTATGATCACAATGTGGTATTATATACAAATTAATGAGTATAAGAAACGGTTATCGGATTGGCCGGACACCAAGAGCAACGCGATGGGAAGGAGGGGGGATAATAACCTCCCCCAGTCGATTTCCAGTCGGCAAGTTGGCAAAATTTCGGAGATTTCACGTAATTTTGTCAAAACCTTAGAAATATCGGCAAATTAAAAAAATATTTGGAAATTTTGCAGCATAAGTAATGAAAAACTGAGCCTTTTAAAATTTCAAGTTTACTGTCCTCTTTCAGAAATTACAAATTTTGATTTTACCCCTTCCCCGCGCCTCGCCCCCCCACTCCTACTTAAAAAAATTTTTTAGGTTCGGATTCTACGACCCCAAAAACATAAGGTGGGACTATTTTTATAATATTACTATGGTATACTGAATTACACCCGCTTGGGGGGGGGGAGGATCTGTGGCCCATAGTGATGTCGCACACCTCTTCCTCCGTCACAACTCATACTTCATAAGTAAAAAGTATGAAAGGTCTGAAAAACTTGGAAAGATTTGTTTGGAAAGCCTATAACAGTCGAAGAATATCATTTCTGAAATATAGGTATCGTGGACACCCTGTAAAACGATTAGTCAGACTATGTTTGATAAGATGGCCGGATTCGTGTCCGGCGACCTCGAATCTACATCTGGCCGAAATCCTAGGAAAATCGGGCCAGAAAAATTTTCCGTATCAAAAGGATGTCTGTAACATGGGAAATTTTTATTATCCGATCGCCCTTGAAACTGGACCAGCGACCAGGAGGAGGAGTAGATTCTAGGTCTCTAAATCGGAAATCCGACGTCGGATTTCCGATTCGGTCGCTTGTTGCCCCGTTATTACCATTTTACTTTTGAATTTTTAAAGATATTACTTATTCCCATAGTTCACAAACCTCGTAATAATATGTGGAATAAACGTTACAAAACTCCCATCTCTAATCACAATTCCTTATACCTTACTATATGTAGAACCTCAGATCGCAAGGTTTTCCTCGGTTCCAACAAATGAGGGACCTTTCTCAGTATGTTTCAACCTCTATAATGAGACTTCGGACAGGCCATTCCTCCCTTCCTACATAATCACCTCTTTAGATTAGGTGTTGTAGGTTCCCCCTATTGTGTCCTTTACATTCCCTTCCTAAAAATAGATGCGATCTAAATCACATTATGTTTGAATGTCCTCCTCTTCGAAAATTGTGAAATGAGCTATATGAAAATATACCTACTGGATATAGGAATTCCTGCACTTTTTTCTGCTCTATCTCTCCTTAGCTATCCGAATAATGACTCATACTGGGCAATAGGCAATTTCTTGCATAAAGTTACAGTTATCGCAAACAATAGGATTCGATTTTAACTTTTGTACATGTGGGCTAATGGACCTTATAGTCCGAACTCATCACCCCCCCCCCCCAAGAAAAAAAACAATTTTTGTTCGCGAATATCAAAGGAACGCGAAATCCGATCAAAAAATAGAAGCCGGATTCGTGTATGGCGACCTTGAATCTAACACCGCACTGTGGTCCAGGAGACCCCTCAAAACGCGCGAAATTCATTATCATAAAAAAAGAGCGATAAAAGTGGATAAAAAGTAGTGTAGGCACAGTTTTTTTGGTCGTACATTACGAATCTGACAAAAAAAATTTTTTGAAGGAAATGGGGAGGGGGTAAGGGTGCTCAAATCAAAATTCACCATAATATCGCGTAGCATATTGAAATCACGGGTTTCGAGGTCGTAGATTACGAATGCGACAATTTTTTTTTGAAAGTAAGAGGGAGGGGGTGAGGGTGCTGAAATTGGAGTTGAACTAAAATATCGTGTTGTAGATCGAAATCTAAGATACTTTTGCGATTTTAGCAATATAAATTAGACCAAAAGTGTAAGTGCTACGCCTCAGCACGTCAAATGTTTTAGGTAAAGTGGTAGTTTCAAGTGCCCTGAACACGATTTTCCAATTAGAAGCAAAAAGTTGCATTTTTCAAGGATTTTTCCAGTTTTTTAGCAGTTTTTTATCCACCAATGTCATGTAAAGGGTTGAAAAAAAAATCAGGGTTGAATTTTTTCGGGGTTAAATTTTAAAATGACTGGACTACAACGCCGCAAAACCACGTTGAAATTGAAACGAATGATGGAAATGCAGAACGTACTAAGTGCCATTTACATATTTGAGATTTGCAAAAGTTGCTGGATGGATATGGAGGGTCAGAAGCACTCAGAAGGGAACCTGAACTAGGTTTTTGTTAACTTTGAACATTCAGAATGTTCAAACTTAACAAAAATCTTGTTCAGGTTCCCTTCTGATCCTCCATATCCATCCAGCAACTGTTGCAAATCTCAATTACGTAAATGGCACTTAGTACGTTCTGCATTTCCATCATTCATTAACATCTATGCTTTGAAAAAACTGAATTTTCCAATTTGGGAATGGAGTCAATATTGCAAAACATTCAGTCTCAAATGTATTGATGGCTTATAATGTATTAAGCCCAAAACGCGAGACCGCTATCTCAATTTGCTGAAAAGTTATTGATAAAAAAAAAAACAGAAGCGAGGGGGGTTGAAAAGTTACACATTGGTGTTTTTACTCTTATAAGTATTTCGAACAGTTTTTATTTGAGGTTTTAGGCTCGTAAGAAGCCTCTCGTATGAAAAAACTGATGAGCTAATGTTTTAGAGCGCAAATTATGCGATCCACCTCAGTCATTACGTTTTGGAGAAATTTAATTAAACATTTTTCTCAACATCGCAAATCGATGAATGGTATACACTTTGAAAATTTTACTAGTGAAACAACGATATTTTATCGTTTGCGCGTAACATTTCAACAATTGTTTGAAATACCTATCAGAAAAAACACCAATTCGCAACTTTTCCACACACCTCTCCCGCATGTAGGGGTAGGAAAGCGGTCTCAAATCGGACCAATTCCGGTTCAGAGGGATGTAAAAACTCGAATCGTATCAATTTAATGCCACTTTAGATTTTTCAAATAAAGTTTTCGAGATGTAATGGTCGAAACCTCGCATTTTTTTTCTCGAAAATTGCCCTATTTTGAAGACCCCAGTTCAGACCCTTTCTTTTAGACTGGGTGGGAAGCTCAATTTTTTTCTGAGAGGTCTCCCTCTCAAAACAGCCTACCTCACCAATTTTCGTTCAAATCCAGGGATTTTCTTCATTGATTCGTTCAAATTTTTGTATTATGCATCTAGGGAGATGAAGTGTTTTTCGACGAATTTTGAAGTTGATTGCCCGAGCGAAGCGAGGGAAATAACTCAAAATCGTCGAAAATCATTCATCTCCCGAGTCGCATACGATATTTTTCATTATAGAGGGAGTGAAAGGCGACTTTGTGCACTCGAGAATTCGCGAGAAGGATTAAAAGTAGACTTTCACTTCCTCTATAACGAAAAGGTATATATTTACTGAATTTATGTAGATAGTAGATACGTGCGTAGTAGGGCGGAGCAGCTTTTGAAAATATTTTTCATTTCGGCCGTTTTTTTAATACGTTATTGCCTATATTTAAGTCGAAACCTGTCAGAGAAAATTTCACCTCTGGTAGGGTACCTTGGCTAACAACTGTCAATTCTTAAAGTAGGGTAATTTTTGAAAAAAAAAAAAAAATAGTATATTATGCAACTAGGAAAATAAGTAATTTCCCGAGTTGCATACAATATTTTTCGTTTTAGAGGGAGAAAAACGCGAATTGAAGCACCGCGAGAGGGAATAAAGTAGCGTTTTTCTCCCTCTATAACGAAAAGCGTTTTTTCGAATTTTTTGTCCTCAACCCCCCAAAATTGAAAATCCTAGATAGTCCACGACGACGCGACGCGATGCGCGATTTGAGATTTTACGTCGACCTATAAACCTAATTGGTTGAAAGTTGGCAGATTGGAGTTTTTGTTGTTATTTCGAATCATTTTTGAAGTTCTATGCGGAAACGAAGCCTCGAATGCTGGAAATGATAAGCTAATGTTTTGGAGTGGAAAATTTGCGATCTACATAATGTATCAGTTATTAGGTTATTACCTACCTTTTTTTTAAAAAAAATGTCGAAAAAATGTTTTTTTACCAATAAAATTTTCAAAGTCCATCGTCCTACAATTTTTCGATTTTACGCAAAATGTTCAGTCAAGTGGGTACTTATATGTTTTTCAAAAGTGCAGCGACTGATATAAATTGAGAATTTTATAGGTATTCCAAAACACTCGCTCATCAGTTTCATCATTCGAAGCTTCATTTCCGCGTAAAATCTCAAAAACTGTTTGAAGTATCGAAAAACTTCAATCTGCCGACTTTTATCCCTCTTGCAGTGATGTAAAACATAGCAGAATATCAATTCGCACCTGGTAGACTTTTTCTCGCCCAACATTTGCTCTACTCACTACGGTACTTGTCCATCCCTCCAAATTGGGCGATGATACTCCCTTCCCGATTTTCTCAGTTTCTCAAGATGATTTTCATAAAAAAGAAGGAACGAAAAACAAAAACAAAAAAATTTCACGAATCTTTTTAAAAAATTGTAGGTAATTATTTATAGAAATAATACGGCGCGGCGCGCGGCGCTTTCAAAAAATATATGCAACTCTTCAAAACTTGGAGAATATTTTTGAAAAAAATGTTTAATTACTTTTTTTAAAAGTAGCTACTTGATACGTACCTACCTATTACAAACATGATTTTCGTTCACTTATTTATTTATTTATTCGTTTGTTTATAAATTTATTCATTCATTCGTTCGTTCGTTCATTCATGCATTGTTTCATTCATTCATTCATTCATTCATTCATCGTTCATGGGTACTCTGACGCTACGTGTGTATCAATGTATTGGTTGGGTTGGGTTTGTTTGTTTGTTTGTTTTGTTTTCTTCTTTTTTCATTCATTATTATCGAGCCGGAGCTGAAGTCGAAGGTGCTTAACATGGCAGTACAGTTTACCATAGTTAATGATGCGATTCGAAATCACCGCTCATTGTCTCACTAACTCGATGGTACGTTGGTACGTTGGTACTTGGTACCTACGCGTATCGCTTACAGCTCCTCTGTTATTTATCGTTATCGCGTTTTACTTGCTTGCTGTAGTCGCTATTGCTACCACTTGCGAGTGCGAGTACGAATACGAGTAGGTAGCTTGGTACTTCGATAACTATAACTAGGTAACGTAACTGTATCTATGTAGGTAGGTAATAGGTATCTAGTTTGTGTGCGTGCGCCTGTATTACTATTACATACCTACTACCTAGGTACACCCTAGAATCACGGTATCATGGTTCATGGTTCATGGTTCATGGTTCCATGTTGGACTAGGATGTACAAATGGTTACCGGACATTTACCCGAATCTAATTCCCCGAATTTTGAAATCCCGAACGCCTTTTACCCGAAAAAAATTATCCCGAATTTATTAACCCGAAGTGCCATTTCCCCGAATACCATTACCCCGAATGGTAAAATCCCCAATCCGTTTACCCGAATTTTAAAATCCAGAACACCTTCTACCCGAAAAAAATTATCCCGAATTTACTAACCCGAAGTGTCATTTCCCCGAATACCATTATTCCGAATGGATTTACCCGAATTTGTGCAATTTGAATTAGTTTAAATTGTCATGGAAATGAGAAAAATTGGAATAAAGGGGGGTAGGTATGCCATGCGAATCGAAGTCGTACTCGGAAGTTGAAACCCGGAGAAATGGAGTCCAAAATCGTAGACAAAAAACTATTCATCAACGGATTATGTTAAATCAAAAGAAGATAAAAGCGGAGTGAAAACTTAATTAGTCCAGTAAAATCAACATTCTATGATGCAAATTGAGATGGCAAGCTGAATTTTGGTATACTGGTCCATTTTCATTTCCTAAACACGAATTTAAGGTGTCGTTAGGTATTTGGCCCATATCTGCTGAAATATTTGTTCTAGAGCAAAAATGGGGTCTATGAAAGTTATTCTACATCAAATTTCCTATCAGATCGCTTTTAAATGGTATTAAAAAATTCAAGGGGGCTGAAGCTAATGGCTATAGTTGCTTGAAGAGAGGGGGTTTTCTCCAAAAATCTGGTTTTTAGCCATATCTGCTAAAATATCGATCCCAGTGCGAAAATTTGGATATTTCAGATTCCATATTCGCGATAATATTTGTCGGGGAAACGATGTTCGGGATTTTAAAATTCGGGTGAACAGATTCGGGATTTTACCATTCGGGGTAATGGTATTCGGGGAAATGGCACTTTGGGCTAATAATTTCGGGATAATTTTTTTCGGGTAAAAGGCGTTCGGGATTTCAAAATTCGGGGAATTAGATTCGGAATTTCAACATTCAGGGTAGTGGTATTCGGGGAAATGGCAATTCGGGCACTCGGATTCGGGTAAATGTACCGTAATCGTACAAATATATAAGGGTGAGGGCGCCCAATTTCGGCCACTTATTTTAAAACTTCCACCAAACGAAGACTATTTGAACTCTGAAGTAGAACCAAACCTAGAAAATAGCTTTAAAAAATACCTTGATCCTTCTTCTTACACCACCTACGAGTGAAATTCTGAGTCAATTAAATTATTTTTTAAATATTTTTCATGAATTTTTTTCTAAATGAAGTCCAAATTTGGGTACCCAATTTCGACCACCCGCTGATTTTGTCTTTTGTCCGCTGCAATCGGAATCCGCCGGGTTTTTTTTCACAGTCTCCTTTCACAGATGAATAATCATATATGTAGGTAGGTATTATATGAGACCAAAACGACAACCCTATAGCCGGAACTCAACTCGATCCGCTCGATCGCGGAGAAAATTATAAAAAACAAAATCGCACAGGTAAGAACGGTTTCTCATGTGTAGGGAGGTATTGCTTGATCGCGTAGGTAGTAGGTAGCTAGGTACCTCTACCTATCGTGAATATTATTCGTAATCGTAATAAAATCTACACAGCATAATTGATGAATTGTGATGGTGTACCAGTACCTAGGTAACTAGGTATGGTGTATGGTGTTAAATTTCGATGAAATCGTCGCTTTTGAAAACAATTGAAGGTACCTACCTATGCAACATACAATACACCCATAATTATTTGAAGAAAACATAGGTACCATATAGGTATCGTGTAAAAATTAAAACAACAGATTACGTGTATGGAAGTGGTCGAGATGGGGACCCTGCAATCAATAAGATATTTGTGTTCAAATTAATGAATAACCTAGAAAAGCAATTGTTTTTGTTTTAAAAATAATAAATACTTACTCATTAGTCATTACTCACCTATTAACATTCCTGAATTTCATATGTGTTAATGTATCGAAATAAGTACCTACTTGTACTTACCTACCTATTAAAAAATAAATTCGCGCATGTCGAAATCAGCCGGCGCGGGTGGTCGAAATTGGCAACAGGTCAAAATCGGGTACTCTTACCCTTACAGTAGGTACCTACTACCTACCTAACCTACCTAGTAATCGTAACCGTATTGTTATACCTACCCCGTCCTGTATGTTGGAATTAGGAAATCGCGGTAAAATTCAAAATACCTAGGATACGCGATACGGTTCTTCGAGTTTGTTCATTTCTAATTTCAACATTTTGCACATTTTGTTTCGGAAAAATTTTGAGCTCACGGGCCGTACTGACCTTTGGGTGCGCAATGCGTCATGGTCTCCCAAAGTAGGGTCATTTTCGAAGAAAAAAAAACACAAAAAAACGTAACAACGTTTTTTGTGTTTAAACTTCTTACCATCTTCTTAATCCTTATTTTTGTTTGAACGCACTAGCAATAAAAATATGCGTTTTAAGATGTTGAATCTTGCGGTGCCGTCTAGGCTAACTCTCCCTACCAACGCGAACACTACATACCCACATAAAGTACAGTTGTAGATTTTACCTCCATTGCCTATACCTAGTATCTACCTACCTACCTACCTACCTATCTACCTATTAGGTGAGAATAAGATACACTTGTGCTGATCTCCAGCCTCTGCAGAAAATAGTTACCGGGAAGGGGAAGGGGAAGGGGAAGGGGAAGGGGAAGGAGATGGGGAGGGGAAAAGGAAAAGAGAAGGAAGGCGGATACCTACGTGCATAGCTGCATACAGCATACAGCCCACCTGCATGGTGCATGTTGCATTTGTAGATATTGCACTACCAATGCATTTTATGTACGTGCGTCGTGCGTCGTGCGGTGCGTATGCGTAATTGCGTATACGTAGCGGTCTAGTCAAATCCGGCGAGTAGACGTACTTGACTTTTTTACCTACCGCATAACCTCGTATACTTAGTATCTACACGGACATTTTAGGTTTTGACCCAAAAAAAATTAGCAAGAAGGGGAAGGTTCGTATTATACATATTAAGCTCAGTAACTTATGTATTTTAATATTCCCGAACTTCCTTAAAAATCGGTGAATATTTTGACCCTCTTTTGGGAGGTGAGGAAGTTCAAATTTTCCTTTTTCGGCTGTACAGTAACATTAAAAATTACGTACCTACTTATAGCGTAAAAAAACAATTTTGTTATTTACAATTTTTCCCTAGGATGTCATGGGAGGGAGCTAGGGGTCTTCGGAAAAAATTCAATTTTAAAAATTCCCCATTACCAGAAAAAATCACCAAACATCGGGTTAATCGACTTTTAGGAGCAGTTCTTTTGCATAGGTACTTAGTACATCCTATTACTACGTAGAATAAGAATAGTATATTACGTAACAGAAGCGGAAAGTAACCGATTAACGAGTGCGAAGTTTGAGGAGCGAGGCGAAGCCGAGTGACTTAAATCGTACGAGTTGATCGAGTTACTTACCAATTCTGTTACGTATGCTATTTTAATTTTATACGAGAGGAAAATAAATTTAAAAAATTGCGATTCATAACCATTTTTGTAACAACTGATAACAACATTTAACAACAAAACATTTAATGGCCATGTATTTGTCATTGCAGGGGGCGGAAAATAGTTATTTTACTTATTTTCCGGTTGTTTACACTTATTTTCCACCCGTTCACGTCCGAGAGTTAAAATCTTATTTTCCAAAACAAAAAGATTGTAGGAAAGGCCTCATTTTCCGATCGTATAAAATTAAAAATGTATAACCGACCCCTTATCTCAAAGTGGGTGGGGGGGAGAACCCTTCGAAGAAAAAGTCGTTTTTTTCCCAAGCGTAACTCAGCTGCAGTGCAAAATTCGAAAAATTGGTTCAAACAAACGCTGTAGAGCGTTAAAAGACGATCATTTGACCATTTTTACTTTTTTTCTACCTGGTCTTGGGGGCGAGCTATTGATTGCAAAAAGAAAAAAAGCAGCGTGGCGTTGGAAAATTTTTCATCAACTCAATAAAATCAGTATTTTGGGGCCCAATTTGGATCCAGGGGTCAAATTGAAATTATTATAAAACTGGAGTTTAGCGCTCACGAAAACCCCAGAACTCCACTTGTTCGACCATTGGGTCGCTAGATTTAAATTTACCAGACTTACACACGCGTATACTTTATTGAGGCGATGAAAAATTTTCCAACCTAGCTCTCCCCCAAGACCAGGTAGAAAAAATGTAAAAATGGTCAAATGTTTGTCTTTTAACACTCTACAACATTTGTTTGAACCAATTTTTCGAATATTGCACTGCAGTTGAGCTACGTTTGAAAAAAAACGACTTTTTCTTCGGAGGGTTCTTCCCCCCCCACCCCACCTCCATCCCACCCACTTTGAGATAAGGGGTCGGTTATACACTTTTCTTATTCTACGTAGTAATAGGATATACTAGGTATGCAAAAGGGCTGCTCCTAAGTTGATTAACCGATTATTGGTGATTTTTTCTGGTAATGGGGAATTTTCAAAATTGATTTTTTTCCGAAGACCCTAGCTCCCTCCCACGGCGTCCTGGGAAAAAATTGTAAATAACAAAATTTGTTTTTTTTTATGCTTCAAGTACAATTTTTGTTTCAACTTTTTTTTCGTAAAATTTTTTGGGAAGTTCGGGAATATTAAAATAAATGAGTTATTGAACTTAAGTATATACGAAATTTCCCCTTCCTGCTATTTTTTTTTAGGGTTAGGGCCTTATTACCGACTTTAGGGAACATTGATTTAGGGTAGGTCTCGGGATCCCAAAAATGAAATTAACCCCTCCCTCTCCAATTTCTAAGTTGATGAAAAATGTAAATTTTTTTTTGTTTTTACTCAAAAAAACCTGGACCACGATTCATGTTTTCATTTATAAATCTTTTTCAGTTGAAATTTTAGGCAATTTTCCAACTTGCATGAATTTTCTACTGACTCAAAATTAGCATTGATAAGTATAAAAAAATTTAAAGTGCGTTTGGGCCAAGTCATTCTTTTTTCATCCTGTTTGTGCTTTTGTTTTGCTGTTTTATTCTTAATAAAAACGATTTCTTTTTTTCTTTTTTTTTGTTGCTTATCAACATACTAAGTGACCTGGACCTTAGCCCCCTCCTCGCCAGACTATCTACACGTAGAGGTCTAATAAATGATTGTATTGTAGGTACTAGGTATATATTAGGTATACGTAGGTACTTAGTACTTACTTACGTTCCTGTCTATTCGTATTCGTATTTGGTAACATATGTAGGTATACTTACCTATATGGTACATTTCTTCGACGATGGTAGGTGATGTCGATGTGTAATGGTCTAATGTCTAATGTGTATGAATATGAATTAATGCAGCGCAGCGAGAAAGAAACTAAGTTTCGACTATTTAGTGGATGAAATTTTCATGTAGAATCCGTTAATTTTGTCATCTCGAGAAGAAGCAAAAGAAGAGTTGAAAAGGAAGCAAGCAAGCAAGCCAGGAAAAGATAGAGGGTGACAGTTGGCTTCCTAATCCTAACGTACCGTATACAATTAGATAAGTACCTCTATCCATCCCACTGGTACAATGTAGGTAGGTAGGTAGGTACCTACAATTGTACACGTAGCTAGAGGTACGAGTATAGTGTACGGTGTACGGTGTAGGGTGTAGGGTGTAGGGTGTACCTACTACCTAGACCTACCTACTAGGTAGGTCTAGGTATGTAGATGTAATTGGCAGTAAGTCTGAATTTATGGCTATGGCTATGGCAATGCTATGGCATGCTACGCGTACGCGCACGAAGAATGGTTGAAATACTCGTAGTAAGTAGGTATAGGTACGTCATACTGGTCGTGGATGAAATGAAATGGTTTGGCGGTGACGGTGACGGTGACGGTGACGGTGACCAGTTCACGCGTATCGGGTTCGCCGATGCCGATAGACGCGTTACAACTTAGAAGCGATAGCCGATAGCCGATAGCCTATTCCCTATTCCGTGTCTTTTTCCTTTTTCTTTGGGCATTGATAATTTGTCACAGTGCTTGTAGAAGGTCGTGACGTCATCTTTTCCGAAGGTTACTCTATTTCACGGTTATTTGTGTTGTTGTCCGATAGTTAAACATAAACAGACTCGCGCTCCTCTGATCTTGTACCGAATTCTCACATCGATTAATAGACAATGCGATGCGATCAGATGCGATCAGATGCGATGCGATGCGATGCGATGCGATGCGATGCGATGCGCGCTATTCTTTGCCAATGAACATGCGGTAAACGTGGTACCTGCAGCACCGCGACAGCAACACGCATAGCGGCCTCTTTTTATTTTATTTTTTTCCTTTTGTCAATTTTTTTATTCCATTTTTTTTTCTTTAGTTAGATATACGTACTTTTAGGTACGTAGGTACGTAGGTACGTACTTTTGAACGTGGCAACGATGATCTTGTGTTTTCTCATCTACTCGTTTCTGTTCGTCGCGTCCGCGTTCGAGTCCTTTATTTCTTCATTCCTTTTACTGTACGCGCCGCGCCGCGCCACGCCGCGCGCCGTCGCGTCGCATCGTATGCAATAGGTAACTAATACGTAGGTACCTATCTACATACAAGTAGAGGTATAGCGGTAGCAGTACACTACACATTACACAGATCTACGTGTAGGTAATTAGGTGCTTGTGCTTTTACCTACTGCTTAGTAATACCTAAATTACATTTATGTAAGTTGATTTGCGTACCTGATCTGCGCGCGCCTTACCTACGCCTATATGTAGATGCAGATGTACATCATCCACATTTACGTAGTAGGTAAACGCGTACGCCTACGTACCGGGTGCTCGATTAATTCTGGCTCTCTCCTCCTCCCTCCCCCCCGATACTTTTTATGTCAAAAATCGCAAGTTGGAAATGATTCGTTCAATTGAACAAATCGAACAAAGTATTGCCAACTTGCGATTTTTGACATAAAATGTATCGGGGGGGGGAGGGAGAGTCAGAATTAATCGAGCACCCGCCGGTACATACATATGTAGGTAGCGGGTACCTACCTACCTACCTACTTACTACTAGGTTCTGTTCGATTTTTCATGAAAATGCGCCGCTGCGTTGTTTTGTTTTGTTTTTGTTTGGTAGATAGGTAAGTAGGTACTAGGTATAGGTACCTACTGCTACTGTACCCATGTAGAGTTAATGAACGCGTCGAAAATCATTTCTGAGGACTGCACACTTTACGCTAAAATTAGGTAGTGACTCCCTATTGAGAAAAAAAATGAAAAAAATGCTAGCACACCTCGCTAGCGTTTAGTGGCCTGTTTTTAGACATCGCTTCGCTAGAATTACGCTAGCATTTTTACGCGAGCATTTTACTAGCAATATTGCTAGCACTGTGCTAGCTCTTCATTTGCTAGCATACTGGTTGGAATTTTTCTAGTAAAATGCTCGCGTGAAAATGCTAGCGTAATTCTAGCGAAGCGATGTCCAAAAACAGGCCACTAAACGCTAGCGAGGTGTGCTAGCATTTTGTTAGGTAGCGTTGCATCCCCTAGCGTACCTATTACTAGCAATTTTTCTAGTAAATTGCTAGCTTTGAAATGTCGGAAAATTTCCAACGTTTGAAAACATATGTACACCCTACCATACGTGACTGCCTCAGAATGCAGACGTTTAGTGTCCAAAATTTGTTTTAATGCTCTTTTCAATGGCAGTAGAAAACAATTTTCTTCCAAGCCGGTTACATAATATGTACCTAATACCTACCGGTATACTTCTGATGCATCAATTAAAAGAAAAGAAAAGAAAAGAAAAGAAGAAAAAGGAATGGTTCAATTTCAGCTTGCTTTAGATTTCAAAAATAAAATTGTAGTCGGTGTAAAAAATCTTGCTCGCTTGTACAGTGTCTAAAAAAACCAAAAATGCCTTTTTTAAAAGTAGAACTCAGAAAAAAGTGGCATGCTTTTCCATGCAATGATCTAGACCACCAGAGAGTGAATGCGAAGCTAGTCTAATTTATGCTAGTGTAGTGCTAGATAGTACGTCCTAGGAAACAGTAAATTTTGTAAAAAAATTATAATGCACTAGCGAAAAGCTAGTATTTTGTTGGAGGTCAAAGGCTAGAATTTCGCTAGAGTAGTCGAGCGTTAGCGTCTCGCTGGCGAATGCGATGCCTAGCTTAGTTTATGCTAGTATTTAGCTATGCTAACTTCTTGTCAAAGAATTGTGCTAGCGGCAAAACGCTAGAATTTTGCTACGAATCAAACGTTAGCGTATTGCTAGTGAGTGAGAGACTAGCTCCAAATTATGTTTGTGTACCTAATACTAGCATTTGACTAGGTTAACTTTTTGTTTAAAAATTTCACTAGTGAAAAGCTAGCATTCTGCCTGCTAGCAAAAATAAAGCTAGTCTAACTTACGCTAGAGTTGTGCTAGTCTTTGGCTACTGTACCTTTTTGATGAAAAATTGTGTTAGTGAAAAGCTAGCATTTTGCTAGCAAATGTATCGCTAGTAAATCTTAAGCTAGCGCAACTCAAGTATTTGGTTACTTACGCTAGCGCTATGCTAGTAATGCTAGTATTACGCTAGCAAAATTGTCAATAAGGCTCGCGGATGATTTTTGAGTTTTCGAACCATCCAACATTTTACGATTAATTTTACAAATTTACCTACCTACTCGGTGATTTAAAAAAAATAAATCAAATATTACACGACGAGGGAATAATGTGCAATTTTATAACCGAGTTCGAAGATTGTAACGCGAGGTTAGGTTATTATTTTACGCGCATTATTCCCGAGTTTTGTACGCTAAATATTTTATTCAATTCACGTAGGTACCTACATAAATTCATTTTGATCCAATTCTGTACGTTTAATAATTTTTTTTTTTTTAAATTGGTTCAATTCTTTTTTTATAGGTAGGTATTGAAGAGGTGTAATAGTATATTACACAACAAGGGAATAATGTGCGATTTTATAACCGAGTGCGAAGATTGTAGCACGAGCCGCAGGCGAGGGCTACAACGCACGAGGTTATAATTTTACGCACATTATTCCAGAGTTTTGTACGCTATTTTATTCAATTCACGTACATAAATCCTTTTGGTTCAATTTGGTACATTTTATTTACTTAATTGACAGAGGTAAAGCACGGTACGAATTAAGTATCTGATCAAACGAAATCTGGACTTATATTACTTACAAGTTGGTATCAATATCAATCAACACTTCTGATAAAAGAAATAGAGGAAATTAGCGACAGGTTAAACGAAGTTAAACGCTAACCATCTGGTTATTTCCCCTACTTTTGCTTTAACTAGGGATTGAAAAACCAGCCCAAAATTTAAAGAAACTACATTATTCATATTCAAATAATTTAAGTAGACATATTAGCGTTGATTGATATTGATACCAACTTGTAAGTAATATAAGTCCAGATTTCCGTACGTTTTCGACTAGAGTCGAATCGATTTCCAAATTTTATATTTTTCATTGCTATGTCTTGTAATTCAGGTGGCGTATTTTTAAAATTATCTTCCATTACAACCAACGAAATCAAAAATTAGAATGAACGAATGAATTTACTATAATGAACATGAAAATCGCGAGAAAGAAATCAACACGTAATTTGAAATAAACTGACGGTCTGTTTATCAGTGCACAGTGCAGCCACTTCAAAGAAGTCTCACCAGGGAATAATGACTACTTTATTCCCGCTTTAGATTACTTTATTCCCTCTGCAAAACTCGCCAATAATGGTTTACTTTTGCCATTAAAAACAGTATCATAATGTATAGTTTATGTACGTGAATTGAATAAAACATTTTTCATTGTATGCAACTCGGGAGATAAATGATTTTCGACGATTTTGAGTTCTTTCCCTCGCTTCGCTCGGGCAATAAACCTCAAAATTCGTCGAAAATCACTTTATCTCCCTTGTTGCATAATATACTATTCCATTTTCGGATTTCTGGTCGTTCGCATCTCAAGTATGAATGGCTAAATTCGTACAAATTATAGACTCGGAAAAGTGGAAAAATTGCTCAACTACAAAAAAATTCATTTCCCTTGCACTTTCCTGTTTCCTCTATTTAAAGTTAAAGGTGCGTTGGTGAACGTACCTACATACAGAAATTAACCATGAAACCGTATGAAACTTTCGTAACTGGCATTTTTTAAAAGATTACAAGCCTTTACTTACTTACTGAAATTTTGCCTTCGTTTTTTCCTACATTAGGTATATATGTGACTCTGCAAAAAGAAACCCATATATATGTAGGTAGTGTACGAAAACAACGTTTCGAGAAAAATGCGTTTAAAGTTTTACATTTCAAAATTATATGTATATCATTCTATTAAAACATAATTTTGAGGACCAACCAATCATTATTTTGTTTCGTTTTGTATTAATACTTATTCGAAACATTCTTCCTTCAACTGACACACTAAGTGAGTTTTTGACACACTGTATGGGTTTTTGGCGCAATACCTATATGATTTTCTTTAGGCAGAAAATTTTTAAATCATTTTTTGTAAATATATGCAATTTTATGGGATTTTATGGGATTTTGAAACGATTTCGAGATCCAACGACCAGCTCACATGAAAATTCAGGGCGCTTTACATAAGAATCCGCAAAAAAGTGAAAAACGAAAATAGCCAGAATTAATCGAGCACCCGGTACCTCTATCATTGAGATCAGCCGTTGTGCAAAAGTGGCAGACAAATTCTGCTCTGTTCTGCCACTACTTTGCGCGTTGTGCATTGCACTTTGGGATGGGCAACTTAGAGATCCCCGGAATGCAACGTGCAACGCAAAACGGAGGTGGCAGAAAGTAGAAGAAAGTAGGTAGCAAAAAAGGACAGACACGCGAGACTTTCTGCTCTTTTCTGCCACTCTGTCTGCCACTTTTGTACGCCGAGCATTTTTCTTCCGATTTCCATCGCTGATTTATTGTAACAAAAAAATTAAAAACACGTTTTAGCGGAATTCTTATTTTCTCAACCCCTCCACGTGAAACCCTTCTTATTGGAAAATCGATATAAGTGAAATAAAATTTGTTTCCCTCGCGATTCCACTTATAGTATAGTCAATTCCGCAAAAAAATTGCCCTACCCGATGAAATTTTTTTACATCTGATCAGTCTAATTTCATCAAATTACATCAAATTGCATCAAATCATACATAATAGATATTCAGTTTGATGTAAATGGTGTGATCTAGTCAAATTTCGTACATCTGATTTAATCAAATTACATCTGTAAAAATCATATGTAGGTACCTAATTTGATATAGGTAATTTTATTACAAACATTTTTGAGATACAATTTTATCAAGATAAAATTTGATGTACCTAATTCTAAATAAATCAGATATGATTCGATATGATTCGATATGATTCGATATGATTTGATCTAAAAATATTCATCGGCTAACCTCAAAAAAATTAGCAGAAAGGGGAAGTTAGTACCTATATAAACCCAGTACTATAGAGTACATATGTATTTCAACATGCTCGAACTTCCCTAAAATCGGCGAGTATTCTGTCTCCCTTGAGGGGTGGGAGGGGGAGGGGAGGAGGAGGGTTCAAATTTTGGTTTTTCAGCTATAACTTTCGTCATTACGCACTTACGAAAAAAGGTTGAAACAAAAACTTGAGGTATTAAAAGACAAACAATTCCGTTATACCTATACAATTTTTCTCTAGGACATTCTGCGGGGACGGGGCAAGAGTCTTCAGAAAAAATCCAGGAAACATCAGTTTTTAAAATTTCGCCTCGACACAAATAATCACCAAAAAATCGAGTTAATTGACTTTTAAGAGCGGTTCTTTTGCATAATACATCATTTTACTACCTATGTAGAATAAGAAAAATGTGTAACGGATCCCCTATCACAAGGGGAGGGGGAGGTAGACCCTCTGTAGAAAAGGTCGCATTTTCCTCGGAAAGTAGCTTCAAGTTGGTAGGCGAGTGAGGGAGTGGCTCCGCCTATCTGGCGTGGTGCGGTGCGGCGAGGTGCGTCAAGAGCTCACGACGCGATTTTTATTTTTTTTTCCGCTACAAATTTTAATACCTACTAATAGAGTAATTTTAAGTCTGAATTTAAAAAAAAATTCTCGGAAAGCTGAATTTCATATTATTTGTGTGGAATAACCTCTTGAACAACAGACTAAGACTCGCACTCCGCAAGTGTTCGGCAACTCTCGCAACAGGGTAAAAATCACCTTTAAAATCAGTTTTTCGAATTTTCCATCGAAATGTAAGGTTTAATAAAAAAATGCGTTTTACTGCGTTAAATCTGCTACAGAAATGTTAGGTATAAAACTTTTTGAAAAATTTTCATTTCCAAGCGAAATTACGAATTTTGAAAAATCGTTTTTTTCAACACTTCCAAAATGGCTTAAAAATGAAAATTTTCAAAAAGTTTCGTAACATTTCTATATGACATTTACGTAGGTACCGCAGAAAACATTTCTACTCTGGACATTTTTTGATTAGATCTTACATTTCGACGGAAAATACGAAAACACTGAGTTTGAGGGTGGTTTTTACCCTGTTGCGAGGGTTGCCGGACACTTGCGGAGTGCGAGTCTTAGTATGTTGATCAGGAGGTCATTTCGCCCAAATAATGTGAAATTCAACTTTCCAAGAATTTTTTTAAAGTTCAGGCTTGAAATTACTCTATTAGTATTGAAATTTGTAGCGAAAAAAAATCGCAACGTGCCGCACCGCACCGCGCCGCGCCACGCCGCGCCGGATAGGTGGAGCCACTCAGCCACTTCCTAAGTGAATACCTACGTCGAGTAAGTAGATACTTACTTTTGTTAACTTGGATTTGAAAAAATACTCCGCTTAGTACGTAGGAAATTAATATTTGGATTTAGGTTTTTGGTAGTCTGTCTATGTAGGTATAAATGTATAATTACCTATGCTGATTGCTGATTAACTTGTACCTACTAGCACAGTAGCACAGTAGCACTCTAGCAGTATAGTCCAAGAGCAAGAGCCGAACCTACCGAAAATGGCCAATGGGCCGAAACAATTGAAAGCTGGAGTGTATGAAGTTATGAACCATTGAACCCGTATCTCCAAGTCGAAAAACACCAGTCTGCCGATCCGCAGCTGCTGCTTTTACAAGTGCAGCGAAAGTTGGAAAATTAACAATTTTTATCAACTTTCCAACTTTCGCTGTACTTAAAAGCAGCACCCGGCCGCGCCGGCCCCCTGCGGATCGGCAGACTGGTGGTTTTCGACTTGGGAGATACGGGTTCAATGGTTCATAACTTCATACACTCCAGCTTTCAATTGTTTCGGCCCATTGGCTATTTTCGGTAGGTTCGGCTCTTGCTCTTGGACTAGTAGGACTTACCTATCTACGTACATAGGTACATTGTACATACCTACCTAGGTAGTAGGTATGCGTATGTCTAGGCTCAGGTAGGTATTGAAAATACGCGCGTGCGGTGCGGTGCGGGTAAATGTACTTATTCGTTAAATTCGTTACCTACTAATGTCGATGATGTTTTGCGCGCGTGTTTTCGTATTTTCGCCGTGTTTGTCTGTCTCCGCTTGCATAGCGCCCGTCTACCTGTCTGTCTGCCGAACTCTCATTCTTTCTTTCTTTCTTTCTCTCGCTCGCTCGCTCGCTCGCTCGCTCCTTATTTCTGTCGGTTTTCTTGTCTGTGTCTGTCTGTCTGTCTGTCTGTCTGACTGTCTGACTGTCTTTCTGTGTGCCCGTTCGTCGGACTGCGTGTTTGATTTTGCGTCCAAGTATGGACGCGCCAAAAGCGACGGCCGTATTCACAGAGAGTTAGCTATATGCCCTCGCCACCGCCACAGCCACAGCCACCACCTCATATCGTGTATGTGTAATGCGTGTAATGTCCAAGTCCAAGCTCCAAGTACACAATGACATAGCCATTATTAGAGATACCTACATAGGTATATGTGTACTCGTACCTAGGTCTAGGTACTTACCGTGTAGTGTAGGTAGCCGCAGCTACGTCAGTGTCTCTATGTACGTACCTATTGTCTTGTTGGTAGTAGATAATTATGTAGAAGTACCTCCAAGTCAATCTAGACCATACCCCATACCCCATACCCCATACCTGCTCCCATGTCCGAAAACGATGGCAGTAATTTCAGATATGCGGTTCTCCAATAGAACTAGCTACTTCTCGCCCCGCCGCGCCACGTCTTAGGTATACAACTATGGTGGTAGGGTAGGGTACGGTACGGTACGGTACGTCTACGTCTTCGTCTTCGTCTTACGGGTATCTCTATCTGTTGACGACGTACACGAGCGGATTCTTAATTAGCCTAAGCCGTATAGGGTACACTGTACACTGTACACTGTTCACTGTACCCTATACGCTGTACGCTGTACGCGTCCAGCTACAGCCATTCATTGGTCTGGTAGCGGCACCAGCGGCACATTGCACATTTTTTATTTGGTCGCGCGCGACAGTACGTGTACCGGTATGTACCGGTACACCGGTACACCGGTACACGTACACGTTCACTGTACGGATGTAGGTGTACACTAGGTTGTATTGAAAAAAAAAAAAAATGCATATTATGTTACCTATATACCTTCCTATATATTTTTTGGGTTTTGTGTTTTTGACCTTCAATCCTCTCTCCCCCCCCCCCACCTCATTGCATTAGGAAATCAATAATGAAATAATTTTGTACTGGGCAATAACGAGATGCAAACATGAAAATTCATTTAAAATTTGAAAAAAAATCAAGTAAGTAATCTTCCACGCCCGCGCCCCGCTCTTTTTCTCGCGAAGCTTTTTTCAATCTCGATCTGCTATGTTTATGATTGCGAAAAATTTTCAAAAAATTCCCGTTCGATTTCATTGTAATCCTCTGGCATGGCATAGTTTAATATCAAACCGTCTTGGATGGGTTTTGTAGCTGCTCAAATTGGGGTACTTGACTAGACTTACGCATATCTACGGAATGTGACGTGAAAGCTTTAAAATTAGAAAAATGTCGATTTCTGACTAATTTTGGGTCGTAGAACACGAATATTTCATTAGTTATTTCATATTGTGATTTTCTTGCCCGAGAAACCCGATTTAAACTTGAAAAAAGTGAGTTTTCTGAGAAGAAATGACCAAATGACCGAATGAAAAATCCACTCCCACATTCGTATTCAGCAGATCAAAATACCCCGTTAAACACCAATTTTCTCGATCGTGTTACCTACTTGAATTCTCGAAATTTACTTTTTTCGTCATTAAAATTCGGTGAAAAACGTGAATTTTGAAACTCGAAGCAAAACTGTCGCGAAAAGGGTGTTTATCGGAGTGTTTTGACCTGCTGAATTTTTCAAATTTTGAGCATTTTATACGAATAGAAATGACTACATGAAGAAACTATCGTCGGATTCGTGTTAAGTAGGTCAAAATACCCCGATATTATTATATTATGCAACTAGGGAAATAAAGCGATTTTCGACGAATTTCAAGGTATTAAGCGGATTTTGTTCGTTGCATATTATTTTTTTTAGACCCGAAAAAGCGAAGCACCAGGGGAAATAACGTCAAAGAATCGTTCTGACTGTAATCGAAAAAGTCTCTTTCCCGAGTTGTTTCATTACTAATTTAGTGTTTTTCGTTTTATATAGAGGCAAGAAACGCGATCGAAGCACACGCGAGAGGTAAAGTATAAGTAGGAATTTTTCCCTACAATACGTAACGCAAAATAGCGTTTTCTCTCTTCGGGACATCATTTCACTTTAATTGTCGAAATTCACTTTTTTCATGGATTTCTCACGACAATAAAACTGAATTTCGAGATTTAAAGTGAAATGATGTCGAAAAGAGTAGGTATTTATCGGGGTATTTTGACCTGCTTAACACGAATCCGACATAGTTTTTTCATTTTGGTCATTTCTTTCCGTATAAAATGCTCGTGCTCGAGCACGAGCGTTGAATTTCATTTTACGGCGCGGCGCGGCGTGGCGTGGCGTGGCGTGGCGTTGGGCGGCAATTCTAACGTAACCGGATTGCGGCTCATGCCGATGCCGGCTGCGCGCCCGCTGCATTTTATGATTCATCCGCTTCCTTTTTTCGTTGTCGCTTTCGCCCGAACAAAATCGCAATTTTATTTGATGTACCCAGCACTAGCCACTAGCCACTAGCCAACTAGCCAGACCTCAAAGATTTTCACTGACGTTTCTGCTAATTTCATAAATTTCACTGATTTTTCAGTGATTTTCGATAATTTTCACTGATTTATAAATGAGAGAGTATAGTACCTATAAGTAGTAGGTACCGGAATCGGGATATATTCGTAGCTCCCAGATATGTACCACTGCCACGCACGTATGTGCTTATGTAGGTGTAGTAGGTATAGGTATTGGTATTGGTATAGGTACGTATTGCGAAGGTACGTCTACGTAAATGTATATGTACGAGTAGGTACCTAATAGGTAATTAGGTATGCACTTGCACTATTGCATAGGTAATTGGGTATCCAGTACCTACAAACTACAAATAGGTATTAGGTACATACAATACCTACATGCTCGTATGTACTTATGCATGCCTATGGCCTATGTACGCTTGTAGATTGTATGTAGGTATAGGTACGAGTATGTACTAAATACTACTAGGACTGGTCTATATAGTAGGTATACACCACAGACCGCAGATACGCACGCGTATTCGAAAAGCGCTCGCGCTCGGCGCGACTTTTCTTCCATTTATGGCATCGGCTTGGCTTGGCTCGCAGGTAACGCGAATACAACTTAACTTACGTATGCCTAGGTACTTGGCTATGCCGATTCACTGATTGGCGATTTTAGAATGCGGAAAATGAACTACGTGCGGTGCGGTGCGGTGCAGCGCACAGGCGCAGCACAGCGCAGCCATGCAGCCAGCTACGAACTTGAGCCATGTATATATACCTGTGTGTATTTATATATTGGTGTTTTCTAGTCTCTAGTCTAGTCTAGTCTAGTCGGGTACAGGCAGGGGCAGGGGCTGGGGCAGGGGCAGTCGGTTAGCAATTATCGAATACCTGAATTGCGAATTGTCCGCTTAGTCGGTGGTTGCACACTGATATCGGTATCGCGCGTACTTCAAACGAATTAGCGCGCGCGTTGCTTCGCTCCGCACCACTTACGTAGACTGTCTAAGTACCTACCGTATCTATCTACGCGTCTTTATATGTATTCTGTAGAGGCTACTTTGCTGTATCTGTATCTGTATCTGTATTAGCGTCAGCCATCCAATTTGGCGAACGAACGTAGCTTCAAATTGACTAGGTACTTTTGTTTTTATTTATTTATTTTTTTTTTAAATTTCATCAAAATCCACTACCGTCTGTAGGCGATAGGCGATATACGGTAGTGTAGGTAACTTAGTCAAAAAACAACATCTCTAGCCAGCAAAGCAAAGCTTTTATTGCGGAAAACTGTCGAGAGAGGTCCCCTGAGTAACCCATAACAGTTACCACCCCCAGATTCCTCGTTAATTTTTTTATGGGGGTCCAACTCCCTTAAAAAAACAGTTTTTCGCTTTTATCCATGTTCTATCTCCTTTCGATTTGATTTTGCGGTAAAAATAGCTCAGCGTTTTCTTGTACTACACTAAATTTTCTATATTTTTTGTACGAAAATTCTATTTATACCTACAAAACCGTTAACAGAGGAGATAGAGAGTCCTGGAGAAAGGGGCTTTTGGCAATATATGTACAATCATTTGAAAACGTGATAATACCTACGTATAAAATTGTACTAAACTGTATGTTTTTGGTATGTAAATACTGGTAATAGTACATATGTGAGCCCGGATATAGAAACCACCCTTAGGTGTAAAAAATTGGTTTTTGAGTGGAGGTTCGCCTTTGATTCTATACCTTCTGAAACTCCCAAAATCAGTGTCAACTCAGAAATCAATTTTTTACACCTAAGGGTGGTTTCTATATCCAGGCTCACATATTATGCAAATTGGTGGAGTTGATACTATTTCACCCCCCTCCCTTTTATATGTGTCCACCCCGCCTCGCCCATTTGTTTTTATTTAGCAGTGGCAATATGATTGAGGGGTGAGGTGGGGTGGACACGTAGGAGGCGGAGAGGGTGAAGACACATTTTTGAACCTATTCCACTTCCTACGTGCCCACCCACTCCACCTCACCCCTCAATCATATTGCCACTGCTAAATAAAAACAAATGGGCGAGGCGGGGTGGACACATATAAAGAGGATGGGGCGGGGGGGGGGGTAATCCTAAAATCAACCCTCGAGGGGATAATGTGAAAAAACGGCTTTGTAGAGGGGTTAACTCCATCTAAAAAAAATTAGCCTGAGATGTTGGAAATTGAGTGTAGAACAAAAAAGTACTGAGCTATTTTTACCTCAAAATCAAATCGAAAGGAGATAGAACATGGATAAAAGCGAAAAACTGTTTTTTTTTTCAGGGGGTTCAACCCCCATAAAAAATTAACAATGAGTCTGGTGGTGGTAACTGTTAGGGATTACTCAGGGACCTCTGTCGACAGTTTTCCGCAATGAAAGCTTTGCTGACCAGAAATGTTGTTCCTTGGTTGAATTGCCTACACTAATAGAGCAAAAGATTTGATTTAGAATTTCGATAAAAACCACAGTACATAGATATTTTTCAATTTTGCCGGCCAAAATTTCTAATTGCAATCCCCGTGTCAAATTAAATTTTTCCTGAAAGGTCCTCTACTCGAAGGCAATCGTAGAGTGTAGGTACAATTCATATATACCTATTCAACGTGTAAATTTATGTGAAAATCCGAGGCACGTATGTCGGTACCTATGTCTTTTGCTGCTCCGCCCTAACGACTAGGTTTAAGATAAGGCGACAGTAGCGCAGCCCGCAGCCCGCAGCGATCGTATAGAACGATTTGAGATTGACGTTAAGTGTCGCGTCTTCGGTAGGTTAGCCAATCACTTGCTATGTACCTACTACCTACTACCTAGTACCTTAGTATCTTAGTACCTACATACCTACTATCTACCTACGACTACGTAGGTACTGTAAGCAGTTCGCTATCTGGCCCCCAAGCCTGCCCCCGCCCTCGCACCGCGCGCCCGCGCTCACGCTCACGCTCATGCTCCGAGTGTAGGTATTGATATTGGTATTGGTATTGGTATTAATGCTGAGAAGGTTTATCCGTTTCCACGAGTATTAGTCGCTTAGTCGCGTGATTTTCAACGGCCGCGGCCTACTCTCTCATATTTATAAATCAGTGAAAATTATCGAAAATTATCGAAAATCACTGGAAATCCCGTTAGAATTGCAGCACTGTAGTAATTCAGTGAAAACAATTTCACTTGAAGCAAACAGAGAAAAAAATTGTTGAAAAATCAGTGAAAATTCACTGAAAAAAACAGTTAAATTTTCTGAAATTTGCTGAAAAATCAGCGAAAATTCGCCGAAAATCAAAGAATTTTACTGATTTTCTCTGCGCTGCAATTCTGACTATTTATCAGCGACATTTCACTGATTTAAAATGAGAAGAGTACCGTCTGCGTAGTGGTAGGTACTGTAGGTACTACCTAGAAGCTAGTACCTTCATTTTATTTTATTATTTTTATTTTGAATGTCAGGATAGGTACCTACATGTGTACCTTAACAGCAAAAACACGTAAACGGC
This sequence comes from Pseudococcus viburni, assembly GCA_033439095.1. Classification (NCBI taxonomy): domain Eukaryota; kingdom Metazoa; phylum Arthropoda; class Insecta; order Hemiptera; family Pseudococcidae; genus Pseudococcus; species Pseudococcus viburni. The sequence continues at coordinate 120,353 of JAVBJF010000329.1, read as the reverse complement.
TTCGGCATCGGCATCGGCAAGCCATTGCCATGCTGTGAGGCAGACGATGCGATGCGATGCGATGCGATGCGATGGTCTTAATTTCACACCGTGTTTGTGAGCACCAGTCGTGCGTGACAGTCGTGTAAACATATCTACTGACTGAAACGATTGTCGATTGTCGACCGTTCGTTCGTATCAACCTGATCAACCGCACCACCGTATGTAGATGCAAGTTTAAGTATAGGTATAGGTATAGGTATAGGTATGCATTGGAGTCCGAGTCGCGCCGCGCCGCGCAGTTGTGCTCACTAATGTCTTATTGCCGCCCAGGTGAAATCACATCGCATCGCAGCGCAGCCTGCCCAAGTGCCGAAAACGCTCGTAAATAAAATAAAACAAAACAAAACAAAACGCAAAGCTATAGATGATACGTACGTAAACCGGTAACCGGTAACCGGTAAATGTACAGATAGCACCTTACTCGGTGTGGACTTGATACGCGAAACGCGATATTGCACCACTGTTCGAGTTTCATTTTTCATCTTGAATCACCGATTCGTCGTATTCACAAATACCTAATCTGAAATTAGGTCGACGCGACGCGACGCAACGCAACGGTCGCGGTCCGGTCAGTACCTCTACCGCCTATCAATATGATAGGCGGTATGTTGCGTACCTATTACGTGTTGGTCTAGGTACCTAGAACTACCTACTTACCTACCTACCTACCTACCTACCTATTGCATGGAGTCGGTGTTTCTGTTTCTGCTTTGCGCTTACCTACCATGTTAATGTCGCAGTTATCCGCAGTAGGGTAGTTAACTTAGTCGACTCGCCTCGCCTCGCCTCGCCTCGCCTTGCCTCGGTGCTCAGTTTCGATTCATTTGTCAAAGTGGCTGCCTAGCATCCATCCCTGCTTCACGTGTAGACAGATCGGCGCTGGGCGGCTTTTGCTGTCTATGTCTATCGCGTATAACGTAACTCGTTTTCGTTCCTTCGTTCGTTCGTTCGTTTCGTTTTCAACCTCTCTTACTTACTTACTTGCTTACTTGCTTGCTTACTTACTTACTTACTTACTTACGTTAGTCTCGATAGATATGTGCGTTGTACTGTTCTCTTCTACTAACCTACCCTCGTGTCGCGCCCTTTCGTATCTATTCGTCTTGGAACAGGAAGGGTGCGAGTACCAGCTCGGCAGCTCGGCAGCTCGGCCATATACTGGCAACTATTGCCTACGCCAGAGTGTGAGGCGGTGGCGCGGTGGCGCGGCGGAGGCCTCATTCATCACAAGCACAACGAAAAACGACGACTAAACACTTCTTTGCTCGTTTTCCCTTCGCGCTAATCTACCACATCGTCATTATCTTCGAATACAATTAGATACCCTATTTTCAAACCCATCGTTTAGGTTTAAATGCCACGCCAAGCCGCCCCGCATTACACTGGACTGGACAGAGTCGCGAATTTTTCGTCTTGGCCGCCGCCGCCGCCGCCGCCGCCGCCGCCCTCCGTCTATGTACCGTGTACCTATTGTATTCTTGACCCGACCCGACCCGACCCGACCCGACCCGGTTGATGATTGGTATAGTACGAGCGACGGGCAAGTACATACAAAACATACATACATACGTAAATTAGGTGTAGAACTAGAACTTGCGAGGCGCGGCGCGGCGGTGGGGTGGTAGGTCAGCATGAGTGGCACTCGCTTATCGAAAATGTGGTGGAAGATAGAGCGAGCGTAGAACGCAGACGTCGAGTGTACCTAGAGAGAGTGAAATCGAATGACGGACGATAATTAACATTTTTATGTATTTACGGCAAATCGGTTAGGCAATTTTATTAACGCCGATGAAAGGGATCGTCCGACCTGAAAATTATTTACGGCAAACTGATTATGCAACTTTATTAACGCCAACGAAAACAATCGCTCAGCAAAAGCGTAGGGGCTGAAAAATTGCATCGCGAACGTGAAATTATTTTCGCAAATGCATTCTGACGATTCGGCCCGGCCCGGGCGCGGCGCGACGCGATCGTCGCGACGGCGCCCACTCAAACATCATATTGTCAGCAAGCAGTGTCAGCACTAGGTATCCAATGTTTTAGCGCCTAAAAAATCATTCCCTCACGAACATAGGTACTTTTCGAAAATAGTAGTACGTAGTTAAGTACGTACCAACTCTTTGTATTTTGTCTGTAAAAACTTGGCCAACGATAGTTTTTGAAATTTGAAAAAATCGAAGTTTCAGTGGCTAGAAATCTCTCTTTTTTTTAAAAATTTTGGCTTCGTTTCGTTCGAGTTGGCGTAGGTACAACGTAATACCTACTTAGTTCCACAATCGGAAAAAGTTTTGAAAAAGCGGGGCGAAAAAAAACAGTAATGTGGAATTTCGTTTTCTAATAAATGAACGGTAGGTACAGGGTGTATATGTGATTCGGACACACCAGCGAAAAAATTCGTTCCCTTTGTTTCCCTTCTCATTATACAATTAATCTAATGACGTGAACTCAACTTTAATTGATAGGTAGGTACATATTAAAAAATTGGTTGCTCTCGGCAGTTATTTTTGAAATGAATTATACCTAACTCGTATTATTTTCATATTTATTTTTACCATCGTCATATTTTTTGCTATCGAGAGAATTTTTTCGCTGGTCAGGCATTAAACAGAGTCACTTTTTTAGCGACTTGTCTCCTACTTCCAAGGTTGGTCACTAAAAGTCACTTTTTATGCCGATAGGTCACTAAGTATTGGTTACTTTTTTCATTCTAAAGTCACTTTCTTCGTTCAAACATCCTACCGCTCTTGCATAAAATTAAAAAAGTATTGATATTTCTAAAAAAAAAACCCGTCCTATCAAATCTTTTTTACCTACGTATTAGTTCATCAGCCTTGTTGATTGATACCTTGATAAATGTGTTTTAATAAAGAAAAATTTCAGAAAAAAAAGTTTTTTCAACACTATCGCAGAGAGAAATACAGTTTCAGTTATGAAAAAAATAGGTCACTTTTTGCCTCATAAAGAGTCACTAAAGTCACTATTTTCCCCCAAAATCTGTGTTTGATGCCTGCCTGGGGTGCCCGAATCAGATATATACACTACACCCTGCAAGTAGGTATTAGTAGTCGAAAGGAAGTGGGAGAGAGGCTTGATTTCCTTACGACACGTTTCATTAGGATAAATGAAGAAATTTCAGGGTTTGAAAATCATTTTCTGCAAAACTTTTCATCCCCGCCTAGTTCAGGCTCGATAGATTTCGTTCTTTTCGTTGAAGAAAATAGACTGTTTTTACACGTTTAGATTTTTCGAGTGCAACCGTCGAAAAACACCAAAATTGTCGCGCCAGCTCAGTGAAAAGTATCAGCGTGGGACCTAGGAGAAAGCTTTGTGCGAGCCCAGGCCCACATTTTTGAGGTTGGCCAGGCCTCACTGCGAGAATTGGAGGTACTTGGAATTGAAGTGTTCGTGCTCTACCGGTTAAGGGAAGGTGGTGCAGGATGCAAATCGAGTTATTGCATGTCCGTAATGTAGTTGAAAATTTTTTTCTACGTGTTTGGTGTACCTATGGGTATCACTTCGATACAAAACAGAAAAAAATTACAGACCTGAAGGATTGCTTGTCTAGGACTTATGATCAGTAAATGCGATTTTACGTTGATTTTCGTAAAATTCTTGAAATTTGATTTTCGAGAAATATCATATTTTCAAGTTTTGAAAAAAAGATTAAGGTGGGTAATGTTTTTTGTAATCTACATTCAATTTCCCATCGATTGATGTATTTGCAGGGGCGGCGCGATGGAGGAGTGGGGATGGGGGGATGGGGGGGGGGGGGCAAGTCGATTTTCAGTCGGCAATTCGGCAAAATTTCGGAGATCTCAAATAATTCGACAAAATCTTAGAAATTTGGGCAAATTAAAAAAACGGTTGGAAATTTTGCAGCGTAAGTAATGAAAAATGGAGCCTTTTAAAATTTCAAGTTCACTGTCCTCTTTCAGAAATCACAATCCAATTCTAAAATTACTTACTCCCCGAAGCAAAATTTTTCAACAATTTCGGTTAAATTTCGTGCAGCGAAAATTATTGCTCGTGGCAAAAATTCCCCGCGGAGTCAATTTCTCGCGATTGAATTTCTTGCGGCGAAAATTGCTTGCGACAAAACTGCTAGCAGCAAAAATTTAATCACAAAGGTATTTTCTCGTGTTCAGCAAACGTTTATCAGAAGTTTATTCCCCTTCTCCTCTCCCCCAAAAATTCAAATTTGAGGGTTCGTGATGAAAGGTAATAATTATTAAATATTGATTTTTTGTTTTCAAATTATGTATCTTGAGCTGACCTAGCTGGAGAAAAGAGATAATTTTACATGTTACAAATTTTAGAAAATTGTGGTTCAATTGATGAAATATGTCACTTATGGGTACCTAATCCGCGATTATAGGAGCTGTTGGAAAATTCCAAATTTTTTTGAAAGCTCCGAAACGTTTCGAAAACGCTCCAATCGATTCGGGAGGTCAAAAATAGGGTGTTTATATCTTTAAAATTTATTTTTGTCTCGGCTCAAAATTTCACTTTCGAGTTGCGATAACGGGATAATTGAGCTTCTACTGTGCATTATATTACGGACCACTGAACTATTATCAATAAATTATCTACGAGGTATTTTCGCTGCTAGCAATTTCACAAATTCAACCGCGGAAAATTGACGCGATACCGCTAAAAAAAACGTAGTACAGGCGGGGCAAGATGCAAATTGAAAATGGGGCAGGATGCAAACATTGTTTTTAAATACGGATTTTTCGAAAAAGTCACATATGCACTATGGTACCAAACATGCTTCATTCCATATTCTTGCGATATTTTTTCCAAAATAATCGCATTTTCAGATAAAATATCAAAAATATTAAAAGTTTGTCTAGAAAATCGGAAAATCAATTTAGCCATCAGAAATTATAAATACCTATGAAGATTTTAGAACTCCTCTTTCCAAGAATTACACGTTTCTTTAAATTTGTGCCATCTCTCTCAAATGTACTTTAGTAAATTAGACCAAAAAATTTGGTATTTCTCATTATATCTTTACTGTTTGCATTTCGCTCCGTGGCATTTTGCATCCTGCCTCGCCTCATGGGTGGGACAGAATGCGAAAGAAGTGAAAAAAAAAAATCAAAAAAATCTGTAGGGTTGAGGTATGCATTAAAATGGAAATTTTTCAACGAAATGAAAGGCAAATATTTGAACTTCAATTTGTTGTAAGAATCAGACAATTTGGCCAATTTGAATAGATTTGGGGGAACATTTGGTCTAGGTTGGTGCATCCTGCCCCACCTTCCCTTACTTTCTTTGGCTTGTGTTGCAGCCAATGTCAAATTTGCCAAAATACCCTGCCTAACTAAAGACACGGAAATACAAAATATTCATGATAGCTGGTAGGGATCTGAAAGACTGGAAACAGTGATCGTGATCGTTGATCGGTGGCTAAAAAATCAATTTACACTTTATTCGACGGACGCAATGGTAAAAACGTAACCTTACGTCTGTTGGCTCTAAGGGTAAAAAAAGAGAGAAGGAAGAAAAAAAAATAATGAAACCAGAAAATTCGAACGAAAACCGTGACGTGACAATCTTACGGCTTACCAGACCAATCCATTAACGGTTTGTTCAGCGACCATAAACGCTCGCGAAAAGGCCGACAAAAACAAAATTGAAATTTCATCTTCAAAAACGAAAGTCGAAATGACTCGAACTAGAAGACTTTTGGCGCGCACTTGTTGAAAACGTGTTTTTTTCTTTTTATCACTTCCCGCTGGACGTGTGCTCGGACCAATCGCAAGTCTTCACTCTTCTTACGCGTAATTTCTTCTTACGTTAGATGCTCGCTAGGTACCTACTTACATATGTATTACGCAGAAGTAGGTAGGTACTTGGGTAGGTGAGTGAGTCGGTAGGTAAGTAGGTAAGTACCTATAAGTATTTTGCGATTGTTGTTGCGAATTGCGACTGTGACTGTGACTGCTATCCTACGTTCGAAATCGGACCAATTGTAACTGCGGTTATGAAATTTGAGCTGTTAGTTTCGGCTTAGTTCTTACGATAGCAGCACCAGTAGCGTATGTACCTATGTATAATACGACGCGACATGATACGATACGTTGCGTGGCGTGGTGCATGGTGACGTTTCGTTAGGTAGGTAGGTAGGTAGGTAGGTAGGTAGGTAGTGCAGGTAGCTAGGTGCTAGGTACTAGGTAGTTGCTCCGTGGTGTGGTACCTGTGGTTAATAGTCGACAGCCGATAAGTGCGCGCAGAATCCCAACCATCAACCATCAACCTTCCACCTTCAACCCTAAACTGATGAACCAATGTTTTGGAGTGTAAATTTTGTAATTCATACTCGATACCGGTACTCATGTTGTCGTAGGTATGATGTGTTTTAAAAATTTTACTGTTGAAAAAACATTTTGTTTCACCTGATTTTCAAAAAAAATCTTGCGATGGCGATTGATATAAGTATCTAGCTACCTACTACTTAGTACTTTCAATTTCAGGCTGCAAAACATTAGCTTATCACTTTGTGCCAACTTTCAAACTTCTTGCAGCGATCTAAAACATACCTACATCCTACGTACATCGAATCGAAAAACTAATCATTCGCAAATCGCCCATCGTGAAGTATGGATCTCAGTGGCAAAAACTCAAAAAACCGTCTTTTTACTCGCCAATCTACTTGACGTATAAACAGCTCTAACTCAAGAAGGTAGGAGGAGGAGGAGGAGGAGGAGGAGGGGGAGGAGGAGGGGGCAGGAGGCATTGAATTTATTTCGGCGAGATTCCCCCTTCGAAGTACATACATACGTAGGTACCCTTACAAAAATTCACTTTGGAGCCACCCTTGCGCCCCAAATCTCATAAATATTACTCAAAATCAAGTTATTCTCGTTTATTATGAAAAATATCAAAGATAGCGCAAAATGTGTAATAACAAAAAGTATTTAGAGTATAATTTCACATCTATAAAGTTCATCGCAGTTCCCCCACTCCTCGCTCCCAGGGTCCGCCCTCGCCAAAATTGCTTTTGTTTTGATAGTCCAGTGGCGAGAAATAAGTTTTTTTGGCCATGAGCGGCAAATTATGATGGAGGAATGAAATTTGATATGTAATGGTGAATTAGGACACTATAAGGAATTTTTTGAGCCTGGGAGGTCATCACCAAATCCCATAGGAAGGACGGGGAAGGGGGGGGGGGGGGGTTCATTGAAAGGTAGAAAAAGAGAGATGTCTGTAAAACTTGAGATTTAAAATTCAGTTTTTTGTATATTTTTTCTCAGAAATGTTTAAAAATTTCATTTTTTTTCAACATGGGACAACCTGCCAACCATCTAACCACACCTTTATCACGATTTTCGATCTCCGTGGATAGAGGACTGCGTATCTCTCCATATAGAGACCTTTTACAGCTTTCCATACTCCTACTCTGGTATGAACATACTCGTACCTCTCTCACTTGACTTCAATCTTCAATACAAAATTATTGACTGATTCGGATTCACGAACACCTGAATATTCATTATCAATTATCAAGCGATTTACATCTCGATTATGTGATGAAATCTCTTGGGCTGTATTTATTGCATTGGACCTGTACCAATCAGGAACATTTTGAAAACTTTGACCAATGAATATTATCTCGTCAACACCTAATCAAATAATCTTAATTTTTACCGAAAAATATGAAAAACTGGTCCAATTTTAGCAAATTCAGAGTTCAGACCCCTTTATTCACTCCAGAGTAGGAGTTTGAAAAGCTGTAAAAGGTCTCTATATGCAGTCATCTACCCATGGAGATCGAAAATTGTAACAAAGGTGGTCGGCAGGTTGTGCCATGTTGGGAAAAAATGCAATCTTTGACTACGCTGCACCGCGCCGCGCTCGCATGTTTTACGTAAGATAGTAAATGAATAGGAATAGGTGCTCGACACCATAGATTAAGAATACTACCTATCTACATATGTTCGATGTCGATACCCGATACCCGATACCCCTGCTACGCAACCGTTTTTCTCGAAAAGCACAGACTGCAGAGCAGTGCTTCTGCTTACCGCCGCACCGCGCCGCGTCTGATGCTCGGGAGGCGAGTGGGCAGTGATGGCAAAATGCGCGCATTTTTAGCGGAGCTCCGCAAATGTAAAATTTATTCAAAAATCATCGAGGGTTTGGGGAATTTTTTTGGCACAACCTTTGATGTTTTGTTACAAATTTCAAATAAATTGTAGATCAGTGTTCTTGGACGTGTATTTTGAGGTACCTATGACATGACGTTTTTTCTGTGCAAAAAATACGAAAAATGCACATATTTGCGAATTTTTCAAACTCCCAATTGAGAATGTGCGCGTATTTGCGGACCGGCGCACCGCGCATATGCTCACTGCTATCACTACGAGTAGGTGAAAAAAATTACCACGTCGGATCGAAAAACCGCGACGAAAAGCTACGCTATCCAACTTTTCCTTTTGGTCTGTGCATTCAATTTTACTGTAAAACTCACTTTGGTAGAGCGAGATACAAACACACACAAAGTGGACAAATTTTCAAAATTTTCAAAACAACTTTCGAACCGAAACGGTTGTCGCGACGCTAGGGATGTCATGAGATTCTGCGGGCTGCGTAGAATCTCAGAATACCTACTTAGTACTTACCTATTATTCTCGAGACTGTTGAGAATATTCTCTCAAAACGACTGGAAAGCAAAAAATTTAAACCAACGAAAAGGTACCTATGTAGTAACTAGTAAGTAGATACCAAAGGCTCACGTTGTCGAGAGACGAGGTAATATCTGTTAGGTTAGGTAGGTAAGTAGGTATGTACTTGATTGCAATATGTACCTAGTACCTACCTACACCTACGGTTTTGTATTCAGCAGTGACGGAGACTTGGGAAAAATTTAGCCAACAGTTTGAATTTGGACCAAGTACTCGTAGTTGAAGAGTTTGCTGTAGATAGGCGCAGGCGATGTAGGTACCTACATTGTAAGTATTTTAATTTTTCTCTTCGATAACATTTTTTATTCGGGCTCGTGTTTACTGTTTATGCGTGTAGGTTGTAGGTAGGTAGCTAGGTACTTGCTTGAAATATTAGCCGAAACTTTATTTTTTACCCGCTAAACCTCCAGATACATTGGAAAAAATTTTTTCTGTGGTAAATTGACCCCCCCCTCCTTTAATATCTATATTTGGCCCTTCTGCGCCCTTTCAAAAAATTTGGCCAGATCCGCCACCGATTCATTACACGCCGCGCCGCGCCGCGCCATACTCATTAATCATGCCTTTTCCTCAAATTCTACGAGAGTTCAGCCGTATAGGTAATAGGTATCTGGTACACCGATACCAGTTGTACACATAAAATGCACAATTATGCGCGTACCTCCTACCTACCTACCTATCTATATGTAGCTAGGTACAAGGTACAGTACATAGCTACCTAGTACCTACATCACTATATGCTATTATAGAGTGGTTGCTTCGCGCGTCTTATAAAATCATAAATATTAAGTATCTATTATCTACCCAATACTCAGGTGCCTACCTATGTAAACGTAAACGTAAACTTGCGAGAATGTATGGTGGTGCGTAGTGCGTACCTACTGCGTAGTCGACTAGTCGTGGTTGTGCAATGTGCATGGTGAATTAGATAGTACATACGCGTATCTACATATATACATATGTAGATACCTACCTGTCTGTAACTAGGTACATATGTGACGCCGCATACGAAAAGGTTACCCCGAGCCAACTAGTAAGTTTCGAGAAAAACGCGTTTTAAGTTTTCGAAGTGTTTTTTTTCTTTTTTTTCGAATTTTAAGGACCCGCGGTAACTTTTTCTAGTTCTATGTGACTATGAGACACTCTAGCGGTATTTGGCCGAACTGATATTTTCTTTCATTTCACGTTGAAAAAATATTTCTTCATAATTTTAGGATTTTTTTCACTTTTTTTTAATTAACTCAGAAATCATTTTTTCCCCTGTTTCGAAGGGAATAATTGACCTGGCGATGGTTTTGCTGGATTCTGCTTTGGATTGTATGCGAAAATAAGTGGAAAAAATTTTTTAAAATTTTTGAGCATTTTTGAGCATTTTTGATTTTTTGCCATCACGTAAAAGCCACTTTTCATCAATTTAAAATCGAGTAATCGAACTGGCAATATTTTTTTTGGATTCTATGTGAAATTTTACATAAAAATAGTGGAAAAACTCAAAAACCGTATAGTTGGCTCGGGGTCACCTTTTCGTATGCGGCGTCACATATGTTCTTTTTTCTTTTGCAAAGCGCCGCGCCGCGCCGCGCCGGCATGCCAACTTACCGCACTCTAATTTGACTCGATATTACGATATTAGAGTTTAGAAAAACCCGCCAACTACATTCGTAGGTATGTACAATGTACATTTACAAAAATGGTACATATGTAGTATTGGTAGCTAGTGGTTACAGCGCAGCGCCGCATTCGCTGGTCGCAGAATAGTGTTTTCTCGCTACACAACACACGCAGCGATAAGCGATAGAAGATTGGGTACTAACGCTAACGCACTATTTTCGAGCTTTCTTCGCACGCTCGTACTCCTGACCTAGAACTCGTCTTTAACCTTTTTTCCTTTCCTCTCCTCTCTGCTCCGCTCCGCTCCGCTCCGGCCGAATTGCTACCTCTTTTCTCATCGCCGCGCCGCGCCGGTCTTAATCGTCGTCTTTAATCGTCTTCGTCGGACGAAAGTGAAGATGAACGAAGGAGGAGGAGGAGGAAGAGGAATGGAGGGGGGGGGAGGGCGCTTCGAAGAGTCTTGTCGAGGTTATGCAGTGTACACGTAATCGAAATGTAGGTATTTCACCTCTCTGTCTGTCTACCTTCGCGTATGTAAAAAATAATCTGTAGACTGTGGTAGATAGTAGATACCTACACCTTACACCTAGCTAGTATAGCTATACCTACTTGACTGACTGACAATTGTCGGATGTAAGTAGTAGTTAGGGAGTAGGTACCTTCCCTTCTAAGTATTTATCATTTTATCGGTTGCTGGTTGGCAGCTCGTACGCTCGTTGATAGTGGTTGGCCGTTTACGTAGGTAGGTAATTAGGTATGAATGTACGAATGTGATAGGTACCCCTGCCCCGTACCTGATCTAATTCATAGCGGCGATTGTAATTTTAGGTACCTACAGGTACTCTCTCATTCCTGAATCAGTGAAATTTATCAAAAATCACTGAAAAACAGTCAGAATTGCAGCACAGTAATAAATCAGTGAATCAGTGAAAATTGTTTCACCGAAAGCAAGTCAGTGAAAGAAAATCACTGGAAATCAGTGAAAATTCCCTGAAAACTCGGTGATATTGTAAAATTCTTCGAATAATCAGTGAAAAATCGCTGAAAATCGGCGAATTTCACTGATTTCTCCTTTTCCGCAATTCTGACTGTTTATCAGTGATTGTTCACTGATTCGAAATGACAGAGTACCTGCCGAAGTATTATTTGTATTTGTATTTGTACATTGTAATAACCGCGCGGACGTGGAGGTGCCTGATCTCTCTGGCTGTAGCTGTAGCTGTAGTTGTAGATGACGAGGTAGTGGGTCTAACGTAAGTACGAGTACCGGTTACCGGTAACCGGTAGTTTAGGTCTGGGTACTAATGTAAGGGTACTACAGGTATGTAGGTAGTAGGTGTAGAATAGAAGCTCGACACATGGACATGTTACGATTTACGATTACGACTTACGAGGACATGTCAGAGCGGCAGCGACGACGCGACGCAACGTTTCTGTATCTCTTCTTCTTATCTACGGTACTCTCGCGCTCTGTCTTTGAAAGGTCAACGAAAATGTTTACTTCGGGCCGGGCTGGGCTGGGCCGGGCCGGGCCAGGGAGCAGAGGCGATGCAGGGTAGTTTACGCGTATCAGTCAGTCTCTGTAGTGTAGGCCTAGCGCCGAGCCAAGTGCGCCTTGTCGCACCGCACCGCGCCCCGCTCCGCCCCGTCCCGCCACGTCCCGCCGCTCCTCGCTACACCTCGCTACACCTCGCTACACCTCGCCACGTCCCGAGGCTGAAACGGTGCAGCTGTGCTGTGCTGTGCTGTGCGCGACTAAACTAACAAAGTTGAGAAATTTTTCAGGTGTTGTTTTTTCATTACGAATGGTTTATGCTGTATGTGTACTGTGTAGTCTAGGTATTACGTATACCTGCTTATTACGGAGTAGTTATACCTACCTACCTACAAACTACCAGTCTACTAATACATACTAGGTAATGTATGTAGGTATTACCTACCCAGACCCACGACCCACGACCCACGATACGAATATGTTCTACGAGATACTGTACGAGCTACGAGTTTATGTTTGTTTGTTGCCTGGAGGGCGTTGAGCCGGGTCGCGCCAGTAATTCCAACGAAAAAATCTCGCGATACGACGCACAGTGAGTGGTTCAGGAGACTCCTTAAAACACGCGAAATTCATTATCATAAAAAAGAGCGATAAAAGTGGGTAAAAAATAGTGTAGGTATAGTTTTTTTGGTGTAGATTACGAATCTGACAAAAAAAAAACTGATTCGGGGCAATTGGGAGGGGGTCGGTGCCGAAATCGAAATTCACCTAATATATCGTGTAGTATATCGAAATCTAGGTTTTCGAGGTCGTAGATTACGAATCTCACGATAAAATTTTTTTTGAAGGTAATGGGGATCGGGTGGGGGGGGGGGGAGGTGCTCAAATCAAAATTCGCCGTAATATCGCAAACAACGAATCCGACAACATTTTTTTGAAAGTAAGAGGGAGGAGATGGGGGGGGGGTGCGTGCTGAAATTGGAGTTGAACTAAGATATCGTGTAGTAGATCGAAATCTAAGGTATTTTTGCGATTTTAGTACCTAGGTAATATAAATTAGACCAAACCAAAAGTATAAGTGCCACGCCTCAGAAGGGAAAATGTTAGGGGTAAAGTGGTAGTTTCAAGTGTTCTGAACACGATTTTCGAATTAGTTTTTGCGCCCGCCAGCGTCCGTGTGCTTTATACGCAAAAATTTGCCTTTTTCAATGATTTATCCCGTTTTTAGTAGTTTTTTATCCATCAATGTTACCGGGTGCTCGATTAATTTTGGCTCCCCCCGATACTTTTTATGTCAAAAATCGGAAGTTAGCAATACTTCTTTCTATTAAACAAATCGAACGAAGTGTTGCCAACTTACGATTTTCGACCTAAAAAGTATCGGGGGGGGGGAGCCAGAATTAATCGAGCACCCGGTATTATTTACAAACCTTACATTCCCAGCGTGTAAATAATGACATTGGTGGATAAAAAAGTACTAAAAACGGGATAAATCATCGAAAAAGGCAAAATTTTGCGTATAAAACACACGGACGCTGGCGGGCGCAAAAACTAATTCGAAAATCGTGTTCAGAACACTTGAAACTACCACTTTACCCCTAACATTTTTCCTTCTGAGGCGTGGCACTTATACTTTTGGTTTGGTCTAATTTATATTAGGTACTAAAATCGCAAAAATACCTTAGATTTCGATCTACTACACGATATCTTAGTTCAACTCCAATTTCAGCACCCCCCCCCATCTCTTCCCTCTTACTTTCAAAAAAATTTTTATTGCGAGATTCGTAATCTACGACCAAAAAAACTATTTTTACACTATTTTATACCCACTTTTATCGCTCTTTTTTTATGATAATGAATTTCACGCGTTTTGAGGTGTCTCCTGGACCGCTGTGCGACGCGCGACGCGACAGTGCTCGAAATTTTATCATTTGGGGGGGGGCGCAAGATATGTAGGCGATTACAATGCCCATGTCAAAAAATCAAAGAAACGAAGCGCGAGTGGGGAAATATCGGAAGATGGCGCTGGCGTGTTTTTTTTTACAAAAATTTCCGTAAATAATGTAAGATTAGATACCTACTCTCTTATTTCTGAATCAGTGAAATTTATCAAAAATCACTGAAAAACAGTCAGAATTGCAGCACAGTAATCAATCAGTGAATTTTTTTACTGAAACCAAGCCAGGGAAAGAAAATCAGTGAAAATCAGTGAAACTTCACTAAAAACTCGGAGATATTTATGAAATTCACTAAAAAATCTGTGAAATTCTTCGAATAATCAGTGAAAAATCGGTGAAAATCAATGAATTTCGCTGATTTTTCCTGTGCTGCAATTCTGACCGTTTTTCAGTGATTTTTCACTGATTCGGAATGACAGAGTACATATTTCACGTTGAGTAGGTAAAGTATTTGTACTGCAAGAGCGAAGCAAGTGAGAAAATTTTTACGAAAAATCACGGTTTGAAATGGATAAAAAATGTTATTTATCGAGCATTTAACAATACCTAAGTCATTTTCGACCTCGCGAGTAATGGAGGGGACAATTCTCGCTTGCCTGTTTGCCGCACCTCTGCCAGCGAACGTCGCGTCGCTGCTAAACGTACGGAGCGCGAAACTGTCAAGACTTGGGACACCAAGACGGGACGCCGCGCCGGACGGTGTTCTTCAATGTCCATCGCTCCATCCTCTGTTAAGCTTACGCCGCTGGCTGCTGGCTGCTGGCTGCTGTCTAGTACCCCTAGCTGTGCTATACGATTGGAGAAGGAGGCGCTAGAAAGTTGTTCGTCTTTGGCGTTTTCGTTTTCGTTTTCGTCTTACGATTAGTACCTATCGCGTTGGCAGTGGAAGGTGGTAGGAACAGGAAGCGAGTATAACTGATAGATAACGTGCTAGGGTATCCTCCTATCCTCGGCGGCTCGGCTTGACAGATATCCACGGTATCGGTATACTTTAGTTCTATTTGTGCAAAGCGCAACGTAATTTCTCAGTCAGTCCTTACAGTTTATACATTTGGGTACCTCTAGTTATTGGGTATTTGTTTGACGCGAGGCGAGGCGAGGCGAGGCGCGGAGCGGCGCGGCGCGGCGTGAATAAAATTGCATAACCAGTTTGCCGTGAATACACGCGTAAACGTTTGCCCCGTGCGTTGATGTTAATGGAACGACCGAAAGAACGATCCCTTTCGTCGGCGTTAATAAAATTACATAACCGGTTTGCCGTAAATAAACGTCGATCGTCGCGTCGTTCGTCTTCATTACCTATGCGACAACAGCGGCTCGATTTTGACGAGTGACGGACGACAAACGGCGAACAGCGAACGGCGAACGGCGAACGGGTACGCGATGCGAATTGCGATACGATGCGACGCGATGAGGGGTTAAGCACGGGGTTGGAGGTGACACGGAACGGGCTAGAGTGGATTGCAGTAGCGTGCTGCGTGCAAGCGGAGGAAAGAGAAAGACAAGAACATTGTACACGCAGCGTCGAGGGTGTATAATTAAGGGGAAAAGTAAAATGAACTACCGCCATTTAGCTTATATTTAAAAAAAAAAACGCGCAGGAATTTTTTTATCGATTCGCTTTTTTTTCTCTCTTTCTCGCTCCGTCTCTTTGTTTAACAAGTCGTTGCCGGTACGCCGATAACAAGGCGGCGGCGGCGGCGGCGGTGGTGGCGGCGGCGGAGCGGCGATTTTTTCTGCAAGGCGAGGGACATCCCCGGGACGCTATCTCCTAAGCTGCAACTTCTTACGAAACCTTTTTTACTCTTTTTCTCTCTCTCTCTCTCGCTCTCGCTGTCACCCCCCGCCCTTTCACACCCCTCCACCACTCTATCACCCTTTCTCTCTCCGTCTCTGTCTCTGTCTCTCTTTCTTTTTTTTTTTCAAATCAACTCTCATCTGTTAATTGTTTCGTTTTTTAAGCCGCGCGAAGACTGTAGTTGGCCGCCCGAAGGTGGAATTCTCGCAAGCGCCGCTGTAAAAATTGTGTGGCGCGACGGTAGCTGGCGATTTCGGTAACGCGACGAAACGCAACGTATTTTTAGCATTGCAGTCGTTCGCGGTCGTTTACAATCACGATAATTAATTCGATTAACGACGTCTGTTCGTTTTCGCTTTCGCGTTCGCGTTCGTATTCGTGTTTGCGTTCGCGGTATAGTACGGTACGGTACGGTACGGTACGGTACGGTACGGTACGGTATAGTTTAGTACGTTGCCGCGAAACGGTCGTTCGCGACTGAATTAGCTCGTTTGTAGTTTGTCGTTTGTCGATTGTCGATTGTCGGTGTCGGTGTCGTTGTCTGTGTCACTACATCAGCATCGCAGCCATCGCAGCCATCGCAGCCCATAGGTAGTAGGTACCTATGTCTGTGTTCGAGCCCGAGCCCGAGCCCGAACCCGAACCCGAACCCGTGCCCGTGCCCATGTAGATGTACTGTACTGAGTATGTGATATCTGTGATATGTAGGTAATACTTATCGGTACTTACCGTCAGTATACCGTATGTAGTATCGTACTTCGTACCGGTACTGTATTGTATCGCAATTACTTGTAAACTCTGAGTGTATGTAGGTATTGGGTGCCTACATTACATTACATTACATTACATTACATTACATTACATTACATTACATTACTAACGTACTTATGTAAGTACATATATAGGTAGATAGGTACCCTTACCATATATGTATGTTGGCGTAGGGGCCGTAGGGTGGTAGGTACTTGGTAGCCGGTAGCCGGTAGCCGGTAGGTGGTAGGTAAGTAGGTACCTAGCAGTCTAGCAGCCTAGCAGCCTAATACCCCACTTAGTACCGTTACCCGCAATCGCAATCGCGCGCAATACCGCATAGGTAAGCGTGTACTTATTCACGTGACGTACGCAACGTAAGTACCGGTATAGCCGGGGGTATAGGTATATATTGTACGCAAAATTCGCGGTAACAATAGACGACGACGACGCGCGACGAGTCGTATAGTGAGCGTGAGCGTGAGCGTGAGCGTGTAGATAATTATGAAATACGAGTATAGACCGCATAGGCATAGGCATAGGCATAGGTATCTGTGGTAGGTAATGGAAGAGATAATACGTACTCGTACATCTCTTTCTAATGCACTGTACCTAGCTCACGTAAATTCTACGTACCTACCTACCTACCTACCTACCTACCTACCTACCTACGTAAGTACATATAACTACGTATACATATGTTTGTATGAGTTTGGGTTTGGGTTTGGGTTTGGATAGGTATACCTAATTACCTGCTTCACCGGCACCGGCTATCTGATTTCTGAATTCTGATTCTAACTTACGGAAGACAATAGGAGCTGCCGCTGCCGCTGCCGCCGCCGCCGCCTTATGGCCATCTTTACCTACTCATGTGTATGTGCATCTTGCTAAGGAATAATTCTACCTGTTGTATTGGCGCGTTTACCGTTTCTGGCATGGCATGGCATGGCATGGCATGGCATGGCATGGCATGGCATGGCATATGCCATGGCGTTTGCCAGTTGGCGTTCGGCGTTCGGCGTTCGCGTTTATTTCCTCGTCCTCGTTCGATGGTTGTGCGATCAAGTGGTGTTAAAGCACTTTTACGTCCACGTACGATTAAGATTACGATTACGATAACGCAACGCTACGTACCGTAACAAAAATCAGTACGTATAGGAAGTGGTACCTAAACCTGCTGTACCTACGAGTACGACTGAATACCGTTTATCTAAACTTTCAGACGTAGGTAGTAGGTACCTACAGCCATCATTTTTTTCTTCCTATTCCAGTACCACAAACTCGTAAGTTTCGATGAGTTGGAGTTGGTGCAACAGAAACTGACCTTTCGTTATGTTCAGCCCGAACAGTGATGTCCAGTTCCCACGGCGCACGGCGCGCGGCGCTCTCGTGAGAAGTGACATTTGTCGAGCATGAGCATAGCGCGCTCGGAACACTGTACTTTCCACGAGAGCGCCTTCGGAAATGGACATCAGACATCACTATTCGGGCTCAACTTGACGAATGATCAGTTTTCATTTCTTTTTTTTTGACACTGTTGCCCAATCTCCAACTCATTGAAACTTACGTGCAAAAATCAACACTAAATAACACATTTTCGGAAGAAAAAAGCTGTAGGTACCTCTGAAACTTTTTTACAAAATGGCCGCTCCAATTTTAATTAAAACGTCATAACTCTGTGAAAAATGACTCGAAAATTTTTAAAAAATCTGGGAGTCATCTATTTCTCTACATAGTGTAGGCAAATTGGCGCTATTTTTAAGAAAAAAAGAAAGATTTTCAGCTATTTAAGCTTTTATCGCCAAAATCTGCGGAGGATGGTCCGCTGACTAATTACTAAAAAGTCCGCTCCCCCTAGACCCCGTGCTGAATTTTTTATGGTGGCTCCATACGCCTCAAAAATGAGTTTTCCCGAATAACTTCCCTGGATTTGGTTTTACGGCAAAAGTAGCTCAAAACTGTTTTGTTTTACACTCGATTTCCAACATTTTTTGTACTATATTTTTTTTTTACGACCAATAGTAGAGGATATAAAGAGTCCGGAAGGAAGGGGTTTCGGAAAATAGGTATGCCATCATTTGAAAACATTTATCGAGCTTTCTTGGTCTCAAAATGTAAAATGTTTTAGAATTTTCTAAATCAAAACTAAAAGTGTTACATCATTTCTTATTTGTGTCCGTAATTAAAATAATATTTTTCGGATCGCGATACCGTTCGATTAAGTACATTTATTTCAATTCATATGTATATGTAGGTATAGGTACTAAAAATATTGGTTTTCTTAAATTAGGCATTTTTTTTTTCAAATTTTGTTGCCGAATGCGGGCATTGTATTAGGCAAGTGTCCGATTTAGGCTTACCATCCATCGGTAATACTTACTTATCTGCAATCTGCATTCGTACTTAAAATTTCCTATTTTGTACGAAGCATTCGAAACCGTTGTCGGATAATTTCGTACAACTGAAAGCTTGAAACAAGGAAGAAGAGGAGGAAGTATGTATCTAGTGTATCTAAGTGGCAGAGGTGTCGATATCGTCAAAGGGGTCCGGGGGCTGCCCCCCTCCCGAAAAATTTCTGGCTCCCGCTTGGCCACCCCAAATTTTATGTTGTATTTATAAATTTACTTTACACTTACATCAGATAGGAATTTTCAAAGCATTAAAACAATATGAAGAAATGTCTTTTTAGGGCATTAAAAATCAAATTTTTTCAAAGCTTCGCTCGGGCATGAACAAAATTACAATTCTATGATCTATCTGAGACGAAAGTGAGGAAGAATGTCCCTTTTTACCCCCTCCCCATTTTTAGCAGATGAATAAAGTCAGTCCCCCTTTTCCACTGCGAAAAAGCAAAAAAGTTGTCCAACACACGGCTCCTTTTGTGCCCCCTCCCCCAATTTTCGATTCTGACGACGCCACCTGCTAAGTATGTAACTGAAATAGGTTTTGAACATTTATGCGAATGCGAAAAGATGGAAAAAAAGCTTTTTCAGAAGTGGTAAGAAAGCAGTGGTGTCGAAAGGTAGGGTACCCGAGGTAAACTGTATCCCCTCTCCTCCCAAATTACATCACATAGGGATTTTCAAAGCATTAAAACATGGAAAAATTGATTTTTTGGGCATCAAAATTTCGCCTTCGTTTCGCTCGGGCACCAACAAATTCAAACCTATATGAACTATTCGAGGTGATAGTGCGAAAATAGCTTCCTTTTACCGCTTTCTTCTAAAACCCTTTAGGAATTCCAAATCTCCATGTCCACTTTGTACACTTCCTCCCCCTTTCTCTCTCCCCCCCCAAACAAAAATTCGACGACACTGTAAGAAAGATTAACATTTTTGACCTATATTATGTACCTAGGTATCCTTATTTTTCCAATAAAATTTATAAAAAAAAAAAACTATGGCACGGCACGCCAAGGAAAGATAAAAAGAGCGAAAAAAGTTACGAATATGGTAGGTACCTACACTACTAGACTGACAGTAAGAGTACACGAATTGTCGCCGATGCGATGTAGTGGATAATAATTTGTGGTGGTGATGGTAAAGTATGGGGGTATTCTCGGCGCCCAACTACCTAATTACTTTTGAAATCCGATAACTAGAAGTGCCCCAAATTTCAAATTAAAAACCCCGCTATTTACCAATAGGGGTGTCGGAGGGTCAAGTGGAACGATTTTTCTTTGAAGTGAAATTGTGAGCTCCTTATTATAGATAGAAAGTTCGTATTAGGCTCATTAGAAAGCCTAATCTTTTGGCTACAAATCCCCCCTCCCTTTTCCATTTCGGTCCAAAAACTTCCGCGCTATGAATTTTTTTCTGACACGGGAGAAATCGTTCCACTTGCCCCGACTGTAGGGTCAAGTGGAATCGTATGTAGGGGCAAGTGGAACTTGGGATTTTCCATAAGGAAAAACAAAAAAACATCGCTTGAATCGTTTTTATTATAGGCCACACAAAAATCGCACACATAGTCTTCGGGGGTGTCCCAACCCGAGCACAAGGCATGGGACCATTTACCACACGATCTGCATCTATACCAAAGCTGTCTGCCTTTTCCAACAGGTTCCGGATCGTCTTAAATATCTCATTGTATCAGGTAAGCGTTCTATTTTAACCTAAGCTTATCGATTTCTAATAAAAATTAAATGCAACCGAGTAATTAATTTTTTTTTCAAAAAAATGGTGGTGCGGGTCAAGTGGAACGATGATTTGTGGGGCAAGTGGAACGCGATTTCGTGATATCAATGTTGAAGTAATGAACTTTGAATTCGTTTCAGGATGGCAAGGAAAAGTATCGTTTCCTTGCCATCCTAAAACGAATTCAAAGTTCATTACTTCAACATTGATATCACGAAATCGCGTTCCACTTGCCTCACAAATCATCGTTCCACTTGACCCGCACCACCGTTTTTTTGAAAAAAAATTAATTACTCGGTTGCATTTAATTTTTATTAGAAATCGATAAGCTTAGGTTAAAATAGAACGCTTACCTGATACAATGAGATATTTAAGACGATCCGGAACCTTTTTTAATATATATTTTTTTGACTCAAAAAATAAGACTGAAAGTTACTGGAGCATAGTGATTTTATTTTTTGACTTCTGAGATAAAACCAAACACGTTCGCAGGGTTATCAACTCACTTTACTGATTCAAATATTAGTTATACACATCCCAATCCCACAATCAAGTCCTACCAATCAATACTTTTCGAGTAATCGTCGTCGTTCCACTTGCCCCAACGTTCCACTTGACCCTCCGACACCCCTACCTACCTATTTATGAAAAATATCCGAAAAACACAGTTTTTGGCCCCTACACCTCACACAACGCCCACAACGGTCAGGAACGAATTTCTAATGCGATATTCGGATAGTAGAGGTCAAACCCGATTTATAGTCTCAGATCCGAGCTTCGCACGTCTTCAAGGGGAGGAGTAGGGGGTGCCACAATATTCTCAATTTTGATGATTTTTAGAGTTTTTCACTGTTTTTCTGAATATTTTGGTCCCTGTACGTCATGTACAGGATTTTGAACCATTGCGAATTGCAGATATGTCAAGTAGACACTTCGCCTCGTAAAGCTTGGTATTTGTGAGTGCGCCCAGATTCGCGTTTGAGGAGGCAGGGGGTTCAAAATTTCATTAAATTTGTAGGTTTTTTGCATAACTCATGCACTGTCTGTGCTGACATATACCTTTTGAAATGAAGACGTGCGAAGCTCGGATGTGAGACTATAGATCGGGTTTGACCTCTACTATCCGAATATCGCATTAGAAATTCGTTCCTGACCGTTGTGGGCGTTGTGTGAGGTGTAGGGGCCAAAAACTGTGTTTTTCGGATATTTTTCATAAATAGGTATTGGTAAATAGCGGGGGTTTTAATTTGAAATTTGGGGCACTTCTAGTTATCGGATTTCAAAAGTAATGGCATATTCTTGTTCAGGAAGGTCGAAATATATGAAATCGACCCCAAGAACGCCGACTTTGCTCAACCTTACCACATAGGGGGCTGGAGCCTCAAAAAACTACCTCTCACGCACCCCCTATGGTAAATTTTCAACGACTCCCCTTCTCTAAAATTTCTATTTGGTCAAGAACATAAAATGTTGTAAATTTTATACAGAATATTTGTTGTTTTTGTTATTATAAAATTTGCCGTAAGTCGTACCGTTTCGGAGTTAAAAGGAGAATATTGATTTTGAGGAGGTGGGGGTTTAACCCCCGCGTCCTCAAGGGGCTCGGACATTTTGAGATGCTGCTTGGAGAAGTGTCCGGTGTCAATTCATTCGAGAAAAAGACTTGGACACGAATTTTTACCCAACTTTGCCATTTTCTTGCCTTTTTTGAAAAGTACGCGCAACTTCACGCGCGTGTATCTCGCAAACGCCGCGACTTCACGCGTCCATAATAGAAGTAAAATGTTCTAAATTTTATGGAGAACATTTTTTGCCATGGTCATTTTGCCCCTAAGTCGTACCGTTTTGGAGTTAGAGGGGAAAATGTTGATTTTGAGGGGGTAGGTCAATGAAAATGGGCGCCATTTTGTTACTGGGGCCAGTTTTTTTTTTTTGAGGACAACCGCTAAAAATGTTTCCTAGGACCTCCCCTTCAAGAAAAAATATGTCCCGGAGGATCGGCGGGGGGGGGGGTGAAGTACCCCTTTATGCTGGCCCCTGGTCTATTCAGGGAGTACCTACTAAGGCACCCGCAGAAATACACGTCGATCCCGCTACCTCTTCTGTAGTCTTCTACCACCCCCGCACCAAAGGTTAGCAGCAGCCGCGTCTCACTCGAATTTTTTTCCTTTTCCTTTCCCATTCCCTCTGCCAATTACTCATACACCTAATCAAGTGCATTTTCAATTCCGGGTCCGCATTTTAATTTCAAAAGTATATAGGGGCTGCACACGCGCCTTCAAAAAAAAACCTTATAGGTAAAATAACGTGAAAAATAAACAAAAAATTCACCTTTTTAGAGCAAAATTTCAGTTTTTTCAGAATTTTTATTCGATTTTCACCAACAGAACGAGAAAATCCTCGTCCCCGTTGTTTCAAAATGTCATTTCAGATCCACGCTCAAGTTTATAGCTTAAAAAATGGTCTGAATTAAGAGGACTCGCAAAAAGCTCTGTACCGAGGCCGCATTTCCTTTCGCCGGGCCTGGTTCTAAACGCGTACGCGCACCAATTGCCCTATGTACGGTACCTACTTGTATGCTATACGTATACCTAGTCGCAGTTATGCGTACCTACTACCGTAGGTACATGTACATAATGTACCACAAGTTTGGAAGACTGAAACGCATTCGGTGTAGTGTGGTGTGGTGTGATGCGGTGCGGCGCGGCGCGGAGCGGCGCGACGTTACGTTACGTTACGAAGAGCGCGAGCGAAAAAAAAAAACGACAGAGTAAAAAAAAAAAAGAAACCCAAAAAACGGTTTAGTAAGCGCTGTTTCTTTTGCACGAATCTCTCTCGTTTCTCGTCGCCCGTCTCCCGTCTCCCGTCTCCCGTCTCCTGGCGCTCTACTGCAAGTCCAAGTCGAAGACGAAGGCGAACGCGAAGAGGGTGGGAAAAAAGGGCCGCAGAAAACTCGTAGCATTTTATTCCATTCCAAGTCCTTATTCAATACTTCCATATCGTACGCCTCGCCCCTCTTCCGTCATCGTCGTCGTCGTCGTCGCCGTCGCCGTCGCCACCGCTACCGCTGCCAACACCGCCGCTGCCGCCGCCGCCACCGCCGCCGCCGTCGCCGTCACCCTCCGGCAGCTTTTCTTTCCATTCGTCGGCTGCCTCTTGGAGTTTTCTTTTTGTCTTGTATGTATCTCCATGTATGTGAGGTAGGATTTTTTTCCGCAGTTTTCCATAGTCGTCGATGGCGAACGGTTTATACGCGTTGCGACTTACCAACGTACTTACCGTACCGTGGTCGCCGCGAATTCCTGTCCGAGCGCGGCGTTTCTGTCGCTCGCGTGGTGCGTTCGTACGTGCGTGCTCGCTCGTGTGTTGGTTCTTGCACGATTTGCCTGTTTGCCTGCCGCCGCGACCGCCGTTTTCCAATACCGATTTCTACCTATCTAGTTTGTCTTGAGCACTCGGTGCACTGGCACTGACGCCGACGCCGACGCCGACGTTACGGTTGTTTATTCGGTTTACGAGATGACGCGACAAAATACGCCAGCCGCAAAAAAAAACCAACGTTACCTACCTTCTTGCGTATACCTGTGTACCTACACCTATACCTATGCATATATACGTATACGTATATACTTACGCAGTAAACGGTAAACGGTAAACGGTAAATCTGTAAGTTAGATATCCGTCTAACCGACCGACTGCGACTGCGCCTGCGCCTGCGACCAAACTAGCCGGTAGTCACCTACCTATGGTTGTTTGAGTACGACGATGACGACGACGACGACGACGACGCTACCAATTCGCTTTGAAGAATACGCATGAGAATTTGCCGGCGGCTACGGCTTTGCAACCATCCGGAATCGTTGACGTGATTACCCGATAAGCAGAAACGCGAAAGCGACAAGCGACAAGCGACAAGCGACAAGCGACAAGAGAAAAGAGCAAAGAAGACGTCTGGCAAAGAAATTCGGTACTTGGGCGAAGGCAACTGAGTATCGAGTAGTTACGTAAAAACGAACACTTCCTCGCGTCGGTACCTCTCCACCTCTCTATCCATCCATTCATTCATTCATTCTAGCTAACAACCGACATCTGCGTATCGGTGATAAATACAAAACAAGCTGTTTGCTGACGCCAGTTCAAGCCACTAGTCTGCGCGTCTGCGTGTCTGCGTACCGGTGTCTGATTGTTTGCCTTGTGAAAAGTGCCGGTTCGCGAAGCCAAGCTAGGGCGATGCGCAGCCGCAGTACGAACAGCGACAGCGATACAAACGCTAATGCACATACGCGTCTGACGTCGGGTTCGAATTCGTGTCCGTGTCCGTGTCCGCGTCCGAGAGCCGCCGGCCACCGGCCCATCGTCCGTCTTTCACAGCGTGTATCGCGTAAAAATACGACGTACGCGTGTACTTGCGGCTGCGCCTGCGCCTGTACGAATGCGTGTCTCGGCTGTCGGTGTAAGCGTGCATTTCGGTACTACGAGCAACGTCAGCTCCAGCTCCAGCTCCAGCTTCAACTTCCACTTCCAACTCCAACTTTGGCTCAAACTTCAGCTCCAGCGCCAACAAAAACAGCATCTACCTAAATTAGGTACGAGTACGAATAGGAAGTAAAAGTTTGTAAATTTGGCCGGTAGGGAATCCGATTGTTTGTTACGGTTTGGTGTTTGGTGTTTGGTGTTCGGTGTTCGGTGTTCGGTGTCGAGTGTCGAGGGTCGAGGGTCGAGGGTCGAGTGTCGTACGGTCAGCAGTCAGTGATCAAAGAGCATCGATCCGGCGATCTGATCAGGTGATCAGGTGATCAGGTGATCAGGTGATTGGTAAACGGTAATCGAGCCGAATTCGTACCTACGTAACGTGTTCACTTAGCCACTTTAAACGACGGAGCGGACGCCGGGCTGCGCCTGCGTGAAATTCGATGACTAGCGGCGTTGAAGCGAGTATCGAAAATAGCGCCGATTCTGTATCGTCGCCCGGTTCACCGAATGATTTTCAGGAGGAAACCCAGCAACAGCAATCGCAGCTGCTTAATCATCATCATAACCATCAGCAGCCGCAAATGAAAGACGACGGTGTCGGCAGTCTCTCTTCCTACAAATACAAAGAATACCATCACAACCATCAGCAGCAGCAGCAGCAGCAGCAGCAGCAGCAGCAGCACAATCAACATCATCATCACCAACAACAACAACAACAACAACAACAACATCATCATCATCATCATCACCCCCCTCATAATAATCATCATCCTCATCACTCGAATCACCCTAACCACTCGCATCACAATCAGCTGCAGCAGCAGCAGCAGCAGCAACAGCAAACGCAACCGCAACCGCAACCGCATCAACATATCGTCGCTGATTACGAAAACGAAAACGACGACCAACCGATCAAGTTATCGCCGAAAGGTATGGTTTTGAGTGGCTCTCCGGCGGAACTCTATTACAAGCAGCTGATCGCCGCCAACGTAGCCGTGTTCGGGAAAGCCGCCAAAATGGGCTTCAATCCAAATCTGTATCCACCCACCGCGGCCGCTGCTGCAGCCGCCGCCGCCGCCACCGCTGCAGCAGCCGCCGTCGTTAAAGAAGACAGACGCGCGGGTGGCGGTGGCGTTGGCGTCGGTGGCGACGGTGACGCGAATTCGCCGTTGGCCGAAGACGAAACCGGCTCCGTTTCTTCTAACGACGATTCTAATCAAATTGAAAACGACAACTCGATGCAGGTAAATTGCCAATTGCCAAGTGCGGTACGCTCCATACTCGATACCGTACATAGTTGATACGTAGGACCCAGGAGGCCAGGACCTAGGACGTAGCGTGCGTCGCGTCGCGTCGCGTCGTACACCGTACATATGTATTTTGCGCGATTCTTTCGTTGCGTGTAAAATTGAAACGTTAGGTACCTATCAGCGCTTTAGTCTCGTCTCGTCTCGTCTCGCAAGGTACGGGGTACGCGTACGGTACCAAGGTAGTAAGGTACCATTACACGTATGCCGACTGACAGTGTTGCGTTTTCCTCTATTTCTCCCTTACCTGCTTACTTGCTTACTTACCGTACTTTCTCATTAGATAGTGTGCGTGGACCTAGGTTTACTAATTTAGGCACTTAGGCACTTGGGTACTTGCGAACTAACAAGTACAATAGTACATACATATAGGTAGGCACTAGGTACATACAACTGCAAATATATTGTAAGTGGAGCAACTTATCCTTAAAGTGTAACGGCACTTTGGGTGCTCGGCACGTTGCGGACGTGTTCGTTTGCCTTCGTAAGTCTTGGCGATGTTATTTTTTTCGTAATTTTAATTTTTCATTTCGGATCACTGAAAAAACAAATAAATAACTTTTATTCAAAATAATAATAACGGGGCCGGGCACCATTCACAAAATTGGCAAAATTTATTCTAAAAAAATTATATTTATCGCGAAATTTGGTAAAATTTATTTCAATGCAATAAGTAAATTTTACCAAATTTCGCGATAAATTTTATTAATTTTTTAGAATAACTTGGGAGGAGACACAAGGGACTCGAGCTCCCCCCCCCCCCCCTCGAAAAGGAGATTTTTTGCGAAAATGTGAAAAAGTGCATTTTTTTGATATTCAAACATTATTTTTCGAAAAAATTATGCTCTCGTTTCGCTCGGGCAATATTTTAATTATATTTTCTACTTAGAATAAATCTGAATCAGTATTCGATGAAATTCTGCCTTTCAGAATCAGTGAAATGATTTTCTTTGGAAATTAATGATTTTTTATTGATTTCTCAATCAATTCCCATTTGTCAGGAAAAATCAATAATTTGTTGACTTGACTGAAAGATCGGTGAAAAATCACTGATTTTCAGTTAAAGTCATTCTACTGATTCAAGCAGGTAAATTTGACCAATTCAGATTTCAGAAGTGTATTGATTGTTTGTTCCAAAAAATTCCGTAATTTTCCAATTTTTCTTTGCTTAAATCTATTTATTCCCCTATTTTTACTCGGATTTTCAGCCCTTCCCTGAAATAATTTCTGGGCGCGCTTATGATTTCATCTCTAAAGTAGGCAAATTTCAGTTTCCAAGTTGGAAAAATCGAGAACGTCACCCCCCCCCCGTCCCCCCGAAAAACACTTCGCTACGCCACTGACCCTACTTATTGGTTACCGAAACCGTACCAATTTATTTTCAAAGTAATGATAACGACTACTGAAAACATGATTTTTTTTTACCAATTTTTTCTCCTTTTCAAAGTAAACCAAAATAAAAAATTAAAATTACGAAAAAAATAACATCACCAAGACTTACGAAGGCAAACGAACACGTCCGAACAAAACCGCCCCAAAATTTTAATTTCGAAAAATATGACATTCTCTGTATACATTTTGAGATGATGAATTCGACTAGCCTATCTTCTTTTTCATTCAGAGTGTTCACCCCCCCCCACCCCTTTTCAACAAAAAATGACCTCGTTACATAGGTAACCCAAAAGTGACATTTCGCGAGAAAGTGAAAATTTTTCAATTTAAAATGTTATATATGATGTCCAGAGTGTGTGGTGAAAACGCAGCGCTCTTACCCCTCGTTCTTTCTGGGGGGGGGGGGCGGTTCAAAAAATTATTTTATTCCATTCGCGTACATAAACTTTACTTTATGATAATGTTTTCAATGGTAAAAGTTAACCATTATTGGAGACTTTTGCAGCGGGAATAAAGGTGATCCAGAGCGGGAATAACATAAAGTAGTAATCATTCTCTGACAAGGGTTTGGTTTGCAATTTTACAATCTGTTTTCTCGCGTTTCTTATAAGTACCTATTCAAGTTTTCACTTGTTTGTTTCCATTTATATTTGAATAATAATCCATAATTTGTACGAATTCAGCCATTCAGATGCGAAGCGAACGATAAAAAATCCAAAAATGTTTTACACCTTTTCGAAATAAAAAAAATAATTGAACCAGTTTTTTGAAAAAAAAAATAATAATACAACGTACAGAATTGGGTCAAAATGGATTTATGTACGAACGTGAATTGAATAAAATAGCGTACAAAACTCGGGAATACCTAATGTGCGTAAAATTATAACCTCAATCTTCGCACTCGGTTATAAAATCGCACATTATTCCCTTGTTGCGTAATATACTAGGTATTTTTGCATCAATTTCGCTCAAATTCACAAGGCAGTTTATTCAGATGAAGTAGTATTTCCTAAAAAAAAAATCAGCTCTCCTGACACATGAGGGGGCATGAGCCATTGCTTCCCAAATTTTAGCAGTTTGGGAAAAATTACAAATTTTGCGAGAAAGTGAAATTTTTTTGCTATAAAATGTTCCATATGATGTCCGTAGTGTGTGGAAAAAACGTACCGCCCATATCTCTCGTGCTTTCTGAGGGAGAGTGCGGCTAAGAGGGTTCGTGGTCCCCTCGGCCCCACTCCCCATAAGAAAGAACGAGGGTAGGGGCAGTGCGTTTTCTCCACACACTGTGGACATCATGTGGAACGATTTATAGCAAAAAATGTTCACTTTCTCGCAAAACTTGTAATTTTTCACCAACTGCTAAAATTTGGGAAACAATGGCTCAGCTCCCTCATGCGAGGGGAAGCTGTACTTACGTTATATATGTATCTCTATCTACTACCTAGTACCTAGTACCTACCTATTGTGAGACTGTGAAATGAAACCAAAATGAGCGGTAGAATACGTAGAAAATGTTATCAGTTTTCTCTGTCTTGCCATCATTTACTCCACCTTCACCGCTTCCCTGCATGTGCCCCCGCACCACCTCCACCACCACCACCACCACCACCCTATTCTTTTACCAAACTGCACAGTTTAGAAAAAGACGCGTCGCGTCACCGGCTGCGGCTGCGGCTGCGGCTATGCGAGAGCGAGTATAGTTTCGTTTTCGCCTGCCCAGTTCGGCATCTGCAAATTTATTAACGCGCTTCATGCGTGGGGGTGCGGCGGTATAGTGCGGAGCAGTCGACAGAAAATACCGTTTCGCGTGGCGTTTACTCGTACTCGTACTCGTAGGTAATAAGGTATAGTACCATATACCATACCTTATTACCTTACCTAAAGCAACTACAGTACTTACGTTAATCGTAAACTACGCGCGCATAGGCGCATAGGCGCATACTGCGCGTAATTACCTACTACCTACTACCTACGTACGTACAAGTATACGGTGGAACTACATACATAAACATAATTATAACAACATGCCATTTCTGATTCCGACGAAGCGAAGATGCGATTCGTGTTCATACATCTCCCTGACCTATCCACCTACCCAAATCAGTTCGATTAGATATCGGATATCGGGTTTAATCATCTACACGTGGGCGTGGGTTGGAAATTTGCGGATGAAAATTTTCAATTTCAAAAAAATTCGCGAAAGTATCGCCAACTGTCTACGAAAATTAAATACACGTTTTTCACAAAAAGCCCGATAAGTAGGCACCTACACCTACGTAAATCAAAACAATAATTCTTTGGGTACCTACGTAGACGTACCTATAAAAAATTTATTTTCCTAGGCACCTACTTGAAATTTTTTGCATTATTCATTACCTATTTATTTATTTTTTGAAATTTCGCAGAAATTAAAAAAAAAAGTCTCAATTTGGAAGCGATTGATCGAACGATTTGATTTTAATTACCTACCTACCTACCAATCAACCAATCAACCAATCAACCAACCAACCTAGGTAAAAATCAATAAATCATTTTCGCGATTTGCAACTTTCAACTGCAGAATCGAGCTGATCGATGAGGGAAGGGGTGCAGAAAAATCTTGTTGTTTTTTTTCGAAAACGACCCTATTTTCAAGTATCTGTCCGTGTCCCTAGCTCCACCTCTCTATACTATAATCAGTAGCTGTAGCTGTAGCTCTAGCTCCAGCTGCATCTACAGTAGGTACTTACCTATTCCTAATTCCTATAGCCGAATCATAATACATACCATTGTGTACTGTACATAAGTACATACACTATGCAGTATGTATTATTGAGCGATATTTACATTTGGTACTCTTTCATAGACCATGTGTACGTTAAACTCAACGTCAGCGCCCATACGTAGATAATAGGTACCTACCTATACGATTTAGATACTCGATGTCGATACGCTTACCTATCTATCGAGCAACTACCTACCTTCCTACCTTTCTAATACCTACTACCTACGTATGTAGCGTAGCAATTGACGATCTAACGAATTGACTGTTAGTTACCTATATGGTACCTACATAATTATGTAGTAAGTATGTAATGTACTACCTCTACTACCTCTACTACCTACATTTACATACATAGGTATAAGTTTAAACGATAAATGCTTGAATTTTGCAGAAATCGGCGGCCGCATTCGTATGGTCCTCGGAACACGCGCCGCACCATGGGCAGAACGCTTCGACTATAAGTGGTGCCGGCAACAAGTGTAACAGCGCTCAAGCAGTTTCAACCAGTAGCAGTAGCAGCAGCGGTGGTGGCGGCGGCGGCGGCAGCGGCGGGGGAGGTGGTGGGGGCGGTGGAGGCGGCAGCGGTGGCGCCGGCAGTGGTCAGCCACAAGGTTTGGTCCATCATTGGATGTCCGTAATGGCAGAACATATGAATAACGCGGCTTCTACTCCCCATCATCACGATCCGGTGCACTACATGTGGAACGGAGTGGACGTAAGTTTCTCCATTTTTCCATTTCTATTCATAATTCATACCCGCGTATTACCCGAGTACGAGTAGGTACCATACGCTATGTACCTACAATACTTATACCTACCTACCTACCTACCGAAAGGCTATATGTACAGTGTACATATAGCCTTTCGGTAGGTATAGGTATAGGTACTTGGTAAGGTTTGGCATTGCTGGTATGCCTACATATACCTACATATACCTAAATGTACCTACATATATTCGTACATACGTGTATAGGTAGTGGTACCTAGACCTACGTACTTACTCATATGTATATTACGTATTTACGTACATTCCTTTGCCTGGGCCTGGATATACGTTTACGTATCTAGCTACCTAGGTACCTACTACCATATCGCACCACCAGTGCAATAACAACACATCTCAAAAAAATGAACTTCTTTATTTTTGATGTAAATTGAAAACTGATCAAAGATGAGCACGTTTCAGGAAAAAATACGAAGGTCAAATTTTTTTGAGATGTGTTGTTATTGCACTAGGGGTGCGATATACGATATACTGTATTAGGTATACTATGTACTATACTTTACCATACCATACCATACCATACCATACCATACCATACCATACAATACAACCATGATACCTACAACTATATTCACCTACTTACTAAGTATACAATATACATAAACGCACCAATACCGACTGTTCAATTTCTTCTTCGATAATCTGCGAGTAATTTTCAATGATTTACCAGTTTCGGCCTCGCTTTGCTCGGTTTTCAATTTTCATCGGCTTGGTTTACTTAATTCCTTCTTCCTCCTCCCCCCCTCCTCCTACCTTCCCCCTCCTCAAAAAAGAAAAAGAAATGGAAACAAAAACTAAAGCAGAAAGCAATAATTCGTCAACTTGGGTGGAGGGGGGAGGGGGAGAGGTGCCCGTGGTGGTGATAGTAAAGCCATCTGAAACATAAGTCAGTCAAAATCGTAGCTACATACCTATAGTTTGAATAAAAATTATTTTTTCCAAAATAACGGATGCTTCTCTCGCGAAAAATTTCCTCGGCTGCAATGGCTGTGGGTATATACTTATTGGTATTACATAGGTAGGTAGAGGTATCCAACTCACGCAGTGTGTCCCACTGGTCACTTTTTTACAATTCGGTAACTTTTTTCACGTTTGATCACATTTTGTCACTATTTCCACCAATAATCAACTAAAACCATATTTTTCCAATTTTTGTCACTGCGATTAAAGAAACAAGTAACCGATTACGGTACCCTTGGAATCCGACCAGGGGCAGATTCGAGGCAGCCGGACATGAATCCGATGTCAGATTCTCGATTAGACCGGAACGCTACGATTTTATGATATTCGCGAAAGGAAATTGAAAGAATGACCGATGGAAGATCGCAATAACAATGCGACAAACGGACGGATTCGTGTCCTCAACGACCTCGAATCTGCACAATGCACATAGGTAGGTATTAATACCTGCGGACATTTTAAATGTTGACCCCAAAAAATTAGCAGAAAGGAGAAATTTCTTATATGTATACATAAGCTCTGTAAGGTATGCACTTCAATATTCCCGAACTTCTCTAAACTTGGTGAATATTTTGACGTCGTTTTGGAGAGTGAGAGGGTTCAGATTTTGGTTTTTTGGCTATACCTAACTTTTTAAAATTACGCTCTTAAGAAAAAAAAAATGTAGCGCATTAAAAAACAAACAATTTTGTTATTTATAATTTGTCCCTAGCACGTCGTGAGAGGGGAGAAGCTAGGGGCTTCGGAAAAAAATTGATTTTGAAAATTTCCCATCAACAGAATAAAATAATCATCAAAAATCAAGTTAGTTTGCATAGTACATCCCATTACTATGTTGAATAAGAAAAATGTATAATCGCCCCCTTCATTACAGACGGGGATGAACCCTCCGTACAAAAGTCGTATTTTCTCCCAAGCGCAGTTCAGTTACAGTGAAAATTTTGAAAAATTGGTTCGAACAAATCGCACACCCAGTGCATGAGTGCAATAACACCACATCTCAAAAAAAAATTGACCCTCATATTTTTTTCTGAAACGTGCTTATCTTTGATTAGTTTTCAATTTAAACCAAAAATAAGAAAGTTGATTTATTTTGAAATGTGGTGTTATTGCACTGGAGCTGGAGGTGCAAAATGTAGAGCGTTAAAAGACGAACATTTTAATTTTTTTACTTTTTTCTTACGCGGTCTGGGAACGAGCTATTATAAAAAGAAAAAAAAAGCGGTGCGGCGTTCGAAAATTGTTCATCAACACGATAAACCTCCCTTCTGGAGCCCAAATTGGGCTCAGGGGTCAAATTATTATAAAAATCAAGTTCATTGCCCACGAAAACCCCAGAACTCCAGAATTTCACTTGTTGGGCTATTGTTTCACTAGATTTTGAGGTAAAGAAGAATTTTCGTACGCCTTTTTTTTTTCTTTTCACAATAGCTCGTCCCCATGAGTAAAAAAAGAAAACCTAATGTTCGTTTTTTAACGCACCAATTTTTCGAATTTTTCATTATAGCTGAGCTATGCTGTGGGGAAATGCGACTCATCTACGGAGGGTCCAACCCCCCCCCCCACTTTGAGATGAGGGTTCGATTTTAGGTACATATTTCTTATTCTACATACCTAGTAATAGGATGTACTACCCGATGAAAAATCTTTTAGATCTATTCATATCTGATGATATCTAATTTTATCTCATCATATCTCAAAATTGGTAGGAAAGTAGATAAATTTTGTCGGATATAATCAAATATGATTAGATATGATTGTATTTGAACAGATATATTCATATGTAATTATATGTGAATGAAGATATTTCCCTGGAATAGAGATTGACGGTGCTTAAATTGGAATGGATGTAACCAGATCTAATTAAAATTTTATGTATTCATATGTGAACCGTGTTATGCCAAAAGCAATCAAGCGACAAATTTTGAAGTGCTGAAATTTCAACAAATTTCTCACTGGTAACATAGAATATGCTTCCAAAATACATGTACATCATTTTTTCATACTTATTATCCCTTTTCCAACTTTTTTAGGATTTATCATACTTTCCAGTTTGTTTTTTGATGAAATTTTTCATTTTGATGTCGCTTGGTTGCTTTTGGCATAATGCAGATTGTAAAATAATACGAAAAGAAGAGCTGATATCACCAGCTTTAATCAGATGTGATCAGATATGATTAGATAAGTAAATGTTATGTATTCATGTGTATGTGGATGTGGATCGTAAACTGTATAAAAAAGAAAGACTGATGCCATCAGATTAAAAGAAATATGATTCGTCATCGAGCGATTTTAATGTGCCATGACATAAAAATTGCAAACGCATCAAAATGTTGGGGGACATGGTAGGGGTGGTGGTAACACTCGGGAAAATGGAAAATTTCAATTTTGTAATATTTCCAAGCGATATATCGAAATCTCTATTTTTGAAGGCGTATTCACATATAATTACATATGAATATATCTGTTCAAATACAATCATATCTAATCATATCTGATTATATCCGACAAAATTTATCTAATAGTGCGGCGCCGAAAATGGACCGCGAATTCGAAATCAGCGACCTCGAATTAGTCGAAAACGACACATGTCTCGATTTTTTTGAAAATCGTCGAAAATCGAAAAAATCAATGAACTAACCCCTTCTCATTTTTTCGGGTCAAAATATTTTTCACTCCCGATGGACGTGCGGGGTGTCTAGAATGGGGTATTTGGGCACGGCGAATTCAACGGTGGCATTGGTTTTCTCCGGTCGGCCACCGTTTCCGAGGAAATGGCCATTTTTGAGGCCTTTTCCGGGTCAATTTCCGAAGGTTCAGAAAAACTCGCGAAAGGGGTGTTTTTCGACTAATTTTGGGTCGCTGATTCCGAATTTCGGGTTCATTTTGCGCGATACCCCATTCTAGGCACCTCGCACGTCCTTTGGGAGCGGAAAGTTTTTTGGCTCAAAAAAACGGTAAGGGGTTAGTTCATGGTTTTTTTCGATTTTGGAAAATTTTTCAAAAATTCGGTGTAAGGCTAATTCGAGGTCGCTGAGTCCGAATCCGAGGTCCATTTCGGTTGGCGGACCTTCGTTCCAGAGTTATGGCCAATTTTCACCTCAAAACGCGATTTTTGAGGCAAACGAGCGCCTATCGCGCCAAACAAACGCCAGATTCGTAATCAGCTACCCCGAATTAGTCGAAAAACACACTTTTCGCGAGTTTTTGAGACACTTTTTATTTTGGCCAAAATTGGCCTCGAAAACGGTCGTTATCTCGAAAACGGCGACCGATCGGGAAAACCCGATGGCGCCATTGAATTCGCTGTGTCCGAATACCTCATTCTAGACACCTGGCACGTCCTTTGGGAGCGAAAAGTTTTTTGGCTCAAAAAAACGGTAATGGGTTATAGGCATCATTTTTTCAATTTTTGATTTTGGCACTTTTTTGAAAAAAATTCGCCAAAAATCGAAAATAAAATTTGGGGCCGGGGCTTTGGGATATTCAACTAGTCTCATTGCACGATATTTTAAGCCATAGTGGACATCCAGCTCAATTACAGGTCGAGTAATTCCAAAAACAAAAAAGGGGATCGGCCCCTTTTTGTACCGCAAGGGACGGTACGTTTTAAAATTTATTCTCGTAGATAGACAAAGATCACGCACGATAAGTGATTGTTGATTTGTTTTTGAAAAAAATCAATTTTGGTATTCAAGTACCTATATTTCTCTAGATAGCAGATTCTTGACAAGGGTTGAAGAAAATTGGGGAAAATGATCCATTTCTCAGCTTGAAAAATGAACCCTGGAAAATCCCTTACTTGAATGAATTGAAAAATTCTGAAAAACTGTAGCTCACTTACCCTACGAGAATAATTGAGGGGCTTGGTTCCAAAACTCACTTTTGCCAAAAAAATCGATTTCGTTTTTTTTGCGGATTCTGATTCAGTTTTTCATGCTCTCCAACCCTACGATCTCCGTTTTCACGTTAGTGTCTCGATTCCGCGAGAATCCGCGAACGAAAAGCGACTTCAGTTCCAAAACTCACTTTTGCCATTGGCAAAAGTGAGTTTTGATGCCAACGAAGAGGAAAAGCCATTTTAGAAGCGCGTATTCTGTTGAGTTTGCGTTTAGATTCAAAGATTTAGTGATGGTTCTGTAGAAAGGGACCTAGGGGATTTTTTTTTAATTTTTATTTTTGCGGTTTTGGTACTGGACTGTGTTGTAGCACAAAAAAATCCCCCTAGGTCCCTTTCTACAGAACCCATCACTATCCATCTAGGGTCAAACGTTGTTTTTAGGTCATGAAAATCAATTTTCAACGTCGTAATGTAATGAAAATTTGCAAAAATCATGAGTTGGAATCAAAACTCACTTTTGCCATAGGTAATTGTAACTTTAAAGCACAATGGCGGACTACTTTTGGTTTTTTTTTACATAAGCCTCTTCATATACACCAACTTCATCAATCTAGACCATAATTGGCATCGAAACATAAAACGCGCACTGCGTAATCGTTTTTCGTGGTTTTCTCAAAATGTACCTTGATGGCAAAAGTGAGTTTTGGAACCAAGCCCCTCAATTTACAACATCGAATTCGAAATTCTTGCTGCCTGATTCTTAATTCTAGAAAAATGTTGGAGAGTAGGATCTCCATTTTATTGTAGA
This sequence comes from Pseudococcus viburni, assembly GCA_033439095.1. Lineage (NCBI taxonomy): Eukaryota > Metazoa > Arthropoda > Insecta > Hemiptera > Pseudococcidae > Pseudococcus > Pseudococcus viburni. Next base: position 83,544 of record JAVBJF010000329.1, on the reverse strand, counting down.
GCAATATTGGTGCAACTTGATGCAATTATGCACATCTAGTCACATACCAATTACTCATGTATATTGTAAAATTAATTTTGAAAAAAAAATTTAAAAAAAGAAGTCGAAAGTTCGAAAAAATAAAAAAATAATAAAAAAAAGATCAAATATAAAAATATTGGGGGAAAAAGGAGCCCTCTCTATCAAAAGAAAGGGATCCTGAAAAAACCCCATTAAAAAAATAAAACCACCACCAAAGCAACCAATAAAACATGCAAACAAGCAAACTTATACTTAACACAAATACAAACAAACAATGTAAACACAATATTACTACCTAAGCCGGCTAAACATACCTAAATACATCATAAAATTACCTAATATTACCTACATACTTACAATATTATAAATACCTACCCATATTTCCCCAAAACCCTTCATTACCTTCCAACCTTCTTACCTTCCAACCGTCCTTCCCTTCCATTCCTTCAGCCCGTCCAACCTTCACCCTTGACCCCTCCAAAAACACACACCACCTAACCCCAGGAGAGACAAAAGGGGTGGACGTACCACATGTGCTCAGTAACTCGTGCTGACAACGTCTGCAACAACCACCTACTCGAAGCACTAACCGCGGATGGCGACTTACAGAACCCGCGCATCCAGCATAATAATACTGCGACTTGCGAGGCACGCGCCTCGGGCATAATGCCCCCGACTTTCTGGCCCCGAGCGATCAACGGATACTCGCGGAAGTTGTCGCTTCAGTCGCCAGCACGCGAGACGTCTGCAGGGGTAGCGTCCTCCTTGGCCCTACCGGATAGGCGTGCGCTGGGCTAAGGCCATCACACCTTACATGCCCCTCCCGAGCCGAATTACCGACTTATGACTAGGCATAAGACAACGCAGGGCACCGCAAGAGGCACTCGAGAGTACCCCAAGACAGTGACGGAGCGTCCAGTGATCAGGACGATCTCCCTCGCTGCGCCTACCTTTCGAGACCAAGGTTTCCGTAAACGGTTCAACTCGAAATGAGCTCCGCACTTCCCCATATCATTTTCAATTTACCCCCACCATTCGAAAATTTATTTCCCCCACTCTGTGAAATTTTAGGAAAACAAGTTTCGGAAATAATCAAGACAAAAGGAGACGTGACTCTTATGTTTCGGCTCCTTTGTTGAGATTTAGTGCCCCGACCAGCTGGTATACTTGATGACAAACAAAATTCAACCTTTTGTTGTTTTCGAAATACGTGACTGGTCGGCCTCATTGTGTTTCAGGGTCCTTTGTTAGATTTATTGCCCCGACAATGATAATAAAATTTGAAAAAAAAAAATTGAAGAAGACGGGCCTGTTTTGTATGTCTGGTCTTTTGTTAGGTTTATTGCCCTGTCTAGCGTTATAAAAAATATTTGGAAGAATGATTTATAACCCCTATTGTGTTACTTTTCCTTTGTTGGGTTTATGACTCCGACAACCTGATAATAGAATTTGAAAAAATTCCACTGAAAAGAACTCGGACCTCCTATTATGTTTTCAAAATGCCAAATAAAAGGAGACGTGACTCTTTTGTATAACAATTTTCTTTGATCAATTTTACTGTATTATTATGAAAAATTTTTCCATGAATGATTTACGACCTCTAGGTATTGTATTTCTTCTCCTTTATCTGCTTCATCCTCCCGCTCGCCAGATAATAAAATTTGAAAAATATAAATTGAACATGCTCAGATCATCTGTTGTTTTGTGGCTCTTTTGTCTATTTTATTTCCCCCCAAAACGTATTTTATTCACGCGTGTTTTATTGCTCGGACGTGACGAATATTTTGATCTGAATTTTAAATTTTAGTGGGATGTGTCCAGACACCCAATTGATTGCCGCTACCTTTGTAGGTACTTTTTATCGCCTTCAGTACTTGACCTTTTTCTTCTTGTATTGCCGCGACATGCGAAATTTTTTGTTATTCAAGCTGAACGTCGTCAGACTCTCTGATGTGTTGTTTCTTTTGCCTATTTTATTGCCTCGCCTGCGTGATAAATCTATTCTTGTAAATTATTTTGGATTTAATTGCTCCGACGAGCGAAAAAATTTTATTTGAATTTTAAAATCCAGACTGATTTATGGCTTTGAAAGTTTGCTGAATTTGATTTGAGTTCGAACTCAAACCATTTAGGGGTTCCAAAATCAGTGATAAAATTGAATACATATAGTACGGACAATTTAGCTTAAAAAAAGCCAAAAGCCAAAAATAATTTCCGGAAACTGGAAAGTTCGTATATAAGCTTTGTGGATGGTGTATTTCAACATACCCGACTTTCCCTAAAATCGGTGAATATTTTGACCACCTTTTGGGGTGAGGGGGTTCAAATTTTGGTTTTTCGACTATAACTTTCAAAATTACGTATTTACGAAAAAATAGTTGGAACAAAAATTGTAGAGAATAAAAAAAACAAACAATTTTGTTGTTTACAATTTTTTCCTACGACGTCATGGGAGGGAGCTAGGGGCTTCAGAAAAAAATCAATTTTGAAAATTTTCCATTATCAAAAAAATTACCAAAAATAGGGTTAATCGACTTTTAGGAGCGGCTCTTTTGCATAGTACATCCTATTACTAAGTGGAATAAGAAAAATGAAAAACCGACCCCTCATTTCAAAGTAGGAGGGTGGACCCCCTGTAGAAAAAGTTGCATTTTCCCCCTGGAATATATCAGCTACAGTTAAAAATTCAAAAAATTGGTTCAAACAAACGTTGTAGAGCGTTAAAAGACGCACATTTTCCTTTTTTTACATTTTTTCTACGTGGTCTTGGGGCCGAGCTAATGCAAAAAGAAAAAAGATCGACGCAGCGTTCCAAAATTCCTCACAAAATTTTAAACCCCCCCTTTTGGGGTCCAATTTGGGTCCGGTGGTTAGATGATTTTAAAAATCAACTTTATAGTTCATGGTTTTTTTCGATTTTGGAAAATTTTTCAAAAATTCGGTGTAAGGCTAATTCGAGGTCGCTGAGTCCGAATCCGAGGTCCATTTCGGTTGGCGGACCTTCGTTCCACAGTTATGGCCAAATTTCACCTCAAAACGCGATTTTTGAGGCAAACGAGCACCTATCGCGCCTAACCGACGCCAGATTCGTAATCAGCGACCCCGAATTAGTCGAAAAACACACTTTTTGCGAGTTTTTGAGACACTTTTTATTATGGCCAAAATTGGCCTCGAAGACGACCGTTATCTCGGAAAATCGCATTTCTGCGGTGAAAATTCGCCATTACTCGAGTAGGAAAGTGCGGCGCCGAAAATGGACCGCGAATTCGAAATCAGCGACCTCGAATTAGTCGAAAACGACACTGGTCTCGATTTTTTTGAAAATCATCGAAAATCGAAAAAATCAATGAACTAACCCCTTCTCATTTTTTCGGGTCAAAATATTTTTCACTCCCGATGGACGTGCGGGGTGTCTAGAATGGGGTATTTGGGCACGGCGAATTCAACGGTGGCATTGGTTTTCTCCGGTCGGCCACCGTTTCCGAGGAAATGGCCATTTTAGAGGCCTTTTCCGGGTCAATTTCCGAAGGTTCAGAAACACTCGAGAAAGGGGTATTTTTCGACTAATTTTGGGTCGCTGATTCCGAATTTCGGGTTCATTTCGCGCGATCGTCGCATCCATGCCCAGAAATCGCATTTCTGCGGTTTGGAAATATTTTTCTACTAAGAATGAAGGGTTGTGTAGGGATTTTTGATGAGCAGCTCATCGTTGAAAATTTTTGGGGGGCCTTACTGAATTGCCAAGAATAAAACTTTAATTAAAAAATATACGAGGATAACTTAACAAAAATTCATTTAAAAAGACCCCCCCCCCCTCCTAAAATAAGACCGGACCCCCAGAATAAGTTTTTCAAAAAAATTCGCCCTCGCTTCGCTCGGACCAACTTATAACATCAATACACCTATAATTATTTAGTTACGCTGCAGGGCTTCCCCTAAACATTTTTTTCTCAATTTTTGAATTCAGCCCACAAAGTATACCAGCTCACGCCATCCCACCTCCCCATAAAGTAGAAAATATCTTGTTAAATGCTCAATGAAGAATACATAGCAATTTTTTGCAGTTTCAATATGATTTTTTATAAAATGTTCGTCCTCGCTTCGCTCGGACAATATACATTCATTCATTTTTTTTAAAAACTGATACCCATTTTTGCACCCCCACCCCTTTCTTTATAAACATACTCAAGCTTGAAAAGATGAGGATATTGGTGAAAGTAGGTATTAGGGGGTCGTGCTTGGAGAATTGGGGGGAGGGCACTCATCGTTGACTCAGGGGGATCACCGCACCCCTGGTGAAGAGACTTCGAAAATTTATATTTATCAATTTCTCCGAGCAATATATTGAAATCTACATTTTCAAGGGTGAAAAATATGAATTTGGCAGTATTTTTCTCGTAGGGATGAAGGCTTGGCGTGAAAAGTGAGAGAGAAGAGTTGGAAAATTTTAATTTTGCAATTTATCGAGTGATATATTCAAAACATAGATTCCGTTAGATTACCTACTCAAAAATATTGTAAATTGAAAATGTTCAAGACTCGTCTTTTTTCCCACCTCAATCCTTCAACCCCAAGCCAGAAAAATATACCCGAATTTCGAACACAATCGGGCTTAAACATTGATTTTCGACGAGTTTTGGCACTTTTGACATGTAATGTCCGAACGAAGCGATCTAAGTACATACGTATATGTAGGTAGAGGTAGAGGTAGAGGTAGAGGTACCTTACCTATACTGCAACTGGAGAGGTACTAACGTAGGTAGGTGGTAGGTATAGGTAAAAGTACCTGGTATGGTACTTGCGTAACCTACCTACTCGTGCAGACACGTAGGTACCTACCTAAACATACGTCTACGTGCGCATGGGTATAGAAACCACCGTTTGGTGTGAAAAATTGGTTTTCGAGTTGACGTTGATTTTGGGCTTTTCAGAAGGAGTAGAATCAAAAGGGAACTTCAACTCAGACACCTAAGGATGGTTTCCACGTATGTAAGTACATACATCCAGGCTCACACAGTACCATATATCGTCCAAGACTCTGTGCAAATCCGTTATATAACGAACGATTTGCAAAGTTTCATTGTTTTTAATGTTTTCGTTTTAATGTAATGTAGGTACCTATACCTACGCGAAAATGCGCGAAACAAAAAAGTACGTAACGAAAACAAAACAAAACAAAACAAAACAAAACGAAAAGAAACAAAAAAAAAAAACGTTGAACCGATGCAAAGATTACTTACCTACCTACCGTCGTATAAATATCTCGTTTTTCTTTATCATTTTTTGTTTTTGTTCTTGTTGATTTTTTTCCCATTTCTAAATCGGTTAACAGAGCAATGAGAACGACCGGAGAAGCGCGGTGCGGCGCGGCGCGGTGCGACTGCGGCTGGAGCTGCGGCTACGGCGCAACGCATTTGAATACTAATATTAGCCCTCGTCGCGTATAAGCCAAGTTAATCTCATCCTTTACGTAAAACGAACAGCGTAAGACAAAAAACTAGCGGTACCCCTAGCCCAGTATGTGAAAAAAAAAAAAAAAAAACTCTCATGCACCCATCCACAGCTGGATAGCAGCTATTAAGAAAAAAACACACATCACGTAAAAAAAATCCTTCTATTACGCCGGATAAAAGCGTCATTTGCATAGCTAACCCCTCTCGAGAAAGAAAGATAAAAAAAAAAGGGCTCATCGTAGAGGTTCTCATGTAGCATGTGTAGTGTACTCGGTGTACCTAACCTACTACGCGTATCATACCCGTAGCCGTACCGGCGCGGCGCGGCGGCGTACCCCTGCCATGCTTCTACCTTTACGTGTACTTAGACTTACCTAGTGCACGTAGACGTACCGCATAGGTGCGAGTACTTGAGTGGTGGTGTGGTGCGTAGGTTAAATAGCCTACAGCCTAGGTAAAGATATACGTATACGTATACGTAAAAGTATACACTGTTATGGTATGTATGTAATATGTATGTACTATGTAGATGTACCTAACCTACGTAGACGATAGACGTACCTGTACCTGTACCTGTAAGATGCGTCGACTTCACCAAAAACACTTTCCCAATGCGTAGACGTAGATATGTAGGTACATACATAATACGATATTAGGTCGCCTTACGCCGTACACCGTACACCGTACACACGAAACGAAACAATACAATAGCCTACGATACAATACAATACAATACAATGCAATACAATGCAATGCCATACAAAAAAAATCGACTAAACAAAGCATCCCTTAGATTTGCATACCTGCTTTGGGATGTAAAAAACCGCACCTGAGTCCTTCTTTTCTAACACATTTGCCGTGTGTAAACGAAAAGAAAAGAAAAAAAAGGAAAGAAAAGAAAAAATAAATAAATAAATAAATAAATAAATAAATAAAAGGACGGAGAGAGAAAACAAAATCATTATTCTAGACCAAACAACGGGGTAATGAGGCATCTTCATTGAAACTGAAAAAAAAAAGGGTGAAAGGGTGAAGAAGGAACTGAAGGTACGAGTAGGTAAAGGTCTCTCCTAGAAGAATGGAAGGATTTCATATTCAAATTTTATTTGATAAAGTACGTGACTGGACTCGATTTCATTTAAACAACGTTGCGTTGCGTTGCGTTGTACCTACTCGCTACTCACTACTCGGTGCACACTGCACTGCACTGCACTGCACTGCACTGCACTGCACTGCACCGTGCACTGTACCTAGCTACCTACAATATACCTAGGTGTAGGTACTACCACCTACTACTTGTAGGTATCTAAATCTACATACCTCTACCATATGATATGGTTGATGGCATAGATTAAGGTACCTACCTACTACCTACGACCTATCTATACGTACGATGTCTTCAAATTCGAAACGAACTTCTATTGATTGGGAGAAAAAATTGGTCCAATCACTTTACGAAAAAATAATGGATTCGAGTTCATCATATCAGAATATCGCAATTGGTAACTGGCTGCACTGACGTACAAAATTTTCAAAGAAAAATTTTAAATTTTTTATTTCTGATGATTGAAACCAAAATTATTGTGTATTTTTCAAACGATAAAAAAATTAATTCGAGGTCAACGTTTACTCCATAGTGTAGTATGTCACGATTTGTAACTGGCTGCACTGACGTACAAAATTTTCGAAATTTTTTTTCGAAATATACTTTTAGTGATTGAAAAAAAAAAAAATACATAATATTTTCCCGCAAAAAAATAATCAAATCAAAGTCGATTTAAATTCAGTATTCTGAAATTTTATGATTTGCTGTTGGCTGCACTGGTGTACATAATTTTCTATTTTTTTCCTCAAAATTCACTTTCAGTGATTGAAAAAAAATTTTGTTCACTTGAAAAAAATCATTCCAGCTACCTAAGTGATAATTTCATATTATTGAAATATTGCAATCTGAAACTTTTCAACCCCCTGGTAGCAGTCAGAGTTTTGATCGAAGAAGGATGGCGATGGTTTAGGGAGATGTAGAAACTCAAATCGCATCTTTTAAGTCTTACGAAGGCTTCTCACACAATTTTGATTTGCTAAAAAACGCAAAAAACAGTGTTTTTTTTTCAAAAGGAGGTGCAATTTGAGCACCTCCTGCTCCCCTCCCCTTGCCCCTCGGGGGCTCAAAATTTGTTTGTGAAGTCTCCCACTCAAAGTAAACCACCTCACCAAATTCGGTCGAGGAATATTTTCACAAAAAATCGATATACGTATCGAAATCTTGGTTTTCGAAGACGCTGATTTCAAATACGTTATCGATTTTGCGATTCAAGCCAAGGGGTGAGCTGGGGTGAGCCTATTTAGGGGAGGGGGTACATTTTGGCAAAAAAATCGTCATGCGTATCGATATCTAGGTTTTCGAAGGCACTGATTTCAAATACGTTATCGATTTCGCGATTAAAGGCAATGGACAAGCAGGGTGAATCTATGTAGGGGGAGGGTAACTAACAATTTTATAAAGATTTTTACTAACATAGTACGTTTCGATACGTTGGTTGATTTTTTAGTCAAAATTTTACCTCTCTCCCTAAATAGGCACACCCTGCTTGTCCATTGGCTTAAATCGCAAAATCGATAACGTATTTGAAATCAGTGCCTTCGAAAACCTAGATATCGATACGCATGACGATTTTTTTGCCAAAATGTACCCCCTCCCCTAAATAGGCTCACCCCATCTCACCCCTTGGTTTGAATTGCAAAATCGATAACGTATTTGAAATCAGCGCCTTCGAAAACCTAGAAATCGATACGCATGACGGATTTTTTGCCAAAATGTTCCCCCTCCCCTAAATAGGCTCACCCCAGCTCACCCCTCCAGGGGGGGGGTATTCGGAGTGCCTCTGGGTCTTAATTTATTGTGTTGGACCTGTACTACTCAGACAGCGTATTAAGAACTTCGACCGATAAATATTATTTCGTACAGAATTGAATAATCGTGATTTTTACCCAAAAACGTGCAAATTTGACCCTATTGCAGCACCTTTAGACCGGTCTGTTCACTCAAAGTAGGGGTATGGGAAGTTGTAAAAGATCGATATATATGGTAATCTACCCGTAGAGTTCGAAAATCGTAATAAAAATTCGGTTGGAGGGTCGTCAAGGGGTGCAAAGTTGAAAAAATGTCATTTTTAGGTAGTTTTGAGGGAAAATGCGAAAACACGAGTTGAGAAATCTCAAATTTGAGGCACTTCTCTCCCTCGGATTTTGAAAGTAATGACATTTTTGAACTCAGCGGGATTCAATCATATGGAAATAACACCAAAATTGGACCGATAGCCCAATTTCAAAAAGTGGGGGGCTGAACCCTTCTTTAAACCTCCCCCAGCCCTTCCTATGGGGTTTGGCGATTGCCTCCCGGTCTCAAAAAATTTCTTAGGATGTCCTTGTACACCATACCAAATTTCACAACTCTATCATTATTTGCCGTTTGGGGCCTGACGATTTGACGATTTGACGATCTTTCCCTGGGTAGGTATCCAACCACAAAGGCCGCAGTTCCTATCGAACGAGAAAAGTATACCGCACCGCACCGTACCGCACCGTACCGCACCGCACCGCACCGCCCGCGCTACCCTCTCCGACCATTCGTTTGAGATGTTTTCATTTTTATTAGCCGCTGCCTCCGCCCTTGTTCGACGCTGAAAAGGCTAATTTCACTTCTCACTCATTTTGCGGGCACATTTTTTCATTTCCGCAGTTCCGTTATGATTTTTTGAAACCGATTCAGCAGTTTCGAACCAATTGTCAATAATATCCGAAAAAGTGTAGATTTGGAAAAAAGTTTGAAACAGAAATTGTAGAGAACAATTAAAAAACCATCATTTTTCGTTCCATAACTTTTCACACTTTTTTTTTTGATATCTCCACTTTTTTGAAACCGGTGCAAGATGACCCCAATTTTTCCAAATTTCTTAGGTGGTTTTTTCTCCCAAGTCGATAACCAGAGTTATCAAAAACAGAATACCTACGTACTTATATAAAAAGAAGTTGAAAAAAAGGTCGCAGCGAATTAAAAACTGAACATTTTTATACCTATTCAAATTCTTTGTAAATACGAAAACTTCTTTCCATTGCAAGATGGAAAAAAGTTATGAAACAAAAACTGATTGTTTTTTAATTCTCTGCAACTTTTGTTTCAAATTTTTTTCCATATCTTCATTTTTTCGGATATTATTGACAACTGGCTGGAAATTGCTGCGTCGTGTTAGACTATAGACATAGACTTTATTTCAATAAAAAACCCGAACCTCAATTTTTTGACCCAACCCGGTTTCTCAGTTTGTGTACACCCTATAGGTAGGTAGGACTGAAAGTTTGATTACCTATCGATCTTCAATGTTCTCGTCGCGTCGCCATCGCCATCGCTATGAACACATTGCCGTTTGAACCGTTTTGGGATTTCTTTTCAGTGTTGAGATAAGTACCTACATTATTGAGAAGTGTTTCAAGTGGGCTAGACTTTTGTGTCATACCGTAGGTACATAACTGAAAAATTTGAAAACACTACGAGTGAATTTTGATTTTTAGAAATGAACTTTGGACACGAAGAACTATCATAGGAGTGATCAGAGGGCCTTTAAATTTGGTGAAAAGGACAAAATGTAAGTCCTCCTCCCCCCCCGCCAGAACACTATTTAATACCTATGGGGTTTCGGGTCCAAAGTCCATCTCTAAACATTTAAATCAAGTCGTAAGTATTTTCAAATTTTTCAGGAATAAGTATTTGGTAAGTTTGCGTTATTTTTATCTTCTTCTTGTTTTTTTTTTTTTGTTTTTTTTTTTCGTTTGTAGCGTGTTACTTTGATCAGAAAAAGGAGAGCCTAGCGTATGATCTCTCGATCTCTGCTTGATGAAGGGGTTAGAATTTTGGGATCTCATTTTGAGAAAAAAATTAACTTCTGCGAGAAGTGAGACTTGTAAATTTTTGGGGAAATTTTTTTCGCTGCGTTATAAGGAAGAACGGAACCTACGTATACGTAATCAAGTACCATACGTTAGGTTAGGTGGTAAGGTACAGGTAGACGTAGAATCGTAGGTAGAGGAACATTACAAAATGTACTCGACTGGTACTGGTGTACGGATACCTAGACCTACTTAGTTATTGTCATCCGCCGAAGGGTTCCAGTTAATTGTTCTAAATATGATTTGCATACGGTTGCTTTGTAAGGGTGAAAAGATGATTCGTGTTTTCGCATATTAAATACCGAGCTTCTTTTATTAACCAGTCGCGAATCGTTTGCCTGCGCTTGTATCGCGCGTATACCTATCGAACGTGATTTTTTTTTCTATTTCATTTTACTTATGTATTTTCTTTTGTTTTCTGTTGCTTTGTTTTGTTCATCTCCTCCGGGTACAGTTTCGTCCGTTAGACCCGAGAGTTTTTTTTCACACATTTTTTTAAACATCAAGTAAGTACCTTACCTACCTTGTTTTCGCCCCTCGTTTTTTTTTGTTTTTTAATTTTCACGCGCATTCGCGCTCACACATACGCGTAGCTAGGTACGAATCGCCGAAACGCATGTAGGTCTCAGAGATATGCATGTATATGTAGGTACTAAGTACATACCTAAGTACATATTTATATTTAGGTACTACCTAGTACCTACTTCATCCGCTATATACTCGCATCGTGGTATCGCGTCTTAGGTATTATTAGGTATCGTTAATTTTCGTATCCCGCTTCTTCAGCGCTTTTAAACCATCAAAGATGATCGCGATCGTATTCGTAGTTTCGTACATACAAATACATAGGTACTTACAACGATAAAAGTAGATACCTATTGTAGCATGCTACCATTGCTACCCATGTAGTACGAGTATGTACCTAGGTAGCTAGGTAGCTAGGTTAGCTAAGTTATGTTGCTTTTTTTGGAACGACATCGATTTCCGACTTTCGGATAGAAAAAGTTGAGAGCGAGGGTAGGGATAGGTATCGTGTTTTTTTGTCCGATCACTAATTTTTGATTGGGAGGATTCGTGTAAGTAGATATACTTCGGTAATGTGCAGGTATGTGGACGGTATTAGCCGTAGGTATCATCTAATACGTACCTACTTTATTACCTATTTACCGAGTTAGCATGCGGTATCTACCGGTGTAAGCTGAAAAAAATGAAAAGTTATTCTTTTAAGCAACAACCTTAGTCGAAAAATGAAATTTTCAGGAGAGTGAAATGAAAAAATGAATTAGGTACTTACTTACTCTTATCATAGAGTACTCTATGCTCTTATTATTTATATGTACGAACCGCAAGAACTTTGATTTTTAAAAATCGGAAAAAAAGGTCGAGATCGGTTTTGTTTTGAAGAATGAATTACCGCATCTTTTTTTTTTTTGTAAAATTTGCTTTCAGAATATAATATAACTAGGTACCTTATGAAGTAAAAACATTTTTTGTGAATTTTGACTTTCGATAATTTTTTGAAAGAACTCTTGAAATAGATATACATTCTTCATGTACGAGTAGGTATACTTACTCTCCCGAATTCATTTCCAGAGCTATACCCCCTCCCCCATCGTTTAAAAAAAACAACACAAAACAAAAGGGGCCCGCGAGAGTGGAAAAATGGGCTATAATTGAGAATTTTTTAAAACTATCGAACATCGAGCAAGACATTGAAGTCTATGTTTTATAACCCCTGGAGCTTATTTTTGGGGCGATTTTCTCGAAAAACTCTACATAACTCTCACGAGAGTATACGTAGGGGTAATGAGCTAAAATTGAAAGATTTTCGAGCGAGGTACCTACCTATACTAAAACGCGTGTTTTTTGTCGCCCCGAATCCGTTTTAAAAATTATTTCAACCACAAATGATACCGAGTCCTTTAGGGTTGCTGAGACGAAAAGTGGAAACCATTTTTCGCCATTCTCCATGTTTATACCTACAGGGCTGAGAATTCTCGATTTTAGATGGGGGGGGGGGGAAATAACCTAGATGTGTACCTAGCTACCTGTACCTACTACCTACCTACATACTCGTACATGTAGTCGCAGCGTCGCAGCCTCGTAGTATAGATTATTGGCTGCACGCTACGAGCGACTGCGCCGCGTTGGCGTTAACCCTTTCGTTGGAATTCTCATTCATTATTTCGGTAATTCGGTACCTACTACCTGGGTATCAGCCGAGTACCTGGCTACCTGCCGATTAGGTACTTTTCCTTTTCTTCTATTCAACAACCGCAACCGCTTAAGTATTGATAGGCACGTCAAACGTAAAGTATACTTATGTTACCATATATTATGTACTATACCTAAGTATATCTGCTCTCTTAATTTGAATCAGTCAAAATTGACTGATTTAAATCGACAAAATTGAGGCACTGTAGGAATCAGTGAAAAAATTTACTGATTCAATCAGTAATTATTTACTGATTGAATCAGTGAAATTTTATTTTTACTGATTCAATAATCAAAATTCACTATTTGAATCGGTAATTTTTCACTGATTGCAGTAAAATGTCACTGATTAACAGGGGAATCAATGGAATTTGACTGATTTATCCGTGACTTGATTTTCTCTATTTCATCAGTCAATTTTGGCATTTTTGACTGATTCGGATTTAGAGAGTACATTGTAGGTACTCTCTTAATTTGAATCAGTCAAAATTGACTGATTTAAATCGACAAAATTGAGTCACTATAGGAATCAGTGAAAAAAATTACTGATTCAATCAGTAAATTTTCATTATTGAATCAGTAAAAATAAAATTTTACTGATTCAATCAGTAAATAATTACTGATTGAATCAGTGATTTTTTTTTACTGATTCAATAATGAAAATTCACTGATTGAAATCAGTCAATTAATTTTTACTGATTCAATAATCAAAATTCACTATTTGAATCGGTAATTTTTCACTGATTGGCAGTAAAATGTCACTGATTAACAGGGGAATCAGTGGAATTTGACTGATTAATCCGTGACTTGATTTTCTCTATTTCATCAGTGAATTTAACTGATTCAAATTAAGAGAGTAGGTACCTGTAAGTACCTATAGTTGAAGTTGAAAATTTCAACGACGACGACGACGACGACGACAACAACAATGGGTATTGGGTACACAGTACACACTTACACAGGTAGGTAAGTACTTCGCGCCGTCACTGGTCACTGTGTCTACGATCTACAATAGAGAGATAGATACCTAATTACCAAGCATGCATACGTACTATCATTTTACTGTTTTACTGTTAGACTAGACTAATGCGTACAGAGTACAGACCTACTCGTACTACGTACCTATTACTCATTACGAGGTACGGAGGTACCTACCTAATTAATTAAGGGCGAAAGGAGAAGGCTTATCCTTACGCGCTGGGCGCTGAGCGCTGCGACTACGAACCTTAATTGGTAGGTAGTAGGTAGTAGGTAGAGGTACCTGTTAAGCGTTTTTAAATTTTGTCGGTATTCCCACATCCCACATCCCACTTTCGTTAGACTTACGATCAGGTATCTGCCGATTGGGTACTTTCTTTTTACCCAAGTCTCGTTTCGTCGGGCTGGGCCGGGGTGGGTCGCGGTCGCGTCGTTAGCCACGGTTTAACCACTTTTCATTTCTATTTACCAGATTTGTTGAAATTAAAACGACCGCGACCTCGACCTCGACCTACTAAACATTTTCAATCAGACAGATTTGTCTCGTTTCGTCTCGTCTCATCTTATATGTAGCTATTGTTTTTTTTTCTCACGGGAGTGCGGTCCTAGAGCGGTTGGAGAGATGCGGCGACGCAGTGCCATGGCATGGCATCGCTTGCATATGCATAGCATATGCATACATAGGTATAGGTATCTACTTAGGTACCACTTAGGTAGTATGGCATAACATTTGGCTAACATTTGGATATTGTTGAGAATTTCGACAAATGCATATGTTGCGTTATGGTATAGGTATTAGGTATTAGGTATAATATGAAGGTGTTAGCGTATTACCACTAACATCTAACATCTAACACGTACCACGTTACATTCCCATGTGCATGAGTTTGGTGATGCTTCCCTACGTCTCACGTCTCACGTCCCAACCCTCACTCTAAATTAAGAACATTTTGTGAAATTTTGAAGTTGAAAAGTCATCCCTATTCTTGAGTATGGTACCTGCTAGAACCATTTAGCAACCCCTTTCAACCCAATTACGTAGGTATTCGACGTTTGTGAAAAGTTTCCATGAAATTTGTAAATTTTTCGGATTTCCCACCCCCCCCCCCTTTTACCCAGTTTGCCAGGGCGTAGGCAGCACTTGGGGGTCGGCAGATCTACATTTATTATTCGGATTCAGCGCAAAAAATCGTGTACTTTGACACCAATATTTTCATCACTAATGTTTTCGGCCGAAAGTTGACGAAAATTGACAAGTTTCGAGCTTTCGCTGTGCTTAAAAGACAGAGTAGCAACTGCGAATCGGCAGTCCGGTGGTTTTCGAAAAATGTGGCTACATACGCACTAACTTTTGAGACCGGAAATTTTTCGGCCCATTTTCGGCAGGTATGGTTCGTCGACTACTAGCCGGCTTTTAGCGCAGCGCGGCGCGCGCGGTACGACCGGAAAGAAAACCTAAAAAATACGCACATTACATACTTACATGTGTACACGTATGTACGTAGGTAGTACTGGTAGTAGGTACCTGGCTAAGTGGCTACCTACATTTATATGTAGGTATATGTGTATCACATCGTACATTAGCTACCTACTACATAGACATATACCTACATACGCTATAGTAGGTATGTATGTATGTATGTATGTACATGTAACAATCATACCATAAGTAAGTAAACGTTGGTGCGAAAGCGAAGCATCGTAACGTAACGTAACACAATGCTACCACATGGACACGTTGAAATGGTGACGACGAAAGCGATAGACGATATTTACAGCGTAATGATAAAGAGCATCCAAGCACCCAGCTATACCACTACCACCAGCAAGTACCTACTCTACGAACGGCATTCAACCCCTTGCGCTGCGTAGCGTTCCATACCGCACCGCACCGCACCGCACCGCACCGTACCACACTCCACACTCCACCACACCTCTCGCGCTTCTTCTGATTTATTACCAAACTCTCCCCATTTTTTTCTACACCAGGCTTATTATTGATTTTTTTCTCTTTTCTTTCATTCATTCTTTCTTTCTTTCTTTCTTTCTTTCTTTCTTTCTTTCTTTCTCTCTTTCTCTCTTTCTTTTTTCCCCTTTGCTCCGTGCCTTCAACCCTCCAATTGCCGTACGTCCGTCCGTCTGTTTTTTTTCTCCTCTATTTTATTACTTTTTACCCTCGAGTGTTTCATCTTTTTGGTGAAAGTGACGCGGCGCGGCGCGGCACGGCGTTTTTCTTCTAGTTTTGTTCTATACCTACCAAAACCTATTGCCAATCGTATAATCGTATAATCATATAATCGCAATCTCAATCGCAATTGCAATTGCATTCGCCGAGCCCCGCGACGCGACGAGATTTCAGACCATGGCCCTTATTATCGGTTAATTCGTGAACTTATAGGAATAGTACATACTCGTATGTAGATCATATCATACCTACATACTTACATAAGGTACCATAAAAGTTTCCTACCTACACATATTCAACTACACGAACGTGTGTGCATGTGCCGTACTCTTACCTAATATACCTTTACCTACCTACCTACCTACCTACCTACCTACCTAGAATATTTATTGGGATCAAAGAGTTACAAAATTTCAATGGTCACACCACCCCTTACATACCGTGGGTTTGTAAAGGGAAGTGGTGCCGTGATGGAGCAATGAATATCCAACTACCTAGTATCGAGTACTTGGGCTTGGGCTTGGACTTACTAACGTACTAGTCCAGTAGACAGGGACGTACCGATAGGGGGGTTGGGAGGGGGTAGCTTACCCCCTTGGGATTTTTGAGCATTTTGTTGCGAAAATTTGCCGTTTCGACCTTAAAGTTGGGATTGAGAAATTACGCACAAAATAGTGAATTTTCCCAACTTGACAAAATGTGAATAAAATTAGGTGCTAATATCACAGTTTTTTAAGGAGAAAGCAAAATTTGATGATCCATTTCCCAGAAGAAAGATTTATTTTTTTAAATTGAAAAAATTAAACAGTTGTGCAGTTTCATGTTTTTTTTTTCTAATGCAAAAAAGCAATAAAATTTCAAAAATGTTGGGCCTCACTGCGCTCGGTTTTATTGTATCTCTCTTTCTGTAATTGAAAAATAATCCAAACCTACAAAAGTAATTTTCTTCGGATTTTTCTCAAATTATCTCAACTAATTTTATTATATATTCTTAAAACTCATTTTCGATGTTTAAAAATCAATTTTTTTAAAAGCTTCGAATGGTATTTTCAAACCTAAAGGGGCTGGAGCTATAATTCATCAAAGGGTGGCGGGAGGGGGTTTTCTCCAAAAATCTGATTTTTGGCTTATATCTGCTGAAATATTGATTCTAGTGCTAACACGAGGTCTACAAAACTTAATCTACATCAAATTTCTTATCAAAAGACTTATGAATGATACGCACAAACCCAAGGGGACTAAAGCTACAATTGAGCAAAAACAATTTTTTACGCGGCGCGGCGCGGCACGGCGTTTTTCTTCTAGTTTTGTTCTATACCTACCAAAACCTATTGCCAATCGTATAATCGTATAATCATATAATCGCAATCTCAATCGCAATTGCAATTGCATTCGCCGAGCCCCGCGACGCCGACGCGATTTCAGACCATGGCCCTTATTATTCGGTTAATTCGTGAACTTATAGGAATAGTACATACTCGTATGTAGATCATATCATACCTAGATACATACCTTACATAAGGTACCATAAAAGTTTCCTACCTACACATATTCAACTACACGAACGTGTGTACATGTGCCGTACTTTTACCTAATATACATTTACTACCTACCTACCTAGAAATATTATTGGGATCAAAGAGTTACAAAATTTTCAATGGTCACACCACCCCTTACATACCGTGGGTTTGTAAAGGGAAGTTGGTGCCGTGAAGGAGCAATGAATATCCAACTACCTAGTATCGAGTACTTGGGCTTGGGCTGGACTTACTAACGTACTAGTCCAGTAGACAGGGACGTACCGATAGGGGGTTGGGAGGGGTAGCTTACCCCCTTGAGATTTTTGAGCATTTTGTTGGGAAAATTTGCCGTTTCGACCTTAAAGTTGGGATTGAGAAATTACGCACAAAATAGTGAATTTTCCCAACTTGACAAAATGTGAATAAAATTAGGTGCTAATATCACAGTTTTTTTTCAAGGAGAAAACAAAATTTGATGATCCATTTCCCAGAAGAAAAATTTATTTTTTTAAATTGAAAAAATTAAACAGTTTGTGCAGTTTCATGTTTTTTTTTTCTAATGCAAAAAAAGCAATAAAATTTCAAAAATGTTGGCCTCACTGCGCTCGGTTTTATTGTATCTCTCTTTCTGTAATTGAAAAATAATCCAAAACCTACAAAAGTAATTTTCTTCGGATTTTTCTCAAATTATCTCAACTAATTTTATTATATATTCTTAAAACTCATTTTCGATGTTTAAAAATCAATTTTTTTAAAAGCTTCGAATGGTATTTTCAAACCTAAAGGGACTGGAGCTATAATTAATCAAAGGGTGGCGGGAGGGGGTTTTCTCCAAAAATCTGATTTTTGGCTTATATCTGCTGAAATATTGATTCTAGTGCTAACACGAGGTCTACAAAACTTAATCTACATCAAATTTCTTATCAAAAGACTTATGGAATGATACCGACAGACCCAAGGGACAAAGCTACAATTGAGCAAAAACAATTTTTTCGTAACGCACTTCGACAAAAATTTTTTTTTTCTGTGTTACAGTAGGTACTAAGGCTAAATTCCTGACTCTAGGAATCGAAATCAGCCAACATACTTTATTTGTGACTTTCAAACTGTGACTTGGAGGGGGGGGGGGGGGGGTTGGTGGTGGTGGTGGTGGTGGTGGTGTCGAAATAAAGTTTTTCGAGACAATAAACACGAGCTTGAGAAAATTTTTTTTGGGCGTCGTGGTGGTGTTGTTATGGTGAAGTGTGTGGCGGTGGCAGTACCCTCTCTCTCATTTGAAAAATGTTTACAGCTTAAAGTTCCTAACTTCGTGAAAAAATCTGCATTTTTATTTGTGGCGCTGGCTAACTCACAAAGTGTGGTGCTGTTACTGAGCAAACTACGCAGACCTATGACAAAAAATGAGATATCCAAAGTTGTAGTAAATAAAAGTGTTGGTGCTGATCTGGTAGAACACATTGGATTTAAAACCTTTCGGTTCGTCTTTGCTCTGTAATCGGCCTTTCTGCGCACGGCTTAAAAAGCAACCCGGTTCCGCCACTATCAGCACCAACCGTCTTGTTATTTCTTCTGTCAGTCTGTCTTTCTTCCGTCCCTCGCTCGGTGGCGCGGGCTCTGATCATCTGATGCTCTGATGCTCTGATGCTCTGACAGTCATGTAGCCAAGTTGGATCCTGGATCGTATGACGCATCAATGTGAACGCAGCGCAGCGCAGCGTAGCGTAGCGTAGCGCAGTTGTCGTCTCTCGAACCCGTCCTACCACCACATTATTCGCACATTTATTTTTTTAGTGTCTCGCTGACAGTTTACGAAGCTCTGTCAAACATGTACATACCATTGTATGGTACCTAGCTAGGTATAGCGTATAGCTAGTTAGCTAGTTAGCTACCTACTGTGACTATGAGAGTACAGAATAAGCGTACGGAAAAAACGAATAATGTAGCCTGCAAATTAAAAATTTTCAAGTAGCGTCGCGTCGCGTTGCGCTGTCGATATTATCGGGGATTTTCGAACAAGTGGCGGGCAATGGGGGCCGAGCAGGGAGCAGGGAGCAGGGAGCAGGGAGCAGGGGGTCAAGAACTCAACTCAGAAACTTGCGATGATTCTACTTTCAAAACGCACGCGTAAATAAGATGGTAGGTGCTTACTGTTAGGTAAGGTATACACTATACACTACAGTATACGCAATACGCAATACGCAATACACAATACACATAGGCATACCCTATGCATTTGCATATACATATGTGACCTGGACTACTAAAAGGTACCTATAGTCACCAAAACCGATTTTTCGTTTTTGATCAATATTTATCGAAGAAAGTATGGTCCTTCCAATGACATAAACCGCAGACTCCAGATTTCATTATTTTTGCTGAAAAGTATGTACATTAGTTTTTGCCAAGAAGCTTGATTTTAGACATATTTTCTATAAAAGTAAACTTTGAACTTCCGACTGAAATTCCCCGAAAGCATAGCTTTCTAGAAAAAAACTAATTGCACACTACAGAAAGGAAATTTTACGCTCTACAATTTATGTTCTATTCATTTTTTCCGTACAACCCTTCCTTTTCTCAGAAAATTGACTTCAAGTGACAAAAGTTTTAAAAATATGTAAAAAAAAATCCAACAAAAAATTGATAACTTTTGACACTTGAAGTCAATTTTCTGAGTAAAGGAAGGGTTCTGCGGAAAAAATGAATAGAACATAAATCGTATAGGTAGCCTAAAATTCCCTCTCTATAAAGTGCAATTCATTTTTTTTCCAGAAAGCTATGCTTTCGAGATATTTCAGTCGAAAGTTCAAAGCTCAACTTTCAAAAAGACTTGTTTTTTTTGACCGAGTTTTCCTCGGTAAGTTGATTTTGGCCTGCGGTCCCTTTTGGTAGTCCAAGCCACATATGTACTCGTGCGCGCATACATCCGCAGCTTCATTGGCTTTGAGAAGGTGGAAGGG
Source organism: Pseudococcus viburni (assembly GCA_033439095.1). Classification (NCBI taxonomy): domain Eukaryota; kingdom Metazoa; phylum Arthropoda; class Insecta; order Hemiptera; family Pseudococcidae; genus Pseudococcus; species Pseudococcus viburni. The sequence continues at coordinate 63,269 of JAVBJF010000329.1, read as the reverse complement.
ACGAAGGGAGCGAGGATTTCTGCACGATATCTATATGATAGGTACGTATATGGGATTTCAGTGGGTAAATTTCCGACTCGTGACACCATTTTTATTTTTCGTTCTTCCCTATAATGTACATTGTACATTGTACACTGTACAGGTGTACAGCTGTACAGGTATAGGTAGTAGGTAGCTTACCTATGCAATGTACGAGTATGCAAGTTGGTTCCTAGATTTACCACCACCTAACATATGCGGCACCTTGCGCTGCGCTGCGCTGCTACCCCATTTTTCAAATGTGCGTAAAAACCCCAAAAAATTATCAAGTTGTCACGGTGATTCGTAGTCGCAATACCTCTATGTACCTATGTACCTATGTAGAATATTTGGAGGTAAGCGACGAAAACTGCCAACTTCAAATACTGTTTCTCGCTTTTTTTTCAGGTAGGTACCCGATATTTATTCGAAAAAAATAAAAAGGTTGGTAAAAAAATTGAGACGATGGGGAAAAAAATGAACAGAGGAAAAGCGAAAGAACAGCAAAAAAATAATAAGAAAAAGAAAAAAACCGAAAGAAACGATAGCTGAGCTGAGCGACTGAGCCGACTGAGAAAGAGAATGCGAGAACACGAGAAGAAAGGTTATACTTGTACGTGTAGGGTGTAGGGTGTAGGGTGCGGGTTGCGTGGTGTGGGGTGTGGGGTGTATAGGGTGTAGCGGTATGAGGCGTATGACTATGACATTATGAAGGGTGTCTGGTCTGGATGATGACCTTGTTTTCCCGCACCGCTGGCATCAATCACGAAGAGCTGCCTGCTGCCTGCTGCTCGGTACCATGGCAACCGACTAGACACGAGCCCGCCAACTCTCTTCGCATCTTCGTCGCGTTTACGCGTGTTTTTTCACTTTTTCATTTTTTTTTTTCATTTTCCCCGTTTTTTTCGTTTTTCATTTTTTTTTGTGTTTTTTTTCGCTTTTCCGTCCTCTTTGCGTTTACGTACTCTACCTATCATACCTACCTATAGTCGGCGAAGAAGAGGAGTACTGTATAGTTTAGTTTGCTGCGCTTGCCGGTTGCCGGTTGCAAACTAGCTGTGTAGCTGTAGCTGTAGCTGTAGCTGTAGCTAGTGACTAGGTGTAGGTTTAATGCTGCGATGTGCGTATACTGTGCCGTCCTCTGCTCGGCTCGCCTTGGTGCGGTGAGGCGCGGCGCAGCGCAGCGCGATGCGGTTGCGACTCACTGTCGGATCAGAGTGAGCGCCAGCGCGAGGGTGAATAACTGTAAGAAATTTCTAAGCCACCCTTTTTTCTCGTTTTTTTTCTCGTTTTTCTTTTTCTTTTTCTTCTTCTTCTTCTTCTTCTTCTGCTTCTCCTTTTATCTATCTCGGATTACTTTTAACATTACTCACTCTGCCGAGCCCTGCGAATACCTCTGCTCGACGATTGCGCGCACACTCTTAAGCCTGCAGTGTATCGGCGACATTTCGCATTCGCATTTGGGTATTTTGGGTACATTAGACATTGACATTACATACATTCGTACATTTCGATTTCGATTTCGATTTCGATTTCGATTTCGGTTTCGGTCTCGCTCGTTCTCCGGCCAGCTTTTTTTCTTCAACTTTGATTCGACGCGACGCGACGTTACGTTACAGTTACGCAGCGCTTATACTCGTACATATGTACAGTATTTAGCGGGAGGTACCGTACGAATACCTTTACCAACTACCCAGTGGCCAGTACCTAGCTAGTAGCTACCTACCCTTCTACCTACATAGGTACTTACTATTTGGCTGCCTAGGTCGCTGAAAGCGTTCTTCTGTCTAATATCTTTGCCGAACTTGTTACATACGAAATACCGTCGCTGCGCCGCGCCGCGCCGCGCCACTTCGACAAGTAAGGATCGTTGCTCTGCACGAACGTCTGAACACATTGCAGGCGAAACGGTCGAGAAATTTTCAAAAACTACTGTACCTATCTATGTACTTTGCTTTGCTGTCGTTCATTCATTTACTTCGTCACTCACTCACTCACTCACTCACTCGTTCTCCACTGCTAATCTTAGGTGCCGTCTTCCTCAAAACGAATGTAGGTCAACTTTGAAAACTACGTAGACGCGTATTTTTTTTGCCTGTTTTCGCGTCGCGTCGGCGTTGGCGTTTACATCGATTTATTGTGGGGCACTACGTGGCGCGGCGCCGCGTCTTCATGTGCCACCGACCGCGGTGTTGGACGCGCGTACGAGGGTGTACGTTTACAAGGGTACGTTTTTGAGTGCGTGTTCAGCGTATAAGTACAAGTGCAAGTGCAACGTGCAACCAGCGGCACGGTCGAGCGATCCGGCGCGGTGTGGCGCCGCGCGGCATGGTGGGGACGTAGCGAAGAAAAATCATGGAACTTGTGACAAAATAGCGTACAACGTACAACGTGCTACAGACGCTGCCGGCGGTATAGGTATGCAGTGTGCAGTGTGCAGTATGCAGCTGCGGAACTAGCCCATTTTTCATTTTTCACTCCGAACCGCCAACTACCAGCTGATCGGAGAACCGAGAACGAAAAGAATTACATACCTAACGATAACGATACTGCATAGTACATCCTACATAGACATACCTATTACGTACCTACATACATACTCGTATGTATAGATACATCGCGTCGTACGTGCTTACTGCAGTCCGAAGCATAGATTAAGAACACTACGGATATACGTAGTATTCTTAATCTATGGTCCGAAGTTCCTCGTAACTGGTGTACGTAGTGTACGTTGTACTGTACAACGCAACGTACCTACTACCTAGCTACCTACGTACGTTACGTACGTTACGTAGTTACGTACTTACGTATACCTACTCGTAATTACCTACATACGTATGAATCATTTATACGTAACTTGTCGGTGTCAAAATTGTAATTTTTCAAAAACTGATCTCGTCTGAAATCCAATGTTTTCGCATACCCCTTCCCCCTCCTTCCCCCTCCTTCCCCCTCGACCCCAGAAAATCATGACATACCACCTGGTTCGATGGTTCAAACAAAACGTTGCGTTGCGTAGTAGCGTTGTACATATCTAATTATCTAGATCATTAAAAAACGAACGTTTTACTTTTTAAACTTTTTTCTCGTAGTCTTGGGTGCAAGCTATTGCGAAAGAAAAAAAGTGGCGTTAAAAAATTCGAATTTTCAACTCTCTTTTGGGGCTCAATTTGGGTCCAGCGGTCAATTTATTATAAAAATCGTGTAGGTGCGGTTGGGAAACTTAAGGATTTTGAAATATCCACCTTCCACTACAAAAAAACAGTGCTATCTTCATTGTACACCTTGAAAATACTTTAAATATACCCGTTTTGAGGTTACGAGTGATATGCCCTTTTTCATCGCACTTTTTTTTCGCTCCCCAGTTTGCTGTCATTTCAGCTTATAACTCCTTCAATTCAAAAAATTTTTAAAAACTCTTTCAACGAAAGTTGTAGAGGACAAAAAAAGGAACATTTTTTGTGTTCGACTTTTTTTTTTTTGCAAGGTCGCTGAGGAACAGAGATAAACGTTCCAGAATTTTTTATATTTTTTTTGCGATTAGAAAAAATTTTCAAGTTCTCATGCTCGTGGCTATTTTAAATACGCTTTAAATAAAAGTTTTATAAAAATTTTCGAATTTTTGATAGAAAATCAATCTAGAACACAAACATTCGCGCATCAACGCGGTATAAGTTATGTGAGGTTGCCAAACAGTGCAAAAATTTTTCGACTTCTCCATCTACAATTCACTATAACTCGGTGAGTTTCCAAGATCATGAAGTGGGAGTGGTCTCATTGGATAGAGGAGACTTTGTAGTTTCACAATCACTTGTGGTATAAAAAAGGGCATATGTGAACTTATACCCCTTTTTGTTCTGACGTATTCGCGTGTAATTTATTGAGTTAGGTAAATGAAAAATTTTCGAACGCCGTTATTTTTTCTTTTTGCAATAGCTCGTCCTCAAGACCACGTATAGAAAAGAAGTATAAAAAGAAAAATGTCCACCTTTTAACGCATCAGTTTTTCAAATTTTTCACTGTAACTGAACAATGCTCGAGGGAAAATGCTACTTTTTCTACAGCGGGTTCTCCCCCTTCTCTCCTCCCCCCCACTTTCAGACGTGAGACCGGTTATAGATTTTTGTTATTCTACATAGTAATAGGATGTATTATGTGACAGAACCGTTCCTAAAAGTCGATTAATCCAATTTTTGGTACCTAATAATTATTTGTGTTACTTACTTAATGAGAAATTTTCAAAATTGATTTTTTTTGAAGCACCCAGCTTCTCCCTCCAACCATGACGGTAACGGGGAAAAATTGTAAATAACGAAATTGTTTTTGTTCTTATTCTCTACAATTTTTGTTTCTACTTTTTTTTCGTCGGTGCGTCCGTCGTTTCGAAAGATATAGCTGAAAAACCAAAATTTGAACTTCCTCACCCCCCTCCTTTCCAAAAGGGCAAAATAACCACCGATTTTAGGAAAGTTGAAGAATATTGAAATACATATTCTACTGGGTTTATATACGAAACTTCTCCTTCCTGTCATTTTTCTTTGAGCTAGGGATTTTTTTTAAAAAAGCTAAAATTACTGTACTATACCTATTGGAAAATTACATACCATCTCGAAGATCTCGATGGCGCTTTAGCGCTTTGGTGTGACTATGATTACCAAACATGTAGGCACGAGTATGCAATCAGCGCACCCAGAAATTGTGTAAGGGAGGGGCTTAGATTTCGAGAAAAAATGGGGGGAGGGTGAAAATTCAATGAAAGAATGAATAACCCGTTATTGCGGTGGGGCCGGAGTAGTTAAAGCATTTTCAGTATAGGCAGATAATACATACTTACCTACAGATTTGAGCGAAAAAAATCGAAAAATTACGAGATTTTCTGATTTTTATAAATCAAAATTACTAATTTTTTCTAATAAATGGGGCATTAACTGAGAAATTAGTGATTTTTGATCGAGAAATCAGTGAAAAATTACTAGTTTTCAATAAAAATTATTTCACCAATTAACAAAAACAGAATTTCTGCAAATTCAGCTGATTCAAATTTAGAGAATGGTATACCTATTTATTTATGTACTTGAGAAACAGGTACGAAAATACCGCCCGAGCGAAGCGAGGGCGACAATTTTCTGAAAAATCGAACTCTTTTTTGACATTTTTATGATAACAAATCTCCTTACCGAGCCGGGGGGGCTCGACTGCTCGAGCCGCCTGTGCCCCCTCCCCCCTGGGTGCGCCTATGAGTATGTGGTATGTACTACCTACTCGAGCATCTAAAGTATTACGTGTGACGTGGGCGTGGGGCTGCGGCTGCGGCTGCGGCTGCGGCGCGAAAGTACTTACCATTGTCGTCCGGCCTCTACCCAGTAGCCACCTATCTAATCTATACCTACCTACGTATAGGTACCTAGTTAGTTGAAGTTTAAGGTTCGAGTTTCGACTCGCATTGTATATACCGTATGTACGTACCTAGCTATACCTACATAAGTAATATCATACCAAGGTATCGATCGTGTAGGTACTAGGTAGTAGGTAGTAGGTAGTAGGTAGTAGGTAGCCTAGGTACCTCTACCTCTACCTCTACCTATTACCTAATTAATTGTTTGTGTTTCAACAGTGTTCCGGATCGCATGCTGTTAAGGATAACGAATACAACTGGTCGCGTCAGTCCATTATGAAACAAGGTTACGAGGTGAGTTTAATACCCTATACGGTACCTACCTACTCATTGTCATCACCAACCTAGGTAGGCATAGGAACCATCTACTCTACCTTTTGACTTTCATCCCTCGTTAGATGAAATTTTCGAACCGAATGCGACGCGACGTCCATATTCCCTTCGATGAAGCGGGCAACAAATGGAAATTTGGTTGCTAATGCTATACTGGATGAGACGAAGAGAATAGCTAAATAAAAAACAAAAAACAAACGAGTCCGCTGGCTCGCCTCGAGCCTCGAGCTCATCTTCAACAAATTGTATTCCGCAGCAGACGCGCGCGCCGCGCCGATTTAGCGCTAAAATAAATACCTACCAACACGACTACGACGACAAAAAAGACTTTAATATCGTAGTTTTTTGGGGAAAATTTTATTTTTGAAGTAGAGCGCTGCTAGCCAATATTCTACATGTAAAAGCCGCGTAAATCGTAAAGCAATTTTCGCATCATTTCTGGCGGATTTTTTTCCGAAAAATTTCGTCAACAATGTCAACATTCATTTTTGACAACCCAAACAAATACCTACTTGGTTTGATTTTAAGGTGATTGTGCAAACGATTTCAGTTTGGTAGAAGTCGAAAAATTTCGCGATAGTTAGGTACGTATTACGTAGGTAGTAGGTCTAGGTACCTACGAAGTACGATAACCTCCAGTTTCAATCTTGTTACAACGAGGAATAGGTATTTAACTCTAGGTACGTACAGGTAATAAAAACTCCGAGTTGCTCTTATTCAGATGTTGTGGAGTAAACCGAAGTAGGTACGAACTACCTACGTACCTACGGTATCGCGGCCGCGCAAGTTGCACTGTCCAAAAGTGGAATCGCATCGAGAACCCCTTTCCTGCTTACTGCCATGCTGCGCTTCTCTTACCATTTAACAGGATCAAACTTTTAATAATCTTTCCAATTTTCATCGGAATTCAAAATTCGAAATGTATTCTTTGTTTTCGATGCAATCTGTAAAATGCTTACAGCAACAAACTATAGGTACCTACATCATACATGTACATTTATGTACATACTTTTACTTACCTACGAGTATCTATAGTTTGGTATATGAACGCAAACTGACTGCATTGAATCACAAAGATCTGTAAAGTTAGGTACCTAGTACCTACCTAAACGTTTTCTAAAATTGAAATGTCGTCATATCGTAACCCCCCTCCCCTCCCCCTCAGGTGTTAATGATAAATAGACAAACAGTCAGTCAGTTAGGCAGGCACTGCAGAGACGTCGTCAAGGGGGGCCCGGGGGCCAGGCCCACCGGAAAAAATTCTGGCCCCCGCTTGGCCCCCCCAAAACTTATGTTGTATTTATAAATTTACATTAAACTTACATCAGATAGGATTTTCAAAGCATTAAAACATGAAAAAATGTCTTTTTAGGGCATTAAAAATCCAATTTTTTCAAAGCTTCGCCCTCGCTTCGCTCGGGCATGAACAAACTCACAATTCTATGATCTATTTGAGACGAAAGGGCAGAAAAGGCACCCTTTTTACCCCCTCCCCATTTTTATCAGGTGAAAAAAGTCAGTCTCCACTCACCCCCAGCCCTCCCTCTTTTCCATTTCGAAAAAGCAAAAAAAGTTGTCCAACACACGGCCCCTTTTGTGCCCCCCCCCCCCATTTTCGATTCTGACGACGCCACTGGCAGGCAGGCAGGCAGACTGACCGACCCGTTTATTTTTCGTTGCTTTTTAATTTTAAATTTGTTTGTTTTAGGCCAAGATGAATCATAGCTCGGAGCAACACAATCAAAAAGGTAAACGATACTCGAGATCACGCTGTTACCGCAGCTGCGTGCTGCGAACATAGATTAAGAATAAGTACCTAGCTACCTATGTACTACGTAGTACGTACGTACGTACCTAAGTACGCATACGCGTAATATTCTTAATCTATGACTGCTTTTTTGCAAACTGTACAACTAAACTAAAACTAAAACTAAAACAGATAGATACCTACGTTTTCGTTGCGATTCGTTTTTATTTAATGTGGGAAAATTTATATAGGTAGTGGCGGCGGCGGCGGCGGGGGAGGAGGAGGAGGAGGAAGCGGCAGCGGCGGCATGGATGATAATCCTATGTCGGCCGGATCTGTTGCAACGCCATCGCCTTTGTATAACGGCAGCGGTTCGATACCAGCACCCAGGTCGCTGAGTAGCGGCGGCAGTTGCTCGACGTCCCCACCAATTGGAACTCCAGCTTCCGGTTCGCACATGCTGATCGTCCCTCATCCGATTAACGCGACTAAAATCTCGGACGCTCATCACGTAGTCACTCAAAATACATCCGGTCGCAAATACCAATGCAAAATGTGCCCTTCGGTAAGTTGTTCGTTTTTCTTTTTCTCGGCGTATAGCGTATACCTATCTTCGTGTTCGTACCTAGCTACCTACTACATATGTAATGTATCTATGCTACATCTTAGGTACACCTACTTATCATAGGACGCGAAATGTGAAAATCCCCCCCCCACCTTCACCCCTCTGCTCCGCACACAGTCTGAAATGGTTTGTACCTAAAATGTGGGGAAATTGTGTTTTTTTTTCGTCTTATTTTCTCCGTTTATAAACGTACCTATTTCGATTCCTGCTCGAGAAAATTCGACACGATTTTGGCATAAAATTCTCGCGCTTTTCCCTCTAAAATCGTCGTCTGGAATCTGGATCCGTGCCTGCTATTACGCTATTATTTACCCGATACCTACAGCTACAGCAACAATAAGGGATACAGTAGGTACATACGGTGGTGTACGGTAGTACGGTAGTACGGTAGTACCTAGATCGTGGACGCGATGCCGAAGGCGAAAAGTTGCGTATTTCTTCCTTTTGCCCTTTCTGGGCCTCTCCCTCTCCCTACCCCTACGTACACGTACTATGTATGTAGGTATGCACCTGTACCTACATCACATGTTCATATCGATATTTGATAGGTACTTAGCTACTTACATAATGAAGTACCTATTTATCAGGTGGATATATACCTAATTGTAATTACGGTACCTACCTAAACCTTAGCTATGGTACCTAGCACCTAGCCACCTACTACCTAATGCTAATACACGTTAACGTCGATAAGTCAGCGGTAATAATAAAAGCAAAGGAAACTTGGTACAACCTACCAGCTACCAGCTACCACCTACTACCTAGACCATTACGTGGTCACATTGTCGACATACTGAGGATCTCTCTTCATAAGTAGGTACTAGGTACCTACGTAATACCATAATACATATTCATTCTCAAACTCAATACCTAGACCTACGTACGTAATACGTATATACCGTACACCGTAGTTTATTATGCTCGAGCTCGAAGGTGAGGGTAAAGAGAATTACAAAATATCTACCTACTAAAATATCTCGCACGACGACGACTTACTTGAGTAATTCTACGACGGCGGCGCGGCGCGGCGTAAGTGTGTACAAATTTTGTAAAATTTGTACAATATAACGAAGTAGTAAAAAAAGACGACGGTTTTGTTGCAGATTGATTGTTGATTCTTCGCGCTTATCTATTTAGAAAAAAAAAAAAAAAAAAAAAAAAATGTCAAGTAAAAAGGAGAGAGGGAAAGAGAGAAATAAGAAATAAAAGGAAAAAAACGCGTCTCGGCGTGGCACGACACAAGAAAAGAAAGGAAAAAAGAAAAATGGAAAATGAAGAGGAAAAGGGGAATAAAAGAAAAAAACGATAAGCGTCACCTTCGCTCGCGGTGCGGCACCGTGGCGTTCGCAGTTCGCACGGGCAAATACTGCGTCGTCGTCGCCTTTTGCGATGCCGTTTCACGTTGCGCTGCGTAATGCGAATACGAGCGAAAGGTGATGCGGTGCGGTGCGGCGCGGCGGTGAGCTATGTGTAATTGCGTATAGCGTATGTAGCTCTAGTTATGTACCTGTTCGTGAGTCCGGAGCGGTATGCATGCACACACGCACCGACGCACCGACGCACGGCACACGGTACCTTGCTACCTGTACGATGGGCGAAGGGTAAAGGGTAAAGGGCGAAGGGCGATGGGTAATATGTTGATGTACTACTCGTACGAATAGTTCTGCCAGGTTTTACGTTTTAGGTATTTAGGTACTACATATGTAGGTGCATAAATAGAAGTACATACTACATACCTATAGGTCCTTATAGGTCCTCTACCTAGTCCTAGTACCGGTACCTAAGGGTACGTGCGTAGGTATTAGGTAAACGCATTACGCATTACGCATACGCGAATAATCGCACACGTACACGTACATAGTACATAGTACATAGACGAAGAGCGAAGACATACACGTACTTACTACTTAGTCGGTACCTACGATTGTAAAAATGAAAAACTCGCTTTGCTTTACGTTACGTCGCGTCGCGTCCCGTCCCGTCCCGTCGGACGAAAAGCCAACAGGTGGAAAAGCGCCGAATTAAATTGGTTGATTATTTCCGGGTTCATTCGCCTGCTGTCGTCTCCTTCTTATGTTTCGCTTCGTGCTCCGAATTGTTGGAAAAGCTTTCGCTTTTCGCTTTTCGCTTTTCGTTTTTCGTTTTTCGTTTTTCGCTTTTCGCGCTTCGCGCCTCCGTCTCGTATACGCCGCGCCTATCTACGAATCCTTACGGCATGCATTGGGTCCCTATAAAGTTAATGTAGGTAGGTAATCCAAATATGTGAAATATTCAAATCAAATATATCAGTATCAGAGACTTGCAGACGCAAGACGTAGACGTAGAATGTATGTACAGTACTAATTGTATTAGATAGAGATAGGCACGGTCGCCGGTCGGTGTGTACTGTGTAGATAAGTAGCTGATTGTAGATACTCGTAGCTCGTATTTGGGCGACCCTTATTTTGCCAAGGTTTGAAATAAGGAAATAACTGTTACTACTAATCGTAAGAACCTAAGTACGTAAGTACTTACACTACTTACCTAAATGAATAACATGACTGGTGAGAACCCTCGTTCTCGTTAGAAATGGTTTTTCCAAAGCAGTACCATACGTTTTTTTTGCATTACCTATTCTGAAATAAAGGAGAAAAAACAAGAAAACCAATTTTGGGTACGATTTTACATTTTTATGAATGGTGAAAGGTGAATTGGGTGTAGATTTCAGTTGAAGAATAGGTACCTACGCAAGAAAAATGTTTGAGCCGGCGAATTGGCAACACTGCTACAGAAATATTCCAAAAAAATCTCGGCATACCTAAGTACAGGTACCATTTCAAGTCACTGCATGAATGAACAACCTAGGATTTTATGAAACTTGCGTACGGTAAATCGAAATGCAGTTGGTAGCACTGGCACGAAAATTTGTTTTAAACTTTCATCCGAAATCATTCTGGGCGACCTGAAGAAATTTTTTCACTCGTTTTTCAGCTGTTCGAGTGAACGATTTGACTGTGGCAAAAATTAAAAATTCGTCAAATTTGCGATCTGCAACTTTTCAGCCCCTCGATAGAGGGCAAAAAGTGGTATCCAATTTTATCTTCATCTCGAAGTCAACGATTCAGGGCCTAGTGGAGGGGGGGGGGTCGAAGTTTTCAGTCGATGATATGACCCAAATCAGGTAAAAACCGCGGTTTTTTTTCGGAAATGACTTCACTTTGAGCCCCTTCAGCTTCTTCCTTCTTGGAGATGGGAGACTCGCTCGAAGAAAACTATACCTCACCAATTTTCGTCAGTGCGTATAGGTAGGTACTTACCACTTTGGTAGCAGGCACTTGGTTCAGTGTGTAAATGATACCTAATGTCTCAGTCTGTCTATCGTACTAATTTAAATGGAGAACCGGGAAATACGGTAAGTATAGGTGTCCACTGTCCACTGTCCACGCATTTATAGCATGTTTGTAATTTTTGTTAGTGGTGGGTAGGAGGGGTTACAGGACATTACAGAGCATTTAGAAAAAATGTTTGGTATTGTTATTTGATCGGAGTTTTGGAATTCGCGAAACCTTCACCCGACTGCGTCGCGTCGCGTCGTTAGCGTCATCTCTGTGTAATGTAGGTAGATACTAAGTACTAAGTACTAGGTACTAGGTACTAGGTACCTACTAGGTAGCTAGGTAGGTACTCGTAGCTCTTGCTACCTATGTAGGAGATTCGATTCTTACTTACGTACCTGACTCTATCCTGACGATTGTACTGTAGCCTTATACCTCGAGTACTCGAACTCGAGTAGATTTACCGGAGCGGTGTGCGGCGTTAACACCACTCCGCAATGCGCAATCCATCGCAACTGCAACGACGCGACGCGAAGCGACATATTGTATCGTTCGTAGATATCGGATCGGATCGGATCGGATCGGATTGGCAGGCCGAGGAGGGAGAGGGAGCAGGTATACATATTACACATTACACACTACCCAGTATGTACATTGTACCTACAATACCTACATACGTAAACGTACTATAACAGGTATCCGATATCGATGCGAGCACGAGCACGACCGCGACCGCGAGACGCGCCGATGACGAACCTTTTTTCGTTTCTTTCTTTCTTTTCGTTTCTTTTCATTGTTTCTATCTTTTCTCCTTTTGAAAAGATGACGATTGTTGTATGCGTAGAAAGTCACGTATGGCGATTGTAAAATTTAAATGAAGCCACTCCGCTCCGTACGGTCGATTGTTTTGTTCTTTCATTTAGACGCATTTAGAGCCTTTTGCCTTTACTACAAATAAATACTCGCACAATATTACCCTAAAACTTTTTGTTTGCGCTTGTTTGCCTGTCGCCTGTCGCCTGTCGCCTGTCCAAGTGTCCATTTATCATTTATTTGTCTGTCTTTGCATTCGTCTGGCCGCTGGCCACTGGCCGTTTGATCGCATTTCGCGTTTGTTTATTTCAATAGGTACCGTACAATTGAATAAATTACGATATATTATGTACGTATACCTACCTACCTACCTACCTACCTACCGACTTGAGGTACCTACGAGTATTTATACGAATACCAGTACTAAACATTTGTCGATAGCCGATGCCTGCCCATTACCCGAGCCCAAACCAATACTCACTTGGTTAGTGGCTGCGTTCAAGGTAAATAGATACTAGGTACCGTAAGTCTAACGTAAGTACCTATATAGGTAGTCTAGATCGGCAAGAGTGTGTGCTAGTGTGAGTATTTTTGACATCAATGGTGGAAAATGAAACATTTAACTGCACAGTGCATGGTGCACAGTGAACACCAGCAGACCAGCACAGGGTTCGAGCCAGCCAATGAATATTATACCGCTGGACGCTGGACGGCTGGATTGGCTGGTTCGAATTCTGTGCTGGTTTTAAAATGTTTGACGTAACGTACGATGATTTCAGTGTAATGGTAAACTTTTCCACCACTGACGTCACTGCTCCCGCATTTTCCTCAGCGTCAGCACCATAGCCCAAGCCTAGTGCGTCTGTGTCTGTGTACTGTGTACAACAACAATCTCGACTACCTATATACGTAATTACGTAATAGGTACATAGTATCTAACTATCTATTCACCTTGGCTGCGCTGACTTTTTCCATTTCATCGGGTCTGGTCGCGTCGCGCGGTTTTACAAATTTTTTGTCTGCTTTAGGACAAGAGAAAATCGCAAATCGTTTAATTACGATTTCGAAGCCTTGGACGGCGCCTTTGCTGGTGTCGCCTACGACGCGACGCGGCGCCGCGTGGTGGGGCGGCCGCGCTCGTACTTCCAAGTCGGTACGGTACCTACTACCTTTGACTATAGAGATCACTTGAGAAATTGAAATCTCGCGAATTATGTATGTACCTACCTACATGATTTTAAGCGATTTGTATACATTTCAATTTCCTAAGTAAAAATTTGGAATTCTATTCATGATTTATGAAAACAGGTACCACCCCCCCCCCCCTCATTCCCAATGAAAAAAATATTGTCATAATCGAATTCTACGACCCAGAAAACGTTTATTTTGATGTATCACATGCCCATACGTATGAGTTTGTTGATGCCCCTCCACGCCCCCCCGGCCCCCTAAATATCAAAATTTTGTGAAATTTTGAAGTTGTAAAATCATCTGTATTCTTGAGTAATGCTTAGGACCATTTATAAACCCTTTTAACTCGGTTATGCGACTATTATTCGAATTTCATCAAAAATCTGTGAATTTTTCAAATTTTCTCCCCCTTTCATCCAGTCTGCCGACCCTTTGGCAGCACTTAGGGGCTCGGGGTCGGCAGACCTACGTATTCGGATTCAGTGCAAAAATTCCAGTATTTTAACACCAATTTCGACCATCAATGTTTTCGGCCAAAAGTTCATGAAAATTGTGAACTTTTGAGCTCTCGCTGTGCTTAAAAGCAGCAGCTGCGGATCGGCAGACCGGTTTTTTTCGAAATAGGGATTCATATACTAACTTTTGGAACAGGTCCCAGCTTTCAATTATTTCGGCCCATTTTCAGCAGGTTCGGCTCTAGGACCATTACTGCGTGTTTTTTTTTACCTAGCAGTACGGTGGAGTTGGCGAGTGCTTATCGCGATACTACTTACTGCGTGGCGCGGCGCGGTGTACCGGTACCCGGGGAACAGCACATGTTCAAAACTTCGCGTCTCTCGAGCCACCAGTTGGTATTTTTTTAACGAGATTTTTAGGAGTTATTTTTTTGTTAGTTTCAATAGTTACAATGAACATTTTAAGAGGGCGACACCTTGAAAATTAAAAAAGATAAATTTTTTCCATATGAAAATGGTTTACTCTAGAGGTACCTAACCTACCAAATCTCGTAAAACCTATACGTGTGGTATGTATTTGTATTTGTAGTCGTATTCGTATTCGTGTGTATGTATTTGCTGCACGCTGTACGCATTCTCTTTACATTGCATTAGTCAAAAGACTTGAAGATCAAGATCTGACGATGACGCTGATGCTGAAAGAAAGCGACAAACTTAAATACCTACTGAGGTACTTTCAACAATGAATAACTTACTCGCGTATTCTTTCTTTTTTTTTTTTAGCGCGATAGGGATGAACAGAAGAATAGGAACAAACAAAACAAACAAAACAAAACAAAACAAAACAAAACAAATCAAACAATACTTAAACAAAACAAAACAATGTAAAAAGAAACCAGAAGAAAATGAATAAAATAAAGTATATAGTGGATAGTGGAATACGGTCGAATAAAATAAAATAAAATAAAATAAAATAGAATGGAATAGAATGAAAAAGAATAGGTAGAATAGCCTATAGAACTTGGATCCTGGAACAGAACAGAACAGAACAGGACAGGAGCAGAGTAGAAAAGAACAGCGTAACTAGCTTGATAATGGTATCAATATGGCGAAATGAATTCGAAATCAAATCAAATCAATTCTACTAAATAAGTTCGAGTACCTACCTATTTTAAATGTGTTGAAGTCGCTAGTTGCAGGGTGAACTTGATACTTTCTTAATTTGAATCAGTCAAAATTGACTGATGAAATGGACAAAATTGAGTCACTGTAAAAATCAGTGAAAAATTTATCGATTCAATTTCTGAATTTTCATTTTTGAATCAATAAGATAATTTTTTTCTTCAACTAGTTACTGAAATGAATCAGTAAATTAAAATTTTCACTGATTCATTTCAGTGGTTGAGGAAAAACTAACTGATTCAAAAATGAAAATTCATGAATAATATTGAATCCGTATTTTTTCACTGATTGGCAGTCAAATTTCACTGATTAACGGTGGAATCAGTGGAATTTCACTGCCAATCAGCGACTCAATTCTGTCTATTTCATAGGTACAGTCAATCTTCAGTTTCTGACTGATTCAAATTAAGAGAGTCCCTTATTAACGAAGTAGTATATTATGCAACTAGGGAGATAGGTTAAGTACCTAATGATTTTCAACGAGTTTGAGTTATTTCCCTCGCTTCACTCGGGCAATAAACCTCAAAACTCGTCGAAAATCACTTTATCTCCCTAGTTGCATAAT
Organism: Pseudococcus viburni; assembly: GCA_033439095.1. Classification (NCBI taxonomy): domain Eukaryota; kingdom Metazoa; phylum Arthropoda; class Insecta; order Hemiptera; family Pseudococcidae; genus Pseudococcus; species Pseudococcus viburni. Next base: position 47,631 of record JAVBJF010000329.1, on the reverse strand, counting down.
AATTATATACTATTTTTTTGGCACAAAAATTCAAAAATGAAAATTCACTTATTGAATCGGTAGTTTTTCACCAATTGACAGTGAAATTTCACTGATTTTTTAGTAACTTAATTTGGCTATTTATTCAGTGAATTTTCACCGATTTAAATTAAGGGCGTAGAATTTTCTCCTGTAATTTGGTTTTGGTTGGTTTTTTTTTTTACTCAAGGGCAGAAAATCGCGAAGTAAATCTGAATCGAAAGAACTAAAAATACGAAACTAAGAATCACCACTGAAAGCATTGAATTGAATACCTATCAATTTCCCTAATCCTATCACTTCGTTCAAATAGTCATTTCAGCAGATACTTCGAATTTCGAGTGTTTTATAATATGGACTATTCCATACTAAAATAGACCAAAAATGAAGTCTGGTCTTCCGATATTTGAGGGCGTAAAATTCGAATATCGACTTACTTTTTGATCCGACACCCTCCCCATGCTCCAACTGACCCCTTCTTCCAGTCTTAGGTGATCAATACGGAATTGAATATTTCAAAAAAATACAGGGAGGAGATCGGATCAAAAGTTTTTCCCAAAATGGGGGGGGGGAGGGTAGAGGGAGCATCAAAGGGCCAGATCCAAAAAATAAGCAATATTTTCCAACTCAACATCCTCAAAAACCTTACAAACGACAGGTCACACGTCATTTTTCATTTTTTTGAATTTTCACCCTATCAAGAAGGCTAAGTAATACTAATAGGGGGCTTCAGAGGGGTCGAATGAAAAAACTGAGTACATATTCTAAATTAGCGCCTTCGAATTAGTGGTAATCAATGCGTTACTTTACTTTTTCGATTTTTTTGAATTTCGGTCAAAATTTTGGACTCCTGTACCCCTTAGGGGGTCTAGAGATCCCATCTTGAAAGTTTGTGGGTTGAAAAAAAGGTAAAAAGGGCTACTCACTGTAATTTTTCAGATTTTTAAATGGTGGCTTTCATCTTTTGTTCTTATCATGAAAGTTGAGTTTTCACCACCAAAGTTCAACTTTGAGCTTTTCAGAATGTGATTACCGTTTTTGAATCTCCTATTAATTATCTTTCAAACCCCGCAAACAGTTTTTGCCCAAGTACAAGCTATCTCGCGATATGAGTCTTCAAAGTTGGGTAATTAGGCTAAAAATTGCAATTGTAAGTATAAAAGTTTCGAGGCCCGCGCGCCTCCCCGGCCCCTTGAGGGTTAGAAAAAAAAAATCGTGGTTTTGTGAATAGACCACCCAGGGGAACTCGTAAAAAAAATTGAGCGAAATCGGAACACCCGTTTTCATTTTTGGTCTGTTTTAGTATGGAATAGCCCGTAATTATGGAAAGAGATGATAAAGTGTGAAGAAACTGACGTCGCGTCGGATTAGTTATTAGTTATTACTTATTAGGAGATAAAAATAACTCGATAAGCACCCTTTTTGCGAATGTTCTACTTTAAGGCTTAAAATTACCGTTTTTCACTGATTGAGTAGGTGTTAATGACAAAAGAGAAGTGAATTTCGAAATTTGAAGTAAAATTATCGCGAAGAGGGTGTATATCGGGGTATTTTTGACCGCCTAGTAAACACGAATCCAATCCAACGTTAGTTTTTTCATTTGGTCATTGTTATTCGTAAAAACCGTACAAAATTTGAAAAATCTGCTTAACTAAGAACATTTTTTTGTACAGTTTTTCGCGATTTTTGGCCCTTGCGACATCGAAATCGTTGAAAGTGAATGTACATGAGGCGACTGTACGTTAAAAAAACACGTTTTTTTTAGGATATTTTCGTAATGTAGCCATGTATATTCTTTATCTACGGTACCAGTACCAGTATCAGCAGACCAGTATGTACTCCAGTACATTCATTGTGAAGTCCACCGAAGCCGACGTGTACCGCTACCGCTACCGCTTCCTCAACCATCACATCCACAATACAACGACGACGACGACGACGACGGTGGCGGCGGCGGCCGCGGCGACTACCACCACCACCACCACCACCATCACGCTACCCTCACTTCTTCCACAACAACAACACAATTCAACACAACTACTACTATCTCGACCACCACTACTACTACCACCGTCGCGTCGCCAGCACTACCACTACCACCACCACTACTACCAGCTACCAGCACTACCGTCGTGGCTAACACGACACAAGTACGAAGCGGTGTTCGTGTTCGTGTTGCTGTTCCGTTTCTTTTTAATGTTTTTTGTTTAGTGTTTACCAGTCTTAGTGTGTCTGTATCGGTGTAACGAGTAAGCTGCGTTTGTCGTCCGTCCGTCCGTCCACCGACCGACCGACCGACCAACCAATCAACCAACCAACCTCGTTTTCATTTTTATTTCGCAGTCAAATTTTGTTTTCGTATTCATAGTTTTGTTTCGGTAGTTTTTGTTCGCGATTTTCATCGTTTTTCGTCTGTTTTTTCCTTTCATTTATTTGATTTTTTCGGTTCGGTCATGTGTTAGTGTTACTGTTGCATCGTTTTCGTTTTCGCTTTTGAGTTTTTCGTTTTTCGTTTTTCGTTCATCGGTTATGTATTTGATATTAATTTTTTGCCGAAGCGACGCTGATTAATTTTCATTTTCATTTTCATTTTTATTCCGAGTGAATTGCTATTCGTTTGTACAGTCTACAGTCTACAGTCTACAGTCTGCAGTCTACAATTTACAGTTTACAAAATAATCACCGATCACCGCGACTATGGTCTATTGATCTGTCAGTTGTCATGCTTGTGTGCGAATTTTCTCAGTTTTCACGTGATATTGGTGGCTAATAGCCGAAAGGCTGGAAACCGAAACTCAACTCAACTCAACTCGACGCGTCGTTTTTGTGTTTCCTGTAAATTATATTCGCGTGTACCTATTTGCCACCATTGGACAGCGACTGCAAAGTACTTAGTGCGTCCGCGTCGAGTCGACAATGCATTCACCCGATGGCGATATAAATGTATGATCTCTGCCGGTGATAATCGTTATTCTCGTTGCTGGTTGATGGTTAATCGAGTCGACAACAGCGGCTTGTGTGAATAGCCACACATCAAACGCCAAACCAATTCGAGTACGAGTACAAGTACAAGTACAAGTGAAACCGAAACCGGCGACCGGCGACCGGCGATTTGACGTGCGTCGTGAACGGTTAGAACGTGTATCTTGCAGTGTAGTACCTATACCTATTTTACACTTTTCAACTCGTCCGCAGTTCGTTGTTCAACGCAAGTTTGCAAGATACCGTCGATGCTAGACGCTAGACGCTATACCATAAACCATATACCATAATACGCGCCATATCATCAGCACTCGGCTGTACTCGACGTCGACTGAAACTGAAACTGAAACAACTGCAACTGCAACTGCAACTGCAACTGCAACTGGAGCCGTTTTCCGCGTGCGTATGGGAAGCGTAGAGTCGGTAGACGGTAGACGTAGACGTAGACGATAAATGCACGTGTTGGCGTCCGCATCCGCATCCGCGTTCGCGAGTGTGCGTTTACCACCTCGGTCACCTCATCGCTTCATCACCTCACCATCTCACCATACCAGGTACCCGTTTGCGGCGCCGCGCGTAAATGTGCTACTGCGTTGTCGGTAACAGTGCGACGAGTAATAAAATTTTGAATTTCACTATCGCGAATTGTGCGTCCAACTGCAAGCGCGTCGCGTCGTACCTTGTTCGTGATCGCCATCAAAATTAGCGTATCAGCTCATCAGTGGTCGTAGATTTCGCAATATCTGCCACCTGCCACCTGCCACGTGCCGCGTGCCGCGTGCGACACGTGAATGCGATGCTTAACGTCGCATGCGAAAGTAAACGCCAACTCACGTTGCGGCTTTTGAGATCGAAAGTCAAAACCGGAAGACGTCGCACCGCTCAACGCGATCAGCTCAGCTCAACTCACGCGTAAGTGTACATGGTGCAGGTGCACGATATCTGGTTAAGCGTAGCTGAAGCTGTAGCGCCACCTTGGTCACCTCGAGACGCCCGACACCCGCTCAAGATACCGACGATATTACCCGGTATCCATTAAAATACTCTGCTCTACACCACTCCACTCAACTCTACTCTACTCTACTCGTCGGCGTCGTCGTTGTCAGCGACGGCAGCAGCGACGTATCATTACGTCCGTCCAATTTGCGAAACCATAACCATCAGCTCCACTGTCATCGGAACGACGAAACGTCAAACAATCGCGGACGATATAAGACACGGTGGCGGGCCTACGATTAGATGATTACCGAGTGGGTCGCATCGATAACCCGCATTACAATTCGGCGGCACCGTTGGGCCTGAATTTGGGACCCGGCCACGGTCACGGTCACGGCCACGGCCCCGGTCCCGATTGCGACAGCATGAATGGCGGTGGCGGCGGCTCGGCGACCGTACCCAATGGTTATTTGAAGGAACGTCAAGACGATAATAAAAGCTGCTACAGCAACCATTCGTCGCCCCACACTCCGGACGATTTATCTTCGTCCCATTCCAATAAGGTATGTAATATGTACCTAAATCTATTATGTCAACGTCATATCCAGTGGCGTAGCGAAGTATTTTTTCGGGGGGGGGGGGGGGGGGAGGGGCGTTCTCGATTTTTTCAACTTTGAAACTAAAATTTGCCAATTTTAATAAGCGCGCCCAGAAATTATTCGAGGGAGTGGCTGAGAATTCTAGTAAAATTGGTGAGGGGGGTCATAAACAGATTTGAGCGAAGAAAAATTGGAAAATTGCGGAATTTATTGGAACATACCATCTATTTAACTGAAAATCAATGATTTTTCACCAATCTTTCAGTCAAGTCAAAATTGCCTATTTTTCTTGACAAATGGAAATTGATTGAGAAATCAGCGATTTTTGACTGAACGATCAGTGAAAAATCATTAATTTTCAATGAAAATCATTTTACTGATTCTCAAAGGTAGGTAATTTATGTTTACTGGAGAAACAGAATGACGAAAAGGCAAAAATGCACTATTTTCACATTTTTGTAATGAAAAATCTCCTTTTCGAATTTCGACCTTGGAGGGAGGACTTAAGTCCCTTGAGCCGCCCTTCTTCCTCGGGCGTGCTTATGGAATGGATGAAATGAATTTATAGTAAAATTTTGGTTTCATGAAAATATGGTATGGTGTAGGAAAGTGTGCAGTGACGAAGCGTGACGTACCGAAGTTTGAATATTGAATTGAGGGAGCAAAATCTCCGAATTTTCGCCTCGATTTTTGATAAATTTTGAAAATCAATTTATTCAGGCTCGAAACGGACTGAGTTTTTTTTTTGGGGGGGGGGGGGGAAATGGACGGTAAAAATTTGCAGACTAAACTAGATTTTTTGACCACTTTACCCATCTCCCTCTCATTCAATTCATTGCTTTTCTCTGAGTAATTTCATTGTAGTGTAATTGGAAAAACCTATGAAATAGTATTTTTGTCTAAAACGAAGTAAAGGTACAAGATTTCAAAAAAAATTATTATTTCTTTAAAAATTTTTTGTAGTTTCAATGTGTATGTGAGAGAAATGAATTCGGCCCGAGGGAAGCGAGGATGAAAATTTTAGGAAACCTCAAGTTCGAAGGGCCATAAAGCAATGTTTCAGGTTAATAAACTTGAAAAAAAAATTGGCCACTTTTACTTTGATACTATTGAAGGAGGAATATGGCGGTCAAATTTTCCAACTTTTCTCTTTCGAGACGAATTTTCCAACTTTTCCTACTAGCAAGCATTGTGTCGGGGGGGGGGGGATCCCTCCCCATCCAATTCGCTACGCCACTGGTCATACGCGTACGTACCTTAAGTCTCATGTATCTACTATCGACGTATTGACAGACCGACGCGACGCAACACAACGGGTAGAAGGGTAGAGGGGTAGCCGGGTAGATTATATTTACCTAGTACCAACTAACCCACCATATGAGTTAGGTGGTTTATCCGCGCATTCGAGTAGTAGTAACTAGCTAACTACTACCTAACTTAGCTTACTAGCTAGTTTTAATCTTCTGTCCGAACTTTGAATAGTGAATACACATATCACATATGTACCTATCACCCGCGATCAGTGTAGTACCTTGTACCTAGACTTTATATTCGTACGTATGCTAAATTGAACGCTGCACTGCGCTGCGCTGTACAGCACACTTACATATGGTACCTACGTACTTACTTACTTACGTAACCGTATCATTTTATGTCTTACTCTCGCCCACAAGCTTCCGTTAACTGTTGAGAGTTGAAAAGCCAGAGCCGGAGCCGGAGCCGGTGCCGGTGCCGATGCCGATGCCGATGCCGATGTCGTTGTCGTTGTCGTGTTCGTACTTCGTAGATATTTGTAGGTACAGGTTGCAAAGTACTAGATAGGTTAGGCGCTCGCTGCGTTACAGAAAAGGTGTGTTACCTATTTAGTTTGGCGTAAGTGTAAGCGTAAGGGTACCTTCTACCTTCGTCAAGGTACTCGAGGCCGAGCGTCGCGTCGCTTCAAGGTGAATGCGATGCCGAATTGCCGAATTGCCGAATTGCCGACTGTCGAGTACGAGTACATTACATATGTAGATGTACTTACGTTGAGTTGAAATCAAAGTTGGACAGGTTACGTAACCGTTGCCGGGTTGCCCTATAGCTACGAGTAGATGCGTAAGCGTAACGGCGACATGTGGTTGAGTTTAGCGATTAGCACCTATGGTATCGAACTACCTTAAAAGCTGGCTTACATTGTACATACGTATGTCGTATGCATATTGCATATGCAATGTACGCAGTATGTGTAGGTAGTAGGTAGGTACCTGTATAGTCACACTCACGCCAGTACTAGTGTTCATTATCATCCTAGAATTCCACTTGCTGTGGTGTCTACCGTCTAGGTATACTGTACTCTTACACCTTTGGGTAGAATATTTATTCACCTGTTCCAACCTTACGCGTACCATCCAATTCTATCCTTGTAGTATTGCAACCCTATGCACTGGCACCGTACCATACCGTTCCTTCTTCCTTACCAGTTACCAGGTTAGGGCTAAAGCTAAAGGCTATACATTCAATACATTCATTACATTCATACGACGACGACGGCCTAATGAAAACGGGATCAGTGTTCACTTGTCTAGTCTTCCTTTTCTACTTTTCTACTTCTTTGTCTACTTTGTTCTGTCTAGTGTCTAACTGTCTAGTTATGGTAGAGTAAAAGTACCTGCGTGTGTGTGTGCGCAATGCGCAATGCGCAATGCGCAATGCGCATGCAACCCGTAATGGAAAGGAAAACTCTCGTTCCAGTTTCGGTTTAAGTTCTTGGCATTTTTCAGTTTCAGTTCCGGTTCCGGTTTTTAATAGGTATGCAATGCATCTTTTGGTATACGTATTTTTTGTTTATAATTTTTTGCCTATAAAACAGTTAGTAAACGTTGAAAAGTTTGAAAAAAGTGATTGAATTGCAACTTATTTTCTAAAGCAAGCTGAAAATGAAAAAAAAATCGGATGAGCGTTTATACTTTCTCGATTACGCAAAATTTATTATCCAACTGGAGAAAAAAAGGATTCACCACTACCCCAGTTTCGTAGGCATAATACCATCATTACAGCACGGCGCGGCGTGTCTAAAATCGAATTTTAGAAGCTCACATTCCCTCTCCCGTATGGTTTATTTTCCGCTTCAAATGAGATTCCCAAAATTTTAGCCCCCTGCAACAGGGACCATGCGCTGGACCCTTCTTTTTCGTATGAGATTTAACATAAAATAATATGCTTAGAAAACCAGACGTTTTGAAAAAAGAATCGCATTTCATTCCTGTATCAATTTTTAAAAATGGTTTATTAAAAGTAGAAAGATTTTGGAGTATCTGTTTGAAAAAAAAGTGAGATCGCTTCCAAATTCTCAGTACCTAACAGTGGCATAGCCAAGAATTTCTCATGGAGGGGTCCGAACTTTCACAATTTTTTGAGAAATTCTGAGTTCAACCCCCCCCCCCCCAAAATGAATTTTCATTTACTATAAAAACACTAAATTCAAAATTTGAATCGTTTTCATAAAAATATTACAGAGTTGTACAGGTGATATAAAGTTCTTACCCGACTTTCGTAGAATATTTAGGAAAAAGCCTTTGATGAAAATGCCATTTTGGAACAAACAACTTCCATACTAATTATTTTGATTTTAAAAAACAAATAAAATAACAAATCCAAGCAGTGGTGTCGGAAGCTTTTTTTGGGAGGACACAAAGAGGGTATGGAAACATGAAATACTAGAGGAGGAGGGAAAAAGGGAGACTTTTTTCACGCAGTCATACCTCTAATGCCTTCATGCATAGAGGGCATTATAATTGCGATTTCGTTCGTTCCTCAGCGAAACGAGAGCGAAGCTTTGAGAAAATTTGATTTTCAATGCCCCAAGAAGGCATTTTTTTCACGTAAATTCTCGACCTCGAAGGGGGAGGGGGGTTCGAACCCCTGATACCCCCTTGGCTGCACCACTGGTACCTAATCGAACGGAATGTCAGAATATCAAAATTTTGAAATTCAACACAATAATTAATTTCCTTGGGAGCGTATAAGAGAATTTTTTAAATCAGGCGTCCTCCAATTTTTCAAGTTTTTTTCTTTGAAATGCAACTCGGTCATCATACCTATCTATTTCTTCCAAGTTCTCAAAAGTTAAACAAAGTGTCAGAATATTTCCAACCCAGAAGTTACATATATTTCTTCTAAATTCTCAACAGTCCAATAAAATGTCAGAATAACACCTTTGAGTTCTAAACGTTAGACAAGTTCGTCAAAAATTTTTCAAGTTTTTAAAAGTCAGACAAAATGTCAAGATGACGTTAAATATCCCGTCAAATACATATGTATTTAGTATTTACCTCAGCCAAAAAATGATTGAAACGTGTTGATAATATTCCTTGAAAATCTTAAAATGTGCCTCAATTTTGATTTTCAAGGACAAATCTTGGATCGGAGGAAACATCCTAGGAGAAGTTCGGGAGGTTTTTTTTTATTATTTTTATTCTAGCTATTTTTATCCAATTTTATGGCCAGTTAATCCCCCCTCTCCTTGGGTTTATTCCTCCGGTCCAAAATCCATCCCTAACGTAAGAGGGTCATTTCATGTCTGTTCGTACGCAATGTGGTGTTTGAGGGGGGGGGGGAGGGGGGGGAGGGGGGGTCGGTGATTTTTTTTAAATTATTTTCTGTGTGGATTGTGGATATACCTCGATAAGGAATGACGAATGCCGCAAACCGCTGTTCTAGTCTCTAAGTGGTTTTGGAGGGTATAGCCTTGAGTAGTCAAAAGTTTTGAGGAAACGTCGGATATGGTAGGTAAATTTTGAACGTGTTCAACTCGAAAACTACGTATGATAGGTAGAAAGTTTAAATTTTTTCTAGTGTGTGCGGGATATTCGAAGAGCTTTTTGGCGATAATGCAGATTAATATATTAAAAAACTGAGGCGACGTTTTTTCGTATTCTCGATTTAAAAAATTCCAAAGATTGGAAGAACATACAATTTTTCTCAAAGTTCGGGATTGTAACTCCACATCATATTCATAGAAAAAGTCGGTAAAAGCATTTTAACTTCACTCAATACCCTCGATACTATGCAGATTTTAATTTGTTTTAATATTTTTTTATCCTTTTTATAATATGTACTAATTTTTCAATTTATTATTTTAATGTGTTTCGAACTGAAAATTTTTTCGTAAGTAGATATGTGTTTGCAATTGATAAAGGCTATGAAAAATTGAAAGTAAATATTTTTAATATTCATCGTTTCCGGATCTCATCAAGTTCGGAAAAAGTGCAGACAGTTCTGTGAAATTACCTATCAATTTAGAATGTTCAGACACGGAATGGCCAAGAAATTGACTAAATTTTGAACCTGAATATGTGCTCAGTTTTTTCATCCGATTTCTCTGAACGCCCCCCCCCCCTTCCTTCCCACCAATGAGGTTAAAATTCAAGGAAAAAAAACGTGTGATGTGTCTTTTGTTGGGTTTTTGAGGGCGGGCGCTGAGTTCAAATATCTGCTTATTTCAGCGATTCGACTATTCAGTGTCCCCCTAGCCCTCCAATTTGAAGAAAGATTCGAAAAATTGGTCATCTCACCGCTGAGTTCGGATTTATATTGCTCAGTTTTTTCATCCGATTCCTCTAAACTCCCCTATTGGCTCCCTAAAACCAGGAAATCACATAGATGTAGGTTTGTTTCGTATTCAGTTCTTTACTAAATTGTATGTTTTTGGTATGAAAATAGTAGTACATATTATTAGTCTGCAGTCCAAGTGGCAAAAAATTCTCTAGAAATCGAAATTAGTGTGCATTTTCGCTGGACCAAAACATCAGTTGGTTTGTTGTAGGTATGAGTCCCGCAGTCCCAAAAAACCGAATTTTGGATTTTTGCCCCGGCACAATAGGGAGCTGAGGCCTAAAAACCCCCCTTTTTTCCCAATTTTTAAATTTGACTTTGGACAAAAAATTTTTTCACATTCTGGTAGCAGACACTCCCCCGACTCCAAATATATGTCACATCCCTTGAGTCACGGGCACAATGGGGTGCTGAGCCTCCTAATGTGCGATTTTTTGCCAAATTCGATCATTTTTGGCACAATAATGCCTCTGTAGGCGTTATGTGGTAAGCTGGACAAAAAAAATTAAACGCAATGTATTCTTGGGTTCATTCCGCGTCCGATGAGCCAAAGTTTGAGGAAAACTGTGGGCACAATAGGCCGTGGTGGAATTTCAAAGTTTTGAAAACACGCGATTTTCTCCCCTTTGATTAAAAAATAAGTCATGAAAAAATCTGAAATTTGGGTTGCGACCTATCAAAATGGGTCAAAATTTTACGAGCAAAACGAAATTATTGATGAAAATTAAATTTGAGCAATTTTAACCCATTTTGAGCCCCAAATTGGGTCAATTTTTGAGTATTTTCAAAGAATTGACATGTGACCTATGAAAGTGGGGTAGAATTTCGCTAGAAATTCAACAAAACCACCCAATTTTTTTTTGAGCAACTTTTGAGGATTTTGAGCCTTGAACTGAGTCAATTTTCAAATAATTTCAAAAAATTGGCATGTGACTTATGAATGTGGGCTAGAATATTGTCAGAAATTCAAAAATACCATCCAAATTTTTTTGAGCTACTTTTGAGAATTTTGAGTCTCAAATAGAGTTAATTTTTGAATAATTTCAAAAAATGAACATGTGATCTACGAAAAAGGGATAGAATTTTGCCAAAGATTTTAAAATGTAATCCCTAACTTTTTAAAACAAGTTTCAAGTTGAGTAATTTTAAGCGCAAAATGTTTTATTGGAATGCGAAAAAATGAACGATCTAATTTTTCTATGAAATTCTAATCCATACTGATAAGTCTATCTAAAAATCTACTTAGTCAAAGGCTCAAGATTCTCAAGTTGCTCAAAAAAAATTGGATGGTTTTGTTGAATTTCTGGCGAAATTCTACACCACTTTCATAGGTCACATGTCATTTCTTTGAAAGTATTCCAGAATTGACTCAATTTAAAGCTCAAAATTCTCAAAAGTTGCTCAAAAAAAATTTGGGTGGTTTTGTTGAATTTCTAGCGAAATTCTACCCCACTTTCATAGGTCACATGTCAATTCTTTGAAAATACTCAAAAATTGACCCAATTTGGGGCTCAAAATGGGTTAAAATTGCTCAAATTTAATTTTCATCAATAATTTCGTTTTGCTCGTAAAATTTTGACCCATTTTGATAGGTCGCAACCCAAATTTCAGATTTTTTCATGACTTATTTTTTAATCAAAGGGGGAGAAAATCGCGTGTTTTCAAAACTTTGAAATTCCACCACGGCCTATTGTGCCCACAGGCATGCCACAGAGTCACCTTTTTTAGTGACTTGTCCCCTATTTTCAGGGTTGGTCACTAAAAGTCCCTTTTTTGGCCAAAAGTCACTATTAGTCCGTTTTTTCACTCTACAGTCACTTTTTTCATTCAAACGGCCTTCCGCTCTAGCATAAAATTTAAAAAAATACTAGTTTATTTGTTAGAACTCGTAATTGTTAGATGCAGAATATTACGATTTTTTTCAGTAAGAACTTATTTATAAAAAAAGTTTATTCTTTTTTCAGTTATTTGAAGCATATTTTTAAACTCGTAGCTTCAATTAAAGATTTATTAAGGGTAAAATGCCCTAATCTCGACCGCTTTCTAATTTCGACCACCGACCGATTTCGACCGCTATAGACGCAATCTACCGGGAAAAAAATTTTTCATGCTCCTTTTTCACAGATAAACAATTTGAGACCAAAATGACAACCCTACAGGCAAAACTAGCGGAGAAAATTGAAAAAAAACAAAATAGAATAGTAGTACAGTCATTTTAGGTTTTGACCCCCAAAAAAATTAGCAGAAATGGGAAGTTTCGTGGTAGGGTATGTATTTTAAGATTCCTGAACTTCCCTAAAATTGGTGCATAATTTAGTCCTCCTTTTGGTGAGTAAGGGAGTTCAAATTTTGTTTTTTCGTCGATAACTTTCGAAATTACGCACTAATAAAAAATAGTTGAAACAAAAGTTGTAGGGCATTAAAAAACGAACAATTTTGTCATTTACCATTTTCTCTTAGGATGTCATGGGGAGGAGCTCGGGCCTTCAAAAAAATCAATTTTGAAAATTTTCCATTACCTCAAATAATTACTAATAATCGGGTTAATCGAGTTTTAGGAGCGTTTTTTTTTACATCCTATTACTAAGTAGAATAAGAAAAATGTACAACCGACCCCTAATCTCAAAGTGGGGGGGGGCTGGTGGTCGAAATGAGGAACCCAAAATTTCGATAATCAATTTTTGAATTCCCTCAGAAAAAAAATCACAAAAAATGATCGTATCGGCTCAGAATTTTAGGGGGTGGTGGAGGAAGGATCAATGTATTTTTTAAGCCATTTTTGACGTTTTTACCTCCGTAAGTCTTTGATTGGTGGAAGTTTGAAAAAAAGTGGTCGAAATATGGCACCCTTACCCTTGATGAAAAAATTTTTCAGAAAAAAAGTATTTTCAGCACTATTGCAGAGAGAAATACAGTTTGAGTTAAAATTTTTTTTTTTTTTTTTGGGGGGGGGTGTATTTATTTATGAAAAAAAATGAAAAATTGGTCACTTTTTTCGAAAAATAGGTCACTTTTTGCCTCATAAAAAGTCACTAAAGTCACTATTTTCCCCAAAAATCTGTGTGGCATGCCTGTGCCCACAGTTTTCCTCAAACTTTGGCTCGTCGGACGCGGAATGAACCCAAGAATACATTGCGTTTAATTTTTTTTGTCCAGCTTACCACATAACGCCTACAGAGGCATTATTGTGCCAAAAATGATCGAATTTGGCAAAAAATCGCACATTAGGGGGCTCAGCACCCCATTGTGCCCGTGACTCAAGGGATGTGACATATATTTGGAGTCGGGGGAGTGTCTGCTACCAGAATGTGAAAAAATTTTTTGTCCAAAGTCAAATTTAAAAATTGGGAAAAAAGGGGGTTTTCAGGCCTCAGCTCCCTATTGTCCCGGGGCAAAAATCCAAAATTCGGTTTTTTGGGACTCCGGGACTCATACCTACAACAAACCAACTGATTTTTTTGTCCAGCGAAAATGCACGCTCAATGAACACTTTTTGCCTCTTGTACTGTAGACTATGTAAATTGGCAGTGTTAATACTACATATTTGACACCCCCTCCTCCATCCTTTATATGTGCCCACCCCGCCTCACCCATTTGTTTTTATTTAGCATTAGCAATATGATTGAGGGGTGGGTGGGGAGGGGTCAAATAATTATTGAAACCACCGATTTACATAATATGTACTACTATTTTCATACCAAAAACATACAGTTTAGTACGATATTATACCTAGGTATTATTACGTTTTTAAATGATAGTACATATATTTGCCAAAAGCCCCTTCCTTCAGGACTCTTTATCTCCTCTGCTTACGGTCCAACTGAAAAATTTTTCGTATAAAAAATGTTGGAAATTGAGTGTATAACAAAAAATTACTGAGCTAACCCTCGAGGAGATAATGTGAAAAACCGGCTTTTTGGAGGGGTTAACCCCTTCTAAAAAAAGTTAGCCTGAGGTCTGTGGGGTGGTAACTCTTTGGGGTTATTCAGGGGACCACTTTCGACAATTTTCCGAAATAAAAGCTTTGTTGGGCAAAAACCTTTTTTTTCCTTCCAAATAATCCTCCACTGCAAGTGACAATAATTGACACGATGTGGTCCTGCGGCTTTTTAAAAACATTTGAGCAATATTTTTAAATTCACGAGCGCACCTATTTGGGACCTCATTGGGTTAGAGCCTCCCCTCCCCCTTAAGCATGAAAAGGAGATTTTTCATCACAAATACCCATGTAAAAAAAAGTGCTTTTTTTCTTCTTTTCAAACATGATTTTTCAAAAAAAAATTCGCTCTCGCTTCGCTCGGGCAATATTTAGGTTACCTACCTTTTATTACATCAGATTATGACTCGGTAAATTTGTATCGAAAACGATTATTACTCTCTATGTACCAGTAAAATTTGTTAAAACTGGCTTCTTGAATCATTCAGTGTAATGAATTTAACTCGGAATCACCGATGTTTTAGTCAAAAATCAATGATTTCTTATTCAATTCTCAATTTATCGATTTACTTATCCGAAAAAATCGATAATTTTGATTGAAAGATCACTGAAAAATCACTGATTTTCAGTTGAATTCATTTCACCGATCCCTGCAGGTAAATTTACTAATATAGTTTTAAGGAGTGTATACCTATTGATTGTTTGTTTCAAAACATTCCGCCATTTTCCAATTTTTCTTGTCTCAAATCTGTTTGTGTACCTATAAGTATTATTAACCTACTGAAAATACTCTGACTACGCCGCCGCGCCGTGCCAGCGCAACTGACATAACAAATTACTCAGATTACTCAATTTTTTCATTGAAATTTGACCCCCCCCCGGTATTTCTTCTCTAATTCTAAGCCCCTCCCTTAAATAATTTCTATAAAACTAAATCCAAGTCCAAGTCTGCTCGTTTCTACGTGTTCATTTCATATTGGATATGGATATGGATAAGTATGTAAGTCTAAGTATACTATAGCGATTGCATTGCGATACTATTCCGGGGGCTATGGCTACGGCTACAGCTACAGCTACAGCTACGGCCACGGTTACGGCTGCGGCAATGCGATCATACAACATACAACGGACAAGCCTGGCTACCTTGAGGTTCCTCTCCGTTTCTATCTGCGACCGCCATCAAACTTGAAACTAGTTTTTCTCTCTCTCTTTTCCTCGCTGCTATATGTGCCACTGCCACTGCCACTGCCTCCGCCGCCGCCACCGCCGTCGACGCCGACGCTACTGCTCATGCTCTTTTTTTTCTCCCTTTAAAAACGTTATATATATATATTATCGCAATGAATGTAGAATATGTACGAGTACCTAGGTACGATTCTGCGATGCGATGTGCAATTATAGATACCTATATGTAGTAGTCGTAATTTGTCTCTGTAGTGTAGGTACGGTAGTAGGTAGCTAGCTACTAGCTGGGTACCTGGTTGTGGTAGTCTACGCCGGTCCTGTGTGTGTGTGTGTGTGTGTGTGTGTGTGTGTGTGTGTGTGTGTGTGTGTGTGTGTGTGGTGTAGGTGTACATACCACCTATGTATGGTACATAGGTAGTATGTTATGTATATGGTATGTAATGTATGTATAATGTATAATGTGCAATGTGCATACAAATGACATTTACCTTACGTCTCCTTCTGTATTGGCCAGTTATCCGCTATTCACGTACGTAATACTAATATCAGTATCAGTATTATCGTATTATCTACATACATAATTACCTACGTACTTGCGTAGTGTGGGTACTGGGTAGTGTGCCACAATGTTGTACAAGTAGACAAATAGGTATACTGTACCTGTACCTGTACCTACAATGTATGTGTACATTAGTATAAGAACAGTACCTACATCTACACACCTGCTCCCTGCATAATATGAGTATGTAGTATGTACACTTCACTATGTCTAGATATGTACCTAGCTACCTAGTACCTAGTATCTACCTAGATATAGATATTAGGTAATTAGGTATTAGGTGCGGTACATCTACATACGAGTAGGTATATGTATTACTATGCATCATACAGACACTTACTCGTCAGACGTGCAATCGTGCAATCGTGCATACTGCATACTGTATTGCATAGGCAGTAGACAACTAGACACATAGACAGACAGACAGACACACGTGCACGCACGCACGCACGCACGCACGCACGCACGCACGCACGCAACTACTTAGACTTATTCGTATGGCTATTAGCTTTAGCTACTCGCCGCTGCGCCGTCTCTGGTCTCTCATCTCTCTCTCCCTTCGCTCCGCATCGTGTATCGTGTACACTGTACACGTTCACGTACAGTACACCGGTACACCCGTACACCCATGTACTCATGTATGTGAGTACGTGTACGCGTTTCTCTACGTATGTGTTTTACTATTACGTACCAGCACGCTCGCGCATTCGCCGACACGCGCACACGCCTGCCGCCGCGCCGATTTTTTCTTTGGTTTTTTTTATTTTTTTTAATTTTTTTTAATACACGTCGTATTCCTGCTTCTCTCACTTGTAGAATTGCATGCTTTCCAATGATACGATACGATTTGGCGAAAACTGGTTTTATTTTGGGCAATTAATAGCGATATTAGCTATATGCTGTAAGTATGTACGCGGGCGGTGCGGTGTCTGGTTTCAGTTCGGTTCGGTTTGGTTTGGTTTGGTTTGAAAGTTTTTGTTGCCGTTGCCGTTGCCGTTGCCTTTCCCTTTGCCTTTCCCTTCCGTCGCCGTCGCCGTCGCCAGTATAGAAGTGTAGAAGTAGACGACTAATCGACTAATCGTCTAGTTGTGGCTTTAGCTTGTGGCAGCTATCAGCTATCAGCTATGGGCTATGGAGCTAAGCTAACGATAAGCGTTAGTTGCTGCTTGCTGGTTGTAGCTTATACTCGTACATATGTACACTACACAGTGCACAGACACGTGCGTGCAACTCGACACGAGGTAGTATTTACTAGTTACTACGTAGCAGGTAGCAGGTAGCAGTAGGTACTAGGTGATAAGTGGTCAAGTGGCTAGCGCAAATACACGTAGGTACTAGGTACACGTAAACGTACACTTATGCTGCGCTGTACATAAGTAATTCGTAACGTAACGTAACGTATCGAACGAACTCTAGATTGAAAAAAGAAGCAGTGTAGGTGTAGGTAGCTAGGTACAACTACAAATAGGTATTTTAGTATCGGCGCCGCGCCGCGGTTGGTCGTCGACACGGGTGATGGGTGATAAGGATGAAATTTTCAATTTTACACTTTTGCTATACGACATACGCGCAGATAATGAAGCATGAGACTTTGCTGTGTATAGCGTCCACCGTCCACCGTCCACCGTCTACCGTCTACCGTCTACCATCGAGTACCGATACATTTACGTGGGTAGCTACTAGCTAGGTACTTGAGGTACTTGCACTTGCAGCGCGTATATATCTATTCGTCGCGTCGCGTCGTATTAACTGTAACTACAAGTAGCTATGTAGAGCTGGTGAGAAAGGAGAAGGGGAGGGTGCGTATACGTACAGTAGATTCTTGAGCATTCGTATTCGATCTGCGATCTGCGATCGGCGACTCACAGTCAGACTCAACTCACTAGTCACTATCCTTATCCTCTATCCAATTGCGTTAGACGCTGACTCCTGACTCCTGACTCCTGACCCCTGACCCCTGACCCCCCCCCCGATCCTACACCTACAATCCCACATAGCTTAGCTACTACGATACTCTACGACATTGTACACAGACACAGACATCAGCCATAACGTATTGAGGGGATGATGGGGGGGGAGGGGTACTACGCGAGGCACGCAATCGTTCGTCGAGCGTCGAGCTAGTACGAATAAAGCACGGGAAATCGCGTCAGTGCAGCCAACATTCCGCAGCTTATTTCGCACCCAATCACATACTTCGTAGTTGACGAACTGAACTTAGCGTAAATTTGATGATGATTTTATTAATTTAACTGTTTCACCTATACATATGACCGAAAATCTATCCCTACACCGAAGAAGCATACTTCATACGTACTTCTAGTTTGAAAGAAACAAAGGTCGATCTGGATCTTCATTTCTGAATTCCAATAGGTACATTGTATCGGAATTCAGAAATGATTGTAGATCATTGCAAACAAAAAAACATGAATACACCTTTACTTTTGGCAAAAAGACGTATGTAAAGTCGTAAACTGCTACTTATTTGTAGAATTACACGTAATTCGTAATCGTACTTAAGCTATAATCTTAATCCATTTCCACTTACGCGTGATTGACAAATCATTTCTGATATTGTATCGAAGATCCAGAATTCCAGATCGTTCTTTATTTCTTTCATACTAGAAGTACATACGTATGAAGTATTTTGGTGTATGTAGAGGTAGGTTTTCGGTCATATGAATAGATGAAACAGTTAAATTATTAAATCATCATCAAATTTATGCGAAGTTCAGTTCGTCAACTACGAAGTATGTAATTGGGTGCGAAATAAGCTGCGGAATGTTGGCTGCACTGACGCGATTTCCCGTGCTTTATTCGTACTAGCACAACTTTTCGTCTTATCACTGATTATGGACTTGTAAAATTTTTGAAACTTCGCCAAAAATGAAGGCAATGGCTGTGCGTCTGTGCCCGTGGTGCCGTGGTGCCGTGGTGTACTCATAGTCGGTAGTGGCGAGTTCATAGCAAGTTTCTAGTCGCTAGTCTCTAGTCGCTGCTTGATAACCACAGCGACTTGGTCTTGATCGTATCTTCGTTCCAAGTTACGATAAAAAACGAATCAACCAACGTTCGATCAAGGTAAACTAGTGAATCTATCGTTAAAACGAACACGATTATGAGCACGAACACGAATGCAAACGCAAATTTAAATTTCGAGTCCGAAATGGCATTTTAGATAAGTTTCAATGCTAATGCAGATCGCAGTTCACAGCTTGCAGGTGCCCGCGCGTGGCTAACAGTACTTGACAGAAACAGAAACAGAAACTAGAACTAGTCGGCTAGTGCTCAAGTGTTTGCGTTTGCACATGCACACTGTCACAGTACGTTTGCTTGGTTTCAGACAATTCATAGCAATAGCCGTCACCGTTGCATTGTACCTATTTTTAGTTCCCGCTAGTCTCCGTATGTTATAGACGATAAGCGATGTACGATGCACATGTACAATTGTACATACCTACATGTAGTACGCTATCTGTACCTAGACCTACTACCTACCTAAACCTACATACTTACATAGGCACAACCAGATTCGAGAAAAAATTAGAGGAGCGGGCAGGGGTCAAAATTCAATGAAAAAATTTAGTAACCTGTTATTTTAGTGGTCCTGGCGCAGCGCGGCGCGGCGCGGCTTGGTAGCCAGAGAATTTTCTGCATGTGAATAATACATTTTAGAACAAACAATCAATGTAGGTGCTCCCTAAATCCGGATTAATCTTTAACAAAATTTTGACTTTTTGAATCAGTAAAATATTACGCTGAAAATCTAGCAGGGTGTCCTAAAATAATGTAGGTACCTATTCAAACTTATCGATGATCAAAAGTTTTTACCCTAAAGAAAAAATTAAGCTGATTTACGTTGAGTTTTGTCTTCATTTTTGAATAAGCCTCTAAATTCAAGATTATTATCCAATTTTTGAAAAATCGTCCAATTTGTGCACAATCGTTCAATTTTTGAAAAATTGTCCCAGCTGCTTTGAAAACCTTCGACCTATTTTGAGAAAACTTGACTAATTTATAAAAAATGACCAATTTTTTGCAAACTTGTCTAATTCACTAGCAATTTTTCAATTTTCTGATTCTTATATCATTTTATGGAATTTTCCGAATTCATAAAAAATCGTACAATTTTTGGAAAACAGTACAATACAATGTTGTGGAAAACCGTACTATTTTCGGAAAATCGTATACAATTTTTCCAAAGCCAATTTTCGAATTTTCTAAAAATCTGTTACTATTTTAATTAATTGGCCGACTTTGCGAAAATTGATCAATTTTTGACAAATGGTCAACACTCCAAAAATTAATCAAGTTTTTTCGAAAATTGAGTGGTTTTCCAAAATTGGTCAATGTGATAAAATTTGGTAAATTATCAAAGCTCAAACGATTTTTCAAAACTAATTTCATAAAAATGGAACACAAATTGGAGAATTGGTTGTGAATCGGATGAATTTCCAAAAGTTGGCCAATTATCCAAAAATTTGTCACTTTTCTATAATTTCTTACTTGTGAATTGAACATTGGTTTCAGAAGTTATTGTGATATTTGCTGTGGTGTAAAAATTGACAAATTTGGTAGGTAATGTAAAACAAAACTCAAAAATTAATCGAAATGAGATACCTACGATTTGTTTTTTGAACGATTTTTGCATTACCTATTGTACGATTGAAAAAATGTGAAGAACGGTTGTTCACTTACTTTGCGAGAATATTCGCGCTGTGTGATTCTAGAAAAATGTTGGAGAGTAATATCCCCATTTTATTGTAGAGCAGTATTGGTGTAACTTGATACAATTGTGCACATCTAGTCATACACCATTTACTCATGTTTATTTTGAATTGAATTTTGAAAAAAAATAATAAAAAAAAAGAAGCCAAAAGTTGAAACAAAAATCAAAAAATAATAACCAAAAGATTAAATATAAAAATATTGGGGAAAAAAGGAGCCCTTTCTATGGAAAGAATGGGATCCTGAAAAAACCCCATTTAAAAAACACAGAACAAGTGTAAACAGAAAATTACAACCTAAGCCGGCTTAAAATACCTAGTGTATATCATAAAACTACTAAATATTACAACCTTATAAATAGTCTAGGTACATCTTCGCCTTCCAGTTGTCTGTCCCCAAAAACCCTTCTTACCTTGCATCCCTTCAGCTCCTTCCAACCGTCTACCTTTCATACCTTCATACCTCCAACCTTCACCCTTAACCCCAAAAAACCTAACCCCAGGAGAGACAAAAGGGGTGGACGTACCACATGTGCTCAGTAACTCGTGCTGACAACGTCTGCAACAACCACCTACTCGAAGCACTGACCGCGGATGGCGACTTACAGAACCCGCGCATCCAGCATAATAATACTGCGACTTGCGAGGCACGCGCCTCGGGCATAATGCCCCCGACTTTCTGGCCCCGAGCGATCAACGGATACTCGCGGAAGTTGTCGCTTCAGTCGCCAGCACGCGAGACGTCTGCAGGGGTAGCGTCCTCCTTGGCCCTACCGGATAGGCGTGCGCTGGGCTAAGGCCATCACACCTTACATGCCCCTCCCGAGCCGAATTACCGACTTATGACTAGGCATAAGACAACGCAGGGCACCGCAAGAGGCACTCGAGAGTACCCCAAGACAGTGACGGAGCGTCCAGTGATCAGGACGATCTCCCTCGCTGCGCCTACTTTTCGAGACCAAGGTTTCCGTAAACGGTTCAACTCGAAATGAGCTCCGCACTTCCCCATATCATTTTCAATTTACCCCCACCATTCGAAAATTTATTTCCCCCACTCTGTGAAATTTTAGAAAAACAAGTTTCGGAAATAATCAAGACAAAAGGAGACGTGACTCTTATGTTTCGGCTCCTTTGTTGAGATTTAGTGCCCCGACCAGCTGGTATACTTGATGACAAACAAAATTCAACCTTTTGTTGTTTTCGAAATACGTGACTGGTCGGCCTCATTATGTTTCAGGGTCCTTTGTTAGATTTATTGCCCCGACAATGATAATAAAATTTGAAAAAAAAAATTGAAGAAGACGGGCCTGTTTTGTATGTCTGGTCTTTTGTTAGGTTTATTGCCCTGTCTAGCGTTATAAAAAATATTTGGAAGAATGATTTATAACCCCTATTGTGTTACTTTTCCTTTGTTGGGTTTATGACTCCGACAACCTATGTCGGCCTGACTGTGTTTGGGGTTCTTTGTTAGATTTATTACCCCAACAATGATAGTAAAATTTGAAAAAATTCCAAAGAAGGCGTGTCTGGTCTTTTGTTAGGTTTATTGCCCTGTGTAGTGTTATAAAAAAATTTAGATGAATGATTTATAACCCCTATTGTGTTGCTTTTCCTTTGTTGATTTTATGGCTTCGACAGTCTATACTGGAAAGGTGTTTTGAAAATACCAGATTAAAAGGGGATGTGACTCGCTTGTGTTTTTGGGTTTCTCTGTTCATTTTTTTTTTTTTTGTATGTAAGTACGGCTGTTATAAAATTTCTTTATGAATGATTTACGACTCCTATATTCCTTCTCCTTTTTCTGCCCTATCGCCCCGCTCATCTCATAATAAAATTTGAAAAATTCCAGTGGAACGTGCTCGGACCACCTATCAGGGTGTCCACTGTCTGGAAAACCTGGAAAATCGGGAATTTTGGAATTTTCTCTGAAATTTTTCGAAAATAAATGCATGTCTTTGTCCATTAAATTATGAATTACATATGGTACTTTTTAATGAGTTGTGGTAAGAAAGAAATGCTATGATGACCTTGACCCCGATGTTGAAAAAAAAGGGAGGAAGGAATGGAACAGAATTCGAAATTATTGGCCATGTTTTGGAAAACATGAATGAGGGAAAAGTGGTGAATTTTCATCTTTTGAAGATAGTTTTTCGCAAAAATTTTCGCCCTCACTTCGCTTGCGCTCAACATGTTTCTATGTTTCCATAAAATGATTTTTATATTTTCCCTCCTCATTTGACTTTTTCATTAGTACCAACTAAAAAATTGTAGGAAATTGCGTGAATTAATAAATTTGAGGCATGTTTTTCATTTTTTGGTGGAAGGGAGATAACATGTAAAAAAAAATGTTGGAATTTTCAGCCCGGAAAAATTCGAATTTTCATTTGCTTGTTTTGGCAGACACACTGAAAAAAAAATATTAATAAATTTTATTTTAAAAAATAATAACGCGGCCCCATTCAAAAAGTTGGCAAAATTTAATCTAAAAATAATAATATTTATCAAGATATTTAGTAATTTTATTATTATTTTTTTGCGTGCACCTTGGCATAATTTGTTTCATTTCTTGAAACTTAATATTGCGTTGGAATACTTGGTTTTTCGTTTTTATTTGAAATTTTTTCTGTAGGTAAAATTCAAATTTTCAAATTTTTAAGTTGAGGAGGAGTTGGGTGGGCTCGAAAATTTTTAGAATTGGCTTTTTAATCTTTTCTTCACCCCGAAAAGGAGCATCTAAAGATCTCGTAAAATGTATATTTTGATGAATTTGAAAAAAAAAAAATCGTTAGACCCCATGCATTTTATATCATTCTTATGGATGTAAGTACATCTCGTGAAAGATTACCCCTCCCCCCCCCCTGGTTTACGAATATCATATTGAAAAGGTCTGGAAAAATTCAAAAAATTGGTCTGGAAAACCGGGAAAAGTCGAGGAAAATCGTTTCTGAAATAAAGTGGACACCCTGTCTAGGATTTTTCATTCATCTTTTAGTCAAAATTACCGATTTTGTGACGAATGGAATGGACTGAGAAATCAGTGATTTTTGACTGAAATATCAGCGAAAAATCACTAATTTTCAATCAACATTGCATATTTCATTGATTGAAAAAGGCAAAATTTCATTTAATTTGACTGATTTAAATTTAGAGAGTTATAATATGTGTATTTCTGTGTATTCGAGAAATAGAGTGACTAAAATACTGCCCGAGCGAAAAATGCGCTTCTTTTTGACATTATCTGCTTGCCGAACTTGAGGGCAGAGGAAGCTCGAGCCCCTTGAGCCCCTCCTTTGAGCGCATCTATGACTAAAAGCTGCGAGTCAATAAAAATGGAACATTTTCACATTGATCTATTTTTTCCCCTACAATTCCACTCACTAAGTATGGTACCTACATTTATGTACTATAGAATACGCTTAATATTGATCTTTAAAAAACTTTCGAATGTTTTTTTTGGGGTTGGGTGGAAGGGTTCAACTTTATAGCCCCCCCCCCGATTTCGCCTTTGGCACTTACACATATCTACCTACGCTACGAGCACGTGTACCTGCACATGTGATCGGCAGTCGGTAGTCGATACTACCTAGTACCTACCCACTTTATGTCTAATTGCGGTGCCCGGTGCCCGGTGCCCATGCTCTTGTATACGTGTACGATTCTTCTAGACTCTACGCGGGTGGATTCACGATGTGTAACTACAATAGTAGGTACAGGACGGTTTCTTATCTACTATCCGCTACCTACCCATAGTGCCTATACCTATACGCTAACGTAAGTGATCTCTGAACCAGTGAACCATCACCGCAATCGCTAAATTCATCTCTTGCGTGTACTTCTATGCTTAGCTATTAAATAATACGTATGGTATGGTATGGTAGCTACTAGTAGGTACTAGGTACTAGCCACACGTTGCGATGCGATGGTAAGAAACTTGTACCTTTCGTCGTCGTCGTCGTCGTCGTCTTCGTCTTCGTCCGTACCTGTGTAGTGCGTATTGCGTATTGCGTATTGCATAATCACTAACCAGGTACTAACTAGGTAGTAGGTCCTAGGTACATCTTCTTTCAGTTGTATGTAATTTTCGCGCGAAGTCGTTTGCTGTACAATAGTACATACTTACGTTAGTAGGTAATAGGTAATAGGTAATAGGTATGTTCATGTTCCAAGTTCTTACTTGTAAGCAACAGCAACAGCAACAGCAATCGCGATTACCTATACCTAGGCCTATACAGCTTACAACAGTAAACATATTTACCTTATACTATCTAATTATCGGCATAGACATACTACCTAGTACCTAGTACCTAGTACCTACATAGGTACATAATTCGTATACGTACGGTGGTGTACGGTGCGTGGAGGGGCAAAATGTTCAAGTTTGTAATTTATTACAAGATGAAAATTTAAAATGTGCAGGGCCATGCCAGAAAAAGATGTTACAAGAATTGTAATGGTTGGACCAAAGTAGACGATAAAGACAAAGAAGTAAGAATTTTTTCTCTTTCCTCTTGCATTCTTGGTACGATTAAGCACTTAATGTTCATAAATACCTACAGTACGCAATACGCATATACGCGTAATACGTTTACGTAGGTCTAGGTACGCAATTACGCATTTATATAGGTAATCGATATCGGTGTATGGTATAGCCGTAATCCACTTTGTACATTACACATACCTTACCTACCTAGTACCTACTTAGTACCTACCTACCTAGTACCTACCTACTACATACTGTACATACGCTTTATACTAATCTACCTACCTAGTACCTAGTACCTAGCTGTAGCTGCCTACGCCTACGCCTATGCCTACGTAGGACAGTGGGCCAGGAGACCCTCTAAAACGCTCGTTTTGCACAAAAGCCCTGAAAGTCGTTCAAAAGGTGGTTACCTTATGTTTTTAGGGTCGTAGATTTCAAATTTTGAGGAGAAAATTTTTTTTGAGTGAGGGGTGGGGCAGGAGAGGGGGAGTCAAAATCAAAATTTCACATCAATGTCGTGTAATATGTCAAAATATATGTTTTCGAGGTCGTAGATTACGAATTTCGTACTCAAAAATTTTTTGGAGTGGAGAGTGGGGCAGGAGAGAGGGTCAAAATAAATTTTTCCCAAAGTAAATGAGTATTTTCCTAGAAAATTGAATAATTTTCTTTCAAAACGATTTTTTCTTCTGAAATAAGACCGTTTTCTCAAAAATTGCATAAATTCTTTCTGAAATGAATTAATTTGTCGAAATTTTTGTGTACTTTTTTCCTAATTTTTTTTCTAAAATGATGCAACAATTTTTACCAAAATTACATTTTTTTCTAAAACAAGACCCTTTTTTCAAGAATAGAATAATTTCTTTCTAAATGTGAAATATTTTTTCAAAATTTGTGTGATACATATTTTCCCAAAATGAATTCAGAAATTGAATAATTTTGAACAAATATTGTTAATAGCTGAAGAAGTGAAATTTATATATTTTTTTTATTGTTGAGATGATTATTTACGGCATCGATGACATAAATTTCGATCATATTTCTCAGGTATAATTTTATATGGTAATTGAACAGTTCATTTTCATACCTAAAAGGTTGAATTATGCCAAAGAATGAGGATTTCTTTTGTATTTTTGGCCGGAAACTGCCCGTGTGGACCGCACATGCAACTTGATTCAAAAAACAACCTCGAATTTGGTTTCCGGACACTTGAAACTATACATTAAAAACCACAAACGGGGACTGACATGACGCGGACTTAAACGTTAAGATACCTATGCTAAAAATGTGATTTTTCATGCATTTTTGTCCGAAAATTGCCCGTCAAGACCGTTTTCGCAAAAAATAACACCGGATTCGGTTTCAGGACACTTAAAACCACCACTTAAGCCACAAGTGGACACTGACGCCGACTGAGAAAGTATAGTTTTACTCCAAAAACCTTTTCAAATCTCCCGAAAATATGGGCATCTTTCAGGAAGCATAATCAGATTATTACTTTTCAAATCTAAAAACCGATTGCATAGCTAAATAGTGCTTACTTTTCTAAATATTTTGCACTAATAGACATCTTAAAAATATCAACATGAGCCGGAGTAATATCACTTTGCAAATACCGCATAAACAAGTTAAAACTAGTAGACTGTGAGTCGTCAACTTTGAAGGGGGCTGGAGGGGAGGGGAGGACGAAAATCAAAATTGCGCTACTCGTTTTGTGCTACCCTGATATCTAACAACACATTAGCAGTGTTGCCAACTTAATTCACGAAGATTTTTTTTAGCACAAAACGAGCGTTTTTGGGGGTCTCCTGGCCCACTGTGCGTAGTACGTATACCTACCTACCTACCTACCTACCTACTACTACTACTACTATGTGTAGGTATGTACTTGAACTAGCCATTTGCAAAACAACGTAACGCCCATTTTAGGCGATTTTTATGTTATTGTCGATTCTGATGGTATGTTGCACTCTCTGTCGATTGAGCGTGATACCACATTTCGTTGAGTTAGCCGTTTTGAAAATACAGTACCCATAAATCAGCACTAAAAAATTCCAAAATTTTCTGGTCTCTCCAAAACGTGTTAAAACCGCTTCCAATCGATTCAAGAGTCGAAAATAGGGTATCTACCAATTTTTAGTTTTTTATACGGATTTTCAATTTTTTTCCAAGTTCGGGACTCATGGAGTCTTAGCTCTTAGAAATACATTTTGTGCGTTAAATCCAACTTTTTACGCAGCTTTTGTCGAATTTCATCATTCTAAATATGTTTCCAACTTTAAAAGCCCTTCCGGTGAAATTTTAAACAACTTTTATGGTCGAAAATGACAATCATTTGCAAAACAACGTAGGTCCATGAACTTCACTAGGCTGGAAATCAATCATGTTGACACTTTGAAAATCAAAATTCGACTCGAAATCTGTATTTTTTGCGTTCTCTTTCCATTTCTGACATTGATTTCTACCATAATGTAAGCAATTTTGCTTGAAAATGTTTTTCGTTGCTCCTGAAAAATTAACTTTTTTGGCGTTACGTTGTTTTGCAAATAACTTTATTCAGTGTCGATTTGGTATTTAGGGAAGGCATGGCATAGGAAATGTAACGTTTTGAACATTTTTCTCCCTCGTCTCGGCTCGGGTACAAATATTTTTACTATTCTTTAAAAATAAAAAATATTTATTGAAATCCAAGCTTTTTGTTACTATAGAGGCGAATTAGAAATATTTTTTTTTGCCTAACAAGCTTTTATTGCGGAAAATTGTCGAGAGTGGTTCCCTGAGTAACCCCAAAGAGTTACCACCCCACAGACCGCAGGCTAAATTTTTAGCGGGGGGGGGTGTCACCCCCTCCCCCCTCCCCAACAGGCTTTTCGCATCATCTCTCTAGGGTTTGATTTTAGGGGTTAAAATAGTTCAGTACTTTTTTGTTCTACACTCAATTTACAACATTTTTTGTATAAATAATTTTTTTGTACAACCATTAGCGGAGGAGATAAGAGACCCTTGAAGGAAAGGGATTTTGGGAAATATAATGTGAGCCTGGATATAGAAACCACCCTCAGGTGTAAAAAATTGATTTCTGAGTTGACGCTGATTTTGGGCGGGAGAACCTCCACTCAAAAACCAATTTTTTACACGTAAGGGTGGTTTCTATATCCAGGCTCACATATGAGTATTATTGAAAACGCGATAATAGGTATAAAATCATTACTAAAGTGCATGTTGTGGGCATGAAAATAGTAATATTATGTAAATTGGTGGTATTAATGATTTTTATCTCTCCCCCTCCTGTGTGCCTACCCTCACCTTACCCCTCATTCACAAGGTACCTGGCCCAAATACCGACACACACAGCTTTTTTCGCCCTCGACATATGATTTTTTGAAACTAACAAAACGTGATTTGGGTACCTGAAACCTTTAGCCATAACCCCCAGGGATAAAATTTTCCCAACTTTTCATCATATTGAGCCTCGGGTCACAGCCAAAACTTGTCATAATTTGATGTAGAGAAAATGTGACCCAAATTTCGTTCCCCTTCTCTAATTTTCTATAGAAACATCGAAAAATGATGGCAAATTTCGAATAACGAGTATTCAAAGCAAATAATTTTTAATCATAAATTTACCATTTTGTAGCTCAGCAATGTACTTACCTATTTTCAGAGTACCTATTTGATTTTTCAATTTTAACCGATATTTAAGAAACTGTGTTCAATTTTTTTATAAAAAAATTAGAGGAGGGAGACGAAATTTGGCTCACATTTTCTCTACATCAAATTATGACAACTTTTGGTTTTGGCCTGAGGCTGAATATGATGAAAAGTTGGGAAAATTCTATCCCTAAGGTTTCAGGTACCCAAATCACGTTTTGTTAGTTTCAAAAAATCATATGGCGAGGGCGAAAAAGGCTATGGGTGTCGGTATTTCGGTCAGGTACCTTGTGAATGAAAGGTCAGGTGGGGGTAGGCACACAGGAGGGGGAGATATAAAATTTATTAATACCACCAATTTACATAATATTACTATTTTCATGCCCACAACATGCACTTTAATAATGATTTTATACCTGTTATCACGTTTTCAGTAATACTCATATATGTACTTCCCACAACCTCTTTCCTTCAAGGGTCTCTTCTCTTCCGCTAATGGTCGTACAAAAAAATTGTTTATACAAAAAATGTTGTAAATTGAGTGTAGAACAGAAAAGTACTGAACTATTTTAACCCTAAAATCAAACCCTGGAGAGATGATGCGAAAAACCTGTTGGGGGGGGGGAGGAGAATCGACCGCCTAAAAAATTTAGCCTTACGTCTGTGGGATGGTAACTCTTTGGGGTTACTCAGGGGACTACTCTCGACAATTTTCCGCCATAAAAGCTTTGCTAGGCAAAAATGTTTTTTTCATTGTAGAGGGAGTAAAAGTCTACTTTTACTCCCTCTCGCGAATCGCTCGAGTGCTCAAACTCGACTTTTACTCTCTCTACAATGAAAAATATTGTATGCAACTCGGGAGATAAATGATTTTCGACTATTTTGAGTTATTTCCCTCGCTTCGCTCGGGCAATAAACCTCAAGATTCGTCGAAAATCACTTTATCTCCCTTGTTGCATAATATACTATTTATATATTTTTTTCAAACTGATGCTGATTTGCCTGCATTATATCCAGTTCTCAAAGTTTTTTGGCCTAAATTTTAAAAAAAGACGGTAATTTTCGGCTCTCGTGTTATTTTTTTTTTTAAAATGTTGGTTGGTGCATACTTACCTTGCAATTAAATTTCAATTGGAGCCTCGAACACCAACATGCCAGTTTTTTTCACGACCTTACTCCCCTTTGAATGCTTGATTGACTATAGTTAGGGGAAGCTGGGGCAGGATGCAAATCGGCCTATTGTCGTTTGAAATGTGGTTGAAAATTTTTTTCTGTGTCATTGGCGGAGTAGGTTGGTAACATCGCGACACAATAGGGTAAGATACAAATTGAAAAAGGGGCAGGATGCAAACATGGTTTTTTAAATATGAATTTCTTTTTAAAAAATCATAAGTAGTAGGTAGGTACTAAACGTGCTTCAATTGATATTCTTGCGGTACTTTTTCCAGAATATTATATTTTTGCTTTAATTTCTAAATAAAATATCAAAAATTTGCTAAAAAAAAAAAAACGGAAAATCAGCTAAGGCAGCAGAAATTATGATTACGGAGGTTTCAGAACTCCTCTTTCCAAAAATTACGTCTTTATTTAAATCTGCAATATCCACCTGGAATATGTATGTACTTGCTTGAGTAAATTTAACAGATAAAATATCACGATTTTTCATCGTGTCTTTACTGTTTGCATCTTGCCCCATGGTATTTTGCATCCTATCCCACCCATGGGACAGGATGCAAAAAAGTGAAAAAAACAATTCAAAAAATTCTGTATGGTTGAGATATGCCCCAAAATGGAAATTTTTCAGCGAGATAAAAGCTATGAATGTTTGAACTTCGAGTAGTTGCAAAAATCAGACGATTTAGTCAATTTGGATAGATTTGACAGACCATTTTGGTCTAGGTTGGTATTGGTACACCCCACCCCAGATTCCCTGGTATGATTTTTTTCGGTTTGCCAACAAAATGTAGAGCTTTACCACCCCCTCCCCATGTTTCAACTCCAATCCGTCAGTTTGTTAAACACCATGAAGAAGTCCGAAATTGTAAAAAAAAAAAGAAGAAAAAAACTGTGTGCTTCAGCGCTCGTATGAGAAGAACTCTTGGTTGTGATTTAAATGAAATTTAGATAACCCAATAATGCCTCTCGTAGTCATCCTCTTTCAACTTGTTCTGGTCGTTGTCTGAGTTTGCTAAAATTTTACCAAGTTGAACAAAACCAAGTTCACTTTGACAGTGAGTTTAACATGACATACCTACTTACCTATGCACAATTGTACATAGCTACAATATAGTAAGTACATACTTTCGTAAAAGTTGGGATTTTTTGTTTTTCTTTTCATCTTCCTCCTGCTCTGTTATCTTGTACGGTAGGTAGGTACATTTGAGAAAAACGAATTCAGTGTTTAGAATGGAATCGTTTTTTACCGAAGACAATAGCTGATCGCGGAGGAGGGCCAGGGAGTCTGCCCCCCCCCACCCACCGTCTCCGGCATCAGGTCCGAGATTTTTGATTTAAGTCCCTCCGGTTCCTAAACTTTGAAAAAAGTGCATTCGGCTCCGAGATTTTTTTAGAAGCGGCTCCGGCTCCGGCTTGGGGATTTTTATAAAAGTGCCGCTAGCTTCGCTCCGGTTCTCCGTTGGTGTTACGCTTTCCTTACATACGTATTAAAAACGCGTCACGCCACTTACAGCAACGGACACAAAACAAAATTCAAAGGGGAATCCCCGGAGCGGGGAGTCGGAGGGAGGTCGGATGTGGTGCCTGCGACTCCAGCTCCGGCATTTTTATAAAAGTGCCTACGGCTCCGGCTCCTTCACCTAAGTGCCTCGGGCTCCGAAAAAATCGCCCGTTAGCCCTCGAGCGATTAACAAAAGGGAGGAAAACTGGCGCGGCATTTCCTCAAGGTAGACTCGCGGTAGTAAGCGACTCTCAACGTACCATCGAACTTGCTCTGGAACTTGGTCCGCAATAGGTAGAGCCGTAGAGCACTAGTATAGCAGTTACTACATAGTACATAGAAATTTTATATTCTACTACATAGTGCGGTGCGGTGCGTCGCGACGTCGCCGCTACTGTATTTCGTAATAAGTATCGGCTAGCGGTGGTTTCAACGAAGAAAGACGAGGAGGGAGGCAAGGAGGCAAGGAGGCGAGGAGGCGAGGGGAGGTGGTGGCGGCAGCGGCGGGTAACATTTGCGATGGCAGACAATAATAATTACCAATTATGCGGAGTATTAACCGGACAGAAGGCCGACAGACAGCCCTGGGAATTAACAAATTGCAATTAAACTTTTATAATGAGTTTGCCGCGCGTTTAAATTGCATTACCGCCGGGAACGAAAAATTCTGTTAGCGTCTGTACAAATGGGGTTCGTTCAACAAAAACGGGTACCTTTATCTGTTTACCTAAGACGCGACGCAAACGCCGCGCCGCGCCGCGCCGCCCGTGCCAAGAATCGCTCGTTCTTTTTCGAAATGGGTGCAAAAAATATTAAATTATGAACGGGAATGGGATTGCGATTGCGATGACGATGACGATTGCGACAGGTCAAGGCCTCAAGGGTCAGGGTAGGTAGAGCGGGCGAGAAATGCGTTTTACTACGAAATTTTAATCGCGAAATGACAATACGTAGACGTACCTGCTTCTGCTCGTCGCATTGCGTAGGTAAAAATGGAACGTTCAAGTAGTCCAGATATGTGCGTCTGCGGCCTATGTGGAATCGTGGACTGGCGACTGAGTTCGCCGTTTATATCGCTAGTTTCTTTGCATCCTGTCACGTCTTGTCTTACCTGAATTCGATGATTTTTTTCACAGATTAAATATTGAGGTAGAGTAAAAAAAAAATCTTAGATTTTGACGAAAATTGGCGGCTCGCGGCGAGGTATTTTACTTTGAATAGAAAACATTTCAAAAAAATTGGAGCTCCCCCCCCCTCTTCAAAGGGGGCCGTGTAGCTAAGGAGCCTCAAAGTGGGGTCATTTTGGAGAGGGAAAAAAACTGTTTTTTACCGCTCTGCTGGGAACCTCAGTCGCCCTCCTGCAAAGTTGCGATTTTAGTTTCTACACCTTTCTGAGTTTAAGCATTGCCTCGCAGAGTCGCAGTTGGATATCACGTTTTCCCCTCTACCAAGGGGTTAAAAAGTTGCAGATGAAATCATTTTTGATGAAATTTTTCAGAAAATTTCCATTACAGTGCTGCCAACTTAATTTCGATTTGCGCAATTTAAACAGCGCAGCGGTACAAACAATTTCAAAGAAATGATTTTAATAACCAAAAAATTGTTGGCTTACTTTTCAAGTTAGGTACCGAATGAACAATTTTAATTTTATAAAGATTGCATTAATCAAACGCATTTAGGAAACCTGCAATGATTTTTTTTAAAATTTCACTAATAATTCTTTTGGACGGCCGAAAAATTTGGCTCGATTCCTGCACCCGTACATATCAATCAAATCATTGTGACGGTTGTTAACACTAGAGTTACGTAGGTAATCAAATCTAATATACTCGTACGTAAGTACGTAACGTACAGCAGCGGTACTGCGTAGTGCGTAGTTGCGTACCTAGACCTACTACCTAGTACCTCTACCTATGTATACTGTTACTGTGCGGTGCGCCGAGCCGGTGCATTCCTATGAGTATGCCTACGTTTATGACTAAATACCGAGTGACCCAATAATCCTGCAACCCTCGAATTTCGCAGAGGAAAATACATATACGAATAATCGAACGACAAAAAAGGGAGGTTTGATTTGAACGGCAGCCCAGTGTTACGGCAATAACAGTGGTATTAACGATTGCTTGGTAACTTTTGAACGACAAAATACTGTAGGTCGTCACTACGTCTATTTTTGTTTATGAATCACGACAACTCCCCCATGATAGGAATGAGTGTTTGTGCGATACATTTAAATCATTGAACGACGACAGAGGAAAAGTTCGAATTTTGATGAATGAGCGGAGGAGGGAGGAGATGTGTAGGTAGGTATTTTTAAGAGATTTGTGATCGGGAAGGAGCATTATGCTACCCTGTAGTCTTGATAATAGCATTCAACGAATAATGAATTCCCCTTTATAGGATATAGTTGACGTTCCTTTCTCTTTAAAAAAATATGAACTCATCCTTCATTATTTATAGTTAATTATTCAAAAAATTTCGATTTTTGCATTTTTTAAGAAAAAATATTCGAGGGATAATATTTTGGTAAAAAATCGATATACATATTGAAATCTAGGTTTTCAAAGACGATGATTTCACATACGTTATCGATTTTGGAATTGAAGCCAAGGGGTGAGCAGGGGTGAGCTTATTTAGGGGGGAGGGGTAACATTCTTACAAAAAAATCGTGTCAAATCCGAAAACGAATGAAACTTTGAAATTTAGTGCCTACGAGTCCTGTCAAAATGAAATGAAACGTCTAAAAATTGAAATAGTATATTACTATACAAGCAGCGGAAGTGAGCCTTTTCATGACGAGCGTAAGTTTGCGAAACGAGCCGAAGGCGAGTGAGAAAATACGCGAGTCATGAAAATGCTCACTACCGATGCTTATATTGTAAGATATTTTTCATTTGTACTTCTCAAAATCATCAATTAGTACTTTTACGTAAACCGTACGCGTTCGTGCGGTTCGTATACCGGGTCACGGAAGTTTACTTGCGCGTACTAGGACGCGCAAGTAAACACGAAAAACACTAAAAACCGTGTTAACAGCTCAACAACGAAAAGACGAACTTCCGATCCGCAAATTAGCAATGAAAAAACGTACTTTCGATACAGTACAAATGAAAAATAAATTTTCTGTCAAGTTTAATGTTTGAAGTTTCTTTTTAATTAAGTAGAATTACTCGCAATATGTAAGATTTGTAATGACTTAGTATCTTTTTCTTATCATATCGATGTACATAGGTATTTGAAGACGTTGATTTCGATACGTATGACGATTTTTTTTGTAAAAATGTTACACCTTCCCCTAAATAGGCTCACCCCTGCTCACCCCTTGGCTTCATGTTCATTTCCAAAATCGATTACGTATTTGAAATCAGCGTCTTTGAAAACGTAGATTTCAATATGCATATAGATTTTTTACCAAAATATTACCCCTTCTCCTAAATAGTCGCCCTCTTCCACTTGAATTTAATGAAAAATCATTGACTGATATGGATTCAGCAACATTGGAAAATATTAATCCGTAATTTACTCCACGATTAGGCGATGAAAAAAATTGTAAAACTAATTTCACTTTACTCAAATAGTCAAAATTGGGCAAAATGTCAGTCAAAAAATGACCCCCCACACCCCTGCAGATGAGGTATGCGGGGTGCCTCTGGGCCTGAATTTGTTGTATTGGACCTATACAGTACTACTCAAACATCGTATTAAGAACTTCGACTGATAAAATATCTCGTATATAATTAAATAATCGTGATTTTTACACAAAAATGTGAAAAATTGATCCAATTTCAGCAACTTTAGACCCTCCTATTCACTCAGAAGGGTGGTATGGGAAGTTGTAAAACGCCAATATGTGTGGTAATCCACCCGTAGAGTTCGAAAATCGTAATAAAAATTCAGTTGGAAGGTCGGCAGGTTGTGCAAAGTTGAAAAAATGTGATATTTAGGTAGTTTTGAGGGAAAATGCGAAAACACGAGTCAAGAAATCTCAAATTTAAGGGACTTCTCTCCCTCGGATTTTGAAAGTAATGGCATTTTTGAACTCAGCGGAATTCAATCATATGGAAATGAGAAAAAAAAGGCCGGTAGCTCAATTTCGAAAAATTGAGGGCAGAACTCCCCTTTACCCCTCCCCCAGGGTTTGGCGATTGTCTACTGGGCTCAAAAAATGTTTATGATGTCCTTGTTCACCATACCAAATTTCACGCCTCGTATCATAATTTGCCGTTAATGTCCAAAAAAATGCAGTTTGCCACTGGACGAAATATCCCCCATTATTCAAAATATGAAAAAATACCAATTTTTAACAAAATTTTTTGAAATTTTGAATTTTCATGCCCAAATCTTTCCAAGTGGTTCATTATTCATAATAAAAGCTCGAAATAACATTTTCGTTCCTTCCCCCATGTTGATTAAATGAGTCTTGAAAGTGGTAAAAATTTGGCACTTTTCTGTACAGTATATTTTATATAGCTCTAAAGGGAGGTGGACCCGGCAAAAAATAATATTATAGACCTTTTTTGCTGAAAATGGTCTAAGACCATGCCCTGCGTAACATTTATAACAACCCGGCCACCCCAATATTATTGCTTTCCCCCGTTCGGTGGATCATAGCCCCCCCTCCCAATGGATTTTTTGATTCTTCCCACCTCAGATTTTAATTTTGGGGTAAAGCTTTTCAATCTATCCCGCAATACCTACAAAACACCGTTTTAAAAATTTTTTACCGTCAAGGGGGCGGGGGGCGGATCTATGACCGACCATTGATAGTTGACCATCTTTAGGGTATGACGGAAATATCGCAGGTACGTATAATCAATGCAAAGAATGAAATGTACCGATTTTGTGATTTTATAGGGCAAATAATTTTTTTCAGCGTCCCATGGCTAATTTCTTATTTCCACCCCTCCCTAAACAACCCCTCTCCCCCCCCCCCCCGTCTCGCGATTGTGTACTGTACGAAAATTGATTTTTTATGACAGAAACCCTTAATTTGGCATGATCAACACTGATAATGAATAAAAATTTTCAAAATCATTTCCGAGTCCATATCTGCCATACAGACACAGGGTCATAAGGTCATAATCCAACTTTTATAATGGAACAATTTTTACATATGTATTATGGGTGTCGATTCCATATGAATTGAGGCAGGGCGGTTATCCCTTAAACCACCATGTGGGGTATACGTATACCCCACTAACATTTTTTTGGTGACACGTCATGAAAAACCATGTGGGGTATATTTGTACCCCAACATACGAGATGGTATATTTTTTGTTTGCAGTATAAGCAACACTGATCCGTGAAAGTAAAGTTGTTATTCAGCGTGGACGATATATTGAAGCAATTTTTAGGAACACAGCGATGGGTGGGTGGGGGAGTTTTATAATCAAGTATGTGGGGTACACTTGTACCCCGCTGATTTTGCCTGTGCTGCAATTCTGACTATTTATCAGTGACTTTTCAGTTTTCACTGATTCAAATTGAGAGAGTTGGTACATTGGTAGGCAACTAGGCATCTATTTGCCGTTGCCGTTGCCGTTGCCGTTGCCGTTGCGTTGTTTCGAATGGACACCCTAACGTAAATGTACTTACTGTACATCTACATATGTATGTACTCGGTATTATATAAGTACGTCCGTAGTTCAACGTATAGACTCCAGTACCCACCCATACCCATACCCATACCCATACCCTCTCATCAGAGTAGTTGCAACTTGCAACGCAGCGCAGCGCATATCTTTGCTTACCTACGTAAATCTATGTAGGTAGTTAGGTACATAATTACGTGTAGGAATTGTACTCGTACGCATGCGGACATGATTAGGTATTAATTGTCGGATGGTTTTGTTGGAATGTTCGCAGATATTTTCTTCCAAGTCTGAATTGCAGTTACATTCGCAGCTGCATATGCGCGAAGTGAAACCGTACAAATGCTCGCAGTGCAGCAAAACGTTCGCCAACAGTTCGTATCTAAGCCAGCATACCAGGATACATTTGGGCATAAAGCCGTACCGTTGCGAAATCTGCCAACGCAAGTTCACCCAGCTGTCGCATCTGCAGCAGCACATACGCACGCATACCGGCGACAAGCCGTACAAATGCCGGCATCCGGGCTGCACGAAAGCCTTCTCGCAGCTCAGCAATCTGCAAAGCCATTCGCGTTGCCATCAGACGGACAAGCCGTACAAGTGTAACTCGTGCTACAAGTGTTTCTCGGACGAGCCGTCGCTGCTCGAGCACATTCCCAAGCACAAAGAGTCCAAACACCTCAAGACGCACATCTGCCAGTACTGCGGCAAGTCCTACACCCAGGAAACCTATCTCACCAAACACATGCAGAAGCACGCCGAAAGACTGGAGAAAAGGCCGCCCATCGCGCTCGGCATTGCCGCAGCCGCCGCCGCCGCCCGAGGCCTCTCGATGGACGGCGGCGGCGGCGGCGGTGGCGGCGGCGGTCACGGTCTCGGCGGCGGCGGAGGCGGCGGCGGCGGTCCGCCGTACTGGGCGACCGGTAAAATGTCGCCCGACTCGGCCGCCAACCATTTGGCCGAGGTGCTCAACCAACAGGAGGCCGTCGCCTGTCTGCAGGGTGGCGGCGGCAACAGCCACGGCCACGCCAACGACGGCGTTTTGTCGTCCGAACACGCGGCCGCCGCCGCGCTGCATCGCGAAATGAACGGCGCCGTCGCCGCCGACGACTACGTGCTACGTCTGTCGCAGCACGCGCACGCGGCAGCAGCCGCGGCTGCCGCTTCAGCCAGCACGCCGTCCTCGTCGACGCCGCTGTCCGCTTCGTCGCCGCTGCATCCGCACGAGCCCATCATTACCGTTTCGACGCCCGGCGGCGCCATCAAAACGCCGCCGTCTTCGGCGTCCGCATTCACGCCCATCCAGTCGATGGGCATCGGCGCCCATCACCATCACAGCCACCATCTCAACCATCACCAGCATCATCATATCGCCGACCGCGCCGCCTATCTACCGTATCCGTTCAGCAGCGGCAAAATGGCGGCGGCCGGCAGCCAATTGTCCGGCCTCGTCAACATGCCCAACTCTATGGACATGTCGACCAAAAATTCGCACGCCGTGCCCTCCAATCACTTCCACAATCAGTTGATCTCTCTGCAGCAGATACGTAACTACCACCAGTCGCCGCTTGCCGAGCATTTCATGCAAGGAATCAAAGATAAGAAAGACTCGATTTTATAAAATCTTTTAAACGTCGCTTCGCGTCGCGTCCGCGTCCACGTCCGCGTCCCGTCCCGCATCTCAACCTCCCATTTTCCACTCCTGGTCCTGCTTTCGCTTCCACTCCCACTCCCACTCCCACTCCCTTTAACGTTCGTTTTACTACCCTTGAGTAATCTGCGTGCGTATCCGCCACCTCATCACCTTACTCACTACCTAGGTACTTACTTACTACATACGGTACTAACTTTGTATTTTACCGCGCGCGCGCGCGTTTGTTTTCCAGTAAGTACCTACTCGTTATTTCATTTTTTTGGGGGGGGAGGGGGTGTCGTCGTTTTTACCTACAAATTTTGTATTTTCTGCTGCTGCTGCTGCTGCTGCTGCTGCTGACGACGACTATCATCTACCTACTTCTTTCCCTTTTTTTGCCTCGTACGAGATGTGATTCTCATCTGTTGTTAGCGCTAATTTCCAGCCTATGCTGGTCTGGAGTCGATTGCGCATCTTTCAATTTATTATTTTTTAATGCGAAGTTGATTGTTAGGTACCGGAATGAACCGGGTGTCCACTTTCTGAAAAATCTGGAAAAGTCGAGGCATTTTGAAATTTTATTTCGCTGAAATTTTTTTAAAATCCAAAAGAAATATTAATCATTTAGAAAAGTGTTTCTTTGCTCATTTTATTATCAATTTTTCAAAAAATTTATCCTCGCCCCACCTGAGTCAAATCGTCTCGTCTCTCGACTGAATTTTTATTCAACATTTTTTGTTGACCGTGATGTACAAAAACATCGATATTCGAATGCGTGTCTTTTTCTATCAAGTAATTTACGAATTCATCAAAAAAAAAATCCTCTTTCCGCACTTGGGAGAAATTTACACACTTTCCTTGTACAGAATTTATTTAAAATTTAATTTTTTTGGATACGTACCTACTTTATAAAAAGCTGCGGTAATAAAACATATGACACGATGCTCTTGACTACGATGTTGAAAAAAAAGGAGGAAGTGGAAGAGAATTCGTAATTATTGGTAACATTTTGGAAAACTTCAATGAGAAAACGGTGCCGATAAATTTTCAACTTTTGAAGGCCTTTTTTCGCAAAAATTTTCGGTCTCGTTTCGCTCGGGCTAAACACAGTAAAATATTTCGACGAATTATGAACAATTTACACCTTCGTTGATTTGTTATTTCCTGAGAAAAGCTGAGAAGATTGCAGGAACTTGCGTGAAGTTTATAAATTTGAGACTGGTGTTTTTCAGGAGGAACGTCCGCGATGGATCGTTGAGAAATTTTTAAATTTTTGGCCTAGAAATATTCACATTTTCATCGCATTATTTGGCGAGCACTTTGACTTAGGTAATTTGTTTCATTTTTCAAAACTATGATTTTGCTCTGAATCAGAGTTTTTCCGTTTTGTTAAAAAATGTTTATGTAGTGAATAATATTCAAGTTCTTAAGGTTTTGTGCACAGTGGGGGGGGGGGGGGTTAAAAATTTTCAGAATTGAATTTAAATGTTTTTTTTTGGCCGAAAAAGAAGCATCTAAAACTCTCGTAAAAAGTAGTAATGAAAAAAAAAAATCGTCGAGTATACACCATGCATATCAAATCATTCTTCTGCGCAATTGTGGGTTGTAACGTTGTACTAGGGTATATGACGCGAAAAAATAGTCCCTTCTCCGTGCTTCATGAAGATCACTTGTTGAGGATCTGGAAAAATTTATCTGAAAACCTTGAAAAATCGGGATTCGGGAAAATTAATTTCTTAAATATTGTAGACACCCTGTATGACACCAACGTACTCCGTAGCTGGGTATCTAACAGACGAATACTACGCCATCGCGCCGCGCCGAATAGTAAGCCATGGTTTATTTATAGTGTTTTTCCACCGCTCGTTAACCCTTTCTTTGTTAATAGTTCTTGTTTGTTGTTTATAGTA
This sequence comes from Pseudococcus viburni, assembly GCA_033439095.1. Classification (NCBI taxonomy): domain Eukaryota; kingdom Metazoa; phylum Arthropoda; class Insecta; order Hemiptera; family Pseudococcidae; genus Pseudococcus; species Pseudococcus viburni. The sequence goes on along the minus strand of JAVBJF010000329.1, from coordinate 7,151 downwards.
CTATTATTGTTTTCAAAGTCCCGTGTCGTGTTTTAGTTCAACGTTTTTAATTTTCGTCCCGTTTTACCAAATTTTTCTCTCTTTTGTTTTTTGTTTCCTTTTTCTTAATTACCTACCTAGGTGTACCTAGGTGTACCTAGGTGTACCTAGGTGTGTAGGTCTAGGTATCCCCGTTTATTAGTACGTTCACATTGTTCACTTGGTTTTTAGCTCGCAAGTCTCGTCAAGTACTCACTTGTTTGTTTTATCGTAGGGTATATTTATCGGATCGTAATGCGCGTTGATTTGTATGTGGGTAGTAGGTCTAGATACTAGGTACCTATACCTAGCTACCTACGAGTGTGTACGTTTATTACTCATATGGGCGCTTATACTGTTTTTTTTGTTGTTTTTTTTTTTTTATTGCTCTTCCTAGTTCTAATTTGTTTTTTTTACTCCATCTTGTACTGTATCCACTTTCCACTTTCGTCATCGTCTCGTCGTTGTTGTTGTGGTGCGCTCGCGCTCTTGCTCCTGCTCCTGCTCCTTTTCTCTTGCTCTTGCTCTTGCAATAAGTACTTCCGTATCCGTAGGTATGCTCATATGCTGTCGTCTTTTTGTATCTCGACTGAAATGGTTAAATGTAGTAGCAGTGTCAGCGTCAGTGTCAACGTTAATGGCGTCGTGCGTGTGATTTGTGAACGCGTACGCTTTATGTAAAAGTATTAATTGATGATTTTGAGAAGTACTTTCGGTTCGATCGCTGAAACACCAGCATCAACAGCATCAACAGCATCAACAGCAGCAACAGCAGCAGCGACACAGCACAGTGATAAGGCCAAGTTTTTCTCACTTTTTTTTTCAAGCTGAAACTTTGTACAAAATAATGCAAATGCGCAGCGAATAGGATTTTCCATGGACGCGACGCGACGCGACGCGACGCAACGCAACGCTTCGTCCACTCCGTTTACGTTACGTGTTATTCTCGAGTCTCGTCCTCAGCCTTTTGCTCCTGGGCTCTTACATTCTCCTCTCCCCCCCGCCCCGCCCCCTCCTGATGGACTTGACATTTTTGTTTAAAGAAATACTTATTCGTACGTACACGTATCGGCAAACTTTTTGCAGTCCATTTATTTCTTTCTTTCTTTAATTGTTTGTTTGTTTGTTTATTTGTGTTGTTTGTTTATATATTTGTTTGTTTTTTCTTTTCGATTGGAGTTTTATTGATCTCATAAACCAGGTTGATCTCTTTTAAATAAACGATGACGACTTTTGAAATCTTGATTATTTGTAATTATGTCTATTGTTACGACAATTATACGGTCATTTTTACCTATACATTATGTCTATTTTTAAACCATTACAATTACAACAATATTTTAACGTACTTACTCTTCTTACCTATTTCATTTTCAAGTTTTATTCTTCCTTTCTTTTTCTTTCTTCCTTTCTTTTTCTTTCTTTCTTTCTTTCTTTCTTTCTTTTTTTCGTTCGTTCGTTCGTTTGTTTTTTTTTCTACATCGAATTCTTTTTCTTGTTTTTCTCCCTTCGTCTCCTTTACTGCGGCAATGCCGACTGTTGTATGTAGATAAATCTACGTGTATATGTCTGTAAGTATTATGTACTTTTTGATTACCTACCTATTCTATACAGTATATCGTAGCGTATATTTGTGTGTACCTATATGCGTGTGCGTGCGTGCGTGTGTGTGTGTGTGTGTGTGTGTGTGTGTGTGTGTGTGTGTTGTGTGTTGTGTGTTGTGGTTGTGTACGTACCTCTACCTACCTAGTACCTATGTATGATTGTGTTGTATGTATGGTACCTACTGTGGATGTGGAATACCTACCTAAAATGTAAATAACGCAAACGCAGCCGTGAAATGCGATAAAGAGCCGCGATAATAATAATTTTGAAGGGGGAAAGAAGGAAAAAACGAAAAGAAAAAAATGAAAAAAAGAAAGAAGGAAAATCAATGTAAACGTAAAGACAAAAAAATAAAAAAGAAATGCAGCTAAACGAAATGATTGTGAAAAAAAGTACCTAATGAAATTGGAACGAAAATGAATTTGTAAAAAAATGAGTCGATTCGAGAAAAATACCTGACTTACCCGCCACCGTATCAACTGTACCTAGGACCTACTCCCTACTCCCTAGTCCCTACCTATCGACGTAGGTATAGGTACCTTAATGTATGGGAGTACAATTATTCAGCGTGTTTACATGTAAGCGTTGTATTTATTTGATTATGTGTACTTACGTGTATTATTTTATTATTACTTGGCTAATTTTAAGTATTGAGTATTATTTAGGTACCTATTTATTATTATAGTACATACGTACATGTATGCGCGTGTATATGTATGCATTTTTTTGTTGATTGAATTTGATTTTGTATTAAATTTTGTATTTCGTAAGTAATTGTTGTAATTTTTAGTTCGAATTGATTCAACTTTGAGAAATGAAAAATTCCTATCATTTCTTTTTTGAATAATAAAAATTGTGTATTATGTGTTATTTTATGCCTATGCCTATGCCTATGCCTATACCTACGCGTACGCGCGCGGTATTTTATATACTGATACCCATTACCCATTACCCATTACCCATTACCCATTACCGTATTACCTATAGGTACGTCTACGTACGATACCTATACGTAGTATGTATAACGTATAGGTACCAGTACCAGTACCAACCTACTAGGTAATACTTTTCTAGCGCCTACCTTATTATACCTGAAACTGAGAGCTGAGAGTTGCGAGTTGGAGTGTGGGTACTTGTACGAGTACTCGTATGCACCTGTAGCCCTGGGGTACCTAGACCTACCTACCTACCTACCAACCTACTTACAATCGGTGAAACCGTAATTGTTGAAAAATTGCAGCTCCGTCTCTGCGGATCGTTGTGATGCTGTATCCTGCTACGCACGATGGAAGTAAGCATAACGCATAGGTAAACGATTCTGTCCAAGTAAGTACTTAAGTAGGTAGTCTACGTCTACATACTTACGTTAGACGCGAACAGGTATTACGTAGTATGTAGTATGTACATATGTACATATATGTAGGTAGCTAGGTACCTAACCTACCTATTTGGCATGGACGTGTTGAACGCGATCGTTCGCTCACTCGCTTGTACACGCACGCGCGCGTATAAATAGAAAATTAAAAATAATAAAAAATTGTATGAAAACCAAATTTAATTGGCAGTAATTAGCATTCGGCATCTTTGTAAAACACCCAGTTATTACCTGGATGTTCCTTGTTTTGGCAAGGTTAGAATCTTACAACATGTTATTTCTAAAACAAGGCTAAAATAGCGTAGGTTTTGCGCATATAATCAAAATGTAGGCTGAACAAACTGGTTTACAAAAATCACCTGTAAGCGTAGCGTAAATACAAGTTTAGGTATGGTACCTAGTAGGTATCTACTATCGACTACCTACTACCTACTACCTAGCTGTAACAGTGTAACTCTACAGCTACGGCTACTTACTTCGGACCTAGGTATTAGTAATATCTATGTACTTTTAAGAGCTGTCGATTCAACGAATAAGAACGAATATGTAGCTACGATTGGCAGGAAGAAATTAATCCACTGAAAAGAGTGAGACCAACTCTTCCGAGTGATGTAATTTTTTCCTCCTAATTTTGAAAACACAGCGTCAGCGTCAGCGTGGTACTTATTTACTCACCTACGGTTTTTTGCTCTCTTTCGCTCTCTCTCTCTCTCTCTCTCTCTTAATGGTTCCTGCGTGCGGAGTTTTCTGATTTTTCACATAGGTATCCTATCTAGAGCAGGTATATTTTTATTTAAAAAAAAAAACGTGCCTGTCCAATTTTTTGAAAAAAAATTATAAGACCGTAACTTTACTGGCCTCGAACGAAACGAGGACAAAATTTTTTGCAGCTTCTAAGCGTCGATCGGCGCCGAATCAGCGTCAAAACCGACGCCATGTAAACATCTTTCAGTTCTCAATTCTATCAAAAATGTTCTCCACTTGAGTCCATTATGGTACCATTTGCTCGCTTTCCCGGCGCAGTGTTACAGTTGGACTGTTAGGTACCCCTTACTCGCTTGAGCGCTATGTCCAACTTGCCACATACCTATTACTCGTAGCGGCGAGATTATAAATTCCTCCTGTTTGCGGGTATTAGGTACCTAGAGGTATAAGTACATTACGATAGTACATAGGTAGAGGTACTTACACGAAGGTACCTACTACTTAGTAAGTATTTCGTGTAGGATAAATTTTTAGATGGCCGTATCGTCGTATGCAGCTTTTATTGTCGTCACCATCGCTGTCGCAGACGCAATGTCGATGTCGCTCTGTGGCTGTACCTACTTGCGGGAAAAGGATAATGCACGATTGCACTACATCCTCTACTTACTTACTTACTATGTTTGAAGTAGGTACCTAAATTTGTAATCTAGTAAGCATTAGTAATCTAAAGGTAATAATTAAGTATTGGATGCGGAGCAACAAATTCTGAATTTTAATTATTTCTATAAACTGGTTTATCGCCGCATACCAGTATTCATGCAACGAATTAACATTATACCGTAAGTAACCGCTTTTTTATCTTTTTTTTTTCGTTTCGTTTCGTTTCGTTTCGTTTCGTTTCGTTTCGTTTTCCTTTTTCAACATGTTAATTACCGAATGAGCTCCCCTTACCGTGATAATTTTTATACATTCTTGTTTGTTTATGAACACGTTTTAAATTATTCGGTTAACCTTGAAAATTTTAAGCGTTATCCTATTTCGCGCGTTATGTAACCGAAAAATTTTTATAAATAAATCAACAAACATTTCAAATTATTGTTTATTATAGGCGGTGAACGGAGGACCGCAAATTTCATTGCCCATCCCATACTTTATAGGTACACAGTCTGCATACCTAGATCAGAGACACACACACGGCGCGACGCGACACGACGCATGGTTTTCGTTTTCTATGCGTATGAATGTACACTTCAGGTTTGTTTTCGCCTTCATTGCATAGGCGCTTTATTAAAATTATCAATCAAATGGTTGTTTGAATTTAGTGCCCCTAAGTAAATTGAGTAGGTATTTTTTCATCAGTTTTTGAATAAGTTTCATTTCATTTTTTGACATTTTTATTTCATAAAGCAATTGTAATTTTCACTTTTTTTTAGCTTTCATCTCATTTATCCAATCGATTTTTCGCTGATCGTTATTAATTAAAAGAAAAATGGCATTAATTTTTGTTAGGTATCAATTTTTTCGTTTCGTCTCTACCTATAGGTACTTACTTTTTTGTGATAGGTAGATATTTTTAGTAATCTTTCACATTCATTTTAAATCACTTTGTAAGGCACGTTTAATATCAAATTTATTCCTATTAATTTCTCTTTGTTTTTGCCCTCTCTTCCCTCCCTCCCACCCGGTTGAACCCTCACAAAAAGAGAATGGCAGGGAAGAGGCAGACGAAATCTAAAATTGCATTATGGTCTACTCCCTTGTAAATTTAATATCAAGTTCATCTCTTTTAGTTTTCCTACAATTTTGGTCTCTTGCCTCAAACTTACACGAAAAAAATATACCTATCGACTTCATCTTCTCTAATTTGCCTTTCCCTCTGTTCCCGCTGGCGTGAGCTTTGGATGTTAATTCTGGGGATGAAAAAATGAGTATACATTTTGATACTTCACACGAAATGTTTTCCATTTTGGTTCCATATCCCAACCCCTGTTGGGTTCGTTTTGAGTTTTTTAGAAGGATTCCGAAATGAACACAGGATTTCAAAAAACATGGATTTCAATATCTCATTCGCTAGTTTTAAAAAGTGCATAATTTTGGCCCATTTCCCTTCCCTATCAGGTAAGAGATACCTTTAGGTTTCTTTTGGAGGGGGGATAAGCTTGGGAGGTGAAAAATCATGAATTTTGACACCTCACTCGGTAATGTTGATATTGTCAGATTTTTTCACCTCCACACTCTTCCCCTCGACCCTGTCGATTGGTGGCTGGGGTCAAAATTACCTCAGACTTAGTTTTAGGAACATCGAATAGGTACCTACCTTATCATCGTTTTAAATTTTTTCTCCGAAAGTACATACTTATGTATCTATTTGAACTAAGTATTTTTAGAAATTCGTTCTTGTTTTTGATTTGACTCCACTCTTCTAGAAGCGAAAATTTTTGAGAAAATAGCTAATCAAACTCGGAAAACCCCAAAGAATCGAATGCCTCAAACATTAATTCTGTGGATTCGATATAGCACACGCACCTCAGTACCTATGTCGCTTATTTACGGCAAACCGGTTAGGCAATTCCATTAACGCATTTTAAAAATCGAACTGATGAGGTTTGTTCATCTGCTAACAAAAGAAAACCAATTCCACCATTGAATTCGCCGTGCCCGAATACCCCTTTCCAGATGCCTCACAATTCCAACGGCAGCAAAAAAGTATTTTGACCAAACAAAATGAGAAGGAGTTAGGTCATTGATATTTTCGATTTTCGACGACTTTCAAAGAAATCGAGACAAGTGTCGTTTTCGACTAATTCGAGGTCGCTGATTTCGAATTCGCGGTCCATTTTCAGCGCCGCAATTTTCCTACTCGAGCAATGACGAAAGTTAATTTTGGGTCGCTGATTCCGAATTTCGGGTTCATTTTGCGCGATCGTCGCATCCATGCCCAGAAATCGCATTTCTGCGGTGAAAATTCGCCATTACTCGAGTAGGAAAGTGCGGCGCCGAAAATGGACCGCGAATTCGAAATCAGCGACCTCGAATTAGTCGAAAACGACACTTGTCTCGATTTTTTTGAAAATCGTCGAAAATCGAAAAAATCTTTGAACTAACCCCTTCTCATTTTTTCGGGTCAAAATATTTTTCACTCCCGATTTCATGGTTTTTTTCGAATTTCGATGATTTTCAAAAAAATCGAGATAAGTGTCGTTTTCGACTAATTCGAGGTCGCTGATTCCGAATCCGCTGTCCATTTTCGGCGCGGGGCTTTTCTTCTCGAGTTATGGACGATTTTCGCCTCGAAAATGCGGTTTCTAGGCGAACCAGCGACCATCGCGCCAAACGGACTTCGGATTCGTAATCAGCGACCCCGAATTAGTCGAAAAACACACTTTTCGCCAATTTTTGAGACACTTTTTATTTTGGTCAAAATTGGCCTCGAAAATGGCCATTTTCT